>JAANYP010002746.1:0-397901 GCA_020465985.1 Centrapalus pauciflorus
GCCCAACCACATAGGCTACTCTTTTGAACACTGCAGCACCAGCTTTAAGAGTTCCATATCCCTCAGTGGATCCCTGTACATTGTCACCAAAGGTGACTTTTGGCCCTTTTTCAGGCCTGAGTTCACTCAGCAATTCTTTACAACCTGTCATGTGCCCTGAGCAGCCACTATCCAAGTACCAAACCTGGGAAGGTTTTTTTTCCTGCAGAGTGATAAGAGAATTATTAGTCATTTTTAGGGGAACTCATCACAGAGATGAGTTCTCCTACTTCATCAACATTTGTTGATGGATTTGAAATATCCACACTAATATTCCCTATCTGAATGGTATCAGCTTGAATACCATTCTCAGTAACTGTGCCATTTCAAACACTGCTTGTGACAGCTGTGAGAGAAACAACAGAGTTAACAGGCCTCATGTCCTCAGATTCAGGACAGTCCTTGGCCAGATGTGTCTTCTTCCCACATTTGTAACATTTTCTCTTTTTAGTATTTTTGGAAGAAGATCCTTCAGAAACACATTCTGAGCTATTTTTGTTGATTCTTTCAGCAGGTTTAGCATTCTTTGTTGAATCAACAGCTTGTGTGGAGAGTTCAATAGCCACAGCTTTGACTGTCTCTTCTTTCCTCTTTTTGGGAGGACAGATGTCAAAGACAGGAAGCTTGATTAGCTTTTGAGCTTCCACATGTTTGGGAAACTTATTCCCAGTTGTCTCAGTTTGAGCAATGGCTTTGCCTTTGCCCCTACTGGATTGTGATTTATGCTGCCTATCAGCATACTCACTGTGTCTGGTTTTTAAAAACTTATTTTCATTTAAAACCAATTTACCACTATGATTTGAAAACTTATTTGAAATCACAGCAGTTTTGTTTTCAACATGAGACTTACCCTTGTTGAAAACAGGCTGCTTACTTTTTGAAAACTTGTTTTCAAAGTGTTTAGCATCAAAAGGATTAACACGCTTTTTACCATCAGCTTTGGACTCAGAACCTGTTTTGTCAACAGGTTTAGCATCCACAGCTTCAGTTTGAACATGTTTTCCTTTCTTTTGCTTATGTGAGCTAGCAGAGCACTTAGCAGGCTGACTTGGAGAACAAACTCCAACATCAGCTTTTGAGCTGAGTTCACACAAGCTGTCAGTATTTTGAGGCCTGACAAACCTGTTTGTTGAGATTAGTTTACCATTCACATTTTGAATGAATGTATTTGGAAGTTCACCAAGAGTGGATAAATCTTCTTTCAGATTACTTATCTCAACAATGGAAGCTGCTGTGTCAAGATCCCCTCCAAGATAGGCTTGGATTTGTGCAGGAATCTGTTGACTTATACAATGGCTGACTTTTTGTGCAGATTGGCACCAAGAGTCAACTATCTTTTGAAGCTTGGCATGCTTTATATCTGTTTCTCTCTTTTCTTCCAGTAAAATAGAGTTGATGTGTTTTAATTCATCAAGCTCAGTTTCCAACTTATGGAAACTGTCCAGTTTACTGGATTTAGTTTTAAGATCAGCTTTAAGCTTAGAGATTTCAGATAATAAAGCATCATGCTTCTCAACAGCAGCTTTGAGATCAACAAGCATATATTCAAACATTTTAACTTTTTCTTCAGAACTGTAAGCCATAAAATTTTGTACCTTATACATCATAGTAGGATTCCAGTTCTCTAAGCTGCTGAAGGCTTCAGCTTCAGCCATATCCTGTTTGAAACTGCTTGTTGATGGGACATCAGTGTTGGCCATCAGACATTGATTATCTTCTTCATCAGATGATGAATCAGATTCCTCCCAGTCACATGTCTCTGCCATAAGTCCCTTTTGGCGATTGGAAGACACTGAGTTTTCCAATTTCCTCAGCTTAGCCATGGCCATAAGGTACTTAACCCTATAGCCATCATCCTTGTTAGTCTTGTTGGGTTTGGTGACTGACCAACAGCTTTTGACACACAGTCAGCAGCTATGTGACTAGTTTTGCCACACTTGAAGCACTCAGCTTTGGATTTGTCAAATGCCTTCTTTTTGCCAGCACTTGAACCTCCTTGCAGCATGTTTCTTGCAAACCTTTTCTTGTTGAACCTTTTGACAAGCATGGCTATCATTTGCTCATCATCTTGTTCAGCAAGATCTGCAGCATCTTCTTCGTCTGACACCTCCTCCTTTTCATCATCCTGTTGATCAGGTTGAATGAACACATCACTCACCTGATTTACAGGCTGTCTCACATTAGCCACAAAGGCTGCACCTCTTCTGGACATTTCCAAGGCATTTCTCTTTTGTTTCCTTGACTGTTCATCATTCAGTAAGGATCCATACAGATTGACCAGATCCATACTTCTGATAGTACCTGAGTTCCTTAGGATTGTTGAAAAGTAGTTCCACTCTTCAGGTAAAATGTCCAGAATTTTATTCACCAGGGTAAGACTGTCCTTGGTGATCCCAACAGCTTTGAGATCATTCACTAGAGCAGTAAACCTGGTGTAGGTTTCAGTGAGAGTCTCCTTTGGTTTAGCAAAGAAGAGTTCATACTGTCTAACAAGATTGTTGATCCTGTTGTCCAGTGTGATTGTGGGTCCATCATAGACGGTACACAAAGTATCCCACATCTCCTTTGCTGTCTTCATTTTCTCAACCTGCTTGAACACATCATCAGGGAGAGAAATGACCAGGTTGTTTCTGGCCTTTGCATCCAGAGCCACCAATCTCTTGTTTTCATCAGACCATTGAGCTTTAGCTTTCTCAAAGGTCCTGATTTCAGGAGCAGCTCCTTCAACCGCTGGAGTTATGGTAGTAACAGAGGTTGGCACATAGGGACCCTCCATCACTATCTCTGGCAGTTGTACATCCAGATTCTCTAAATAGAGCATCATTTCGCACTTCCAACCAGAGAAGTTTTGATGATTAAATTTGGGAGGTTTGCCCATAGAGCCATTGTCATAGTAAGAAGAATTTGCAGCACTGTTGTCCATGGAAACTTGGAAGAATGAGAGATCTAGAATGACACACACTCTAAACTGCTCTGATACCAGTTGTAGGTCCCGAGAGGTTTCCAAAGTATATAGTTATAAGCTGTAGAGGGGGGTGAATACAGCTATTTAAAAACTAGACACTCTTTTCACAATGTTTGTATGTATTATCAACAATTTGTTAATTACAAACAAGCTTGAATGCGGAATAGTTCAAGCTGAGATGACAGATACAACAGTATGCTTACTAGTCTAAGACAGACTCAAACTAGTATACAATGAATACACTCACTAAGAAGCACTCACTGTGTTTACAAGACTTAAAGGAACGGCTTATGTAAAACAGCTTATACACACAGATGCTGGTTTACACAGAAGGTTTGCATGCATGAAAATCACACTTGCACGTTCACTCTTGGGTTTCAGCACTTAGCTTTCTTCACACTTCTTTCTGACCTTAGAAGCTTCCTTTTATACTCACTTAGAGGATCTAAGAGAAACATCTTCATTGGACGGAATGAAAAAGGAGAAGTCTTGTTGAAAAGACAACATAACCTTTTCTGCACTTTTCTGAAAAGCAGACTTGTCTTCACATGTGCAGAACTTTTGTCTTTTTTACTTTGTCTACTGTTGCATTGCCTTTAACTAATTTAGGAATGTCAACTTTGCGTCTTTCTTCCTTGTAAAGGCCTATTTTGATATAAGAAAAAGGTCTGTCACCCTTTTTCAAATAACCTTTTGTCTTCATGTTACAGAACAGCGTGGGCAGGCTGAGCAGTTCTGTTTTCCACTTTGTCTTCGACTTTGTAAACTGATCTTGTAGTAAAAAACAATACATGATGACTTGGAAACATATTCCATAAAGTGTTTAGCCTGTTCACAAAGAACAGGTTCTGTTCACAAAGAACAGAACACTTTAAAAATGCCCAAGCTGCTCAACAGTGTAGAGCAGCGTAGACAGTTTATGTCCAGCCTGTTCAGCAGACAGAGCAGCTTGGACAAACTGTCTAAGTTGCAACACATGCAACATATAGAACAGCTTTAGACTGATATTGCAAATCATTTTCAGGTTTCAATAAGACATATAACAGGCCTTAAATTCAACCTTCAAATGCATCAACAGGTTTGATTATAAATCTCCCCCTCAGATGTAGAACAGGTTTGACTGAGGCCTTTTTGTGCCTAACATGCGCACAGTTCAAAAATTCAAATGAGTATAGTGGTCGGACCGAACTAACAAATAAATCTTTATAATTTAAAATAGAAAGCATTTTCTAATATTCTCTTTAGTTTGCTTAATAATTTAAAATTTGTGGTCTACTGGAATGATACCAAAGGAGATCGTGCATGTCAATTATAACTGAGTTGAAGGATTTGAATGTTATGATTCTGTTTGTGGTTGTGTGATGTTATCATATTCGTGAAAATTATTTAATTGGTCGGGCTAACAAATAAATATTTATAATTTAAAATAGAAAATATAATCCAATATTCTTTTTAGTTTGCTTAATAATTTAAAATTCCTGATCTACCGGAATGATACCGAAGGAGATTGGGCATGTCAATTATAATTGGGTTGAAGGATTTGAAGGTTATGATTGTGTTTGTGGTTATGTGATGTTATCAGATTCGTTAAAATTATTTAATTGACCTTCATTACTATCACTTTTTAATAACCTCATTTTGAAACTTTTATCCATCAATAGATTTTATAAAACATACGATTAGCAATTAACAATTAAAGAGTGATTAAACTAAATAAATACAAACTGTCTAGGCTCAAATATCATTGGGATTTTGTTTTAATTTAAGCTAATAATATTATTAGTTTTAATTTTGGATAAAAAGTATTTGGTTTTATTTGTTATATTTTTATTAATTATTTAGTTATTAAGACATTAAACTTTTAATTTTTTGTTTCTTTTGAGGTATACATTTTTTTAAAATCAAGTTGCACACTTAGATTTTTTTTTAAATATAAGGTGCACAATTAAAATATCACCGGTTGCACACATTAAATTTCAAGAAAAAATTACACTACGAAATAAGATTATTGTAACAACCGACACCAAACCAGGTTAACATCTATCACCTAATTAATATTGATTATTAATAAACCAAGATGTTAATAAGTTCATAAGGATTTTTCCTTACAATGAGGAACGATTTCATCGGTGTGATCCGATTTTACAACAAAGTAATCAATCGATCGATTTACGATATGATGGATTAGTTCAACTAAGTGAATAATTAAATTTAAGATTGGTAACACTAATCATGATTTAAAAAAACTTACTTAACATTAATTATGCAAGACTAAAACAATTCATTAAATTAATGCATTTTATAAGTATTTGTACCATAAAAATGAAAAAACACAAGGAATACATTGAAATACTTTAATTTATACAAGAAATAAAAACCAAAATACACCATTTTTAAGCCATAAAAATCAACCAACACAAAAGTGGAACACACTTTTGTGTCCCTTTTGACTTTCATTATAAATATTGAAAAGAATTCAACATTTTTTCTAACTATTCCAACATGTTGGTAAAGTATTAAACATCACTTTTTTATTTCATCATTTGCAAGACTGAGAGAACTCTTTCACTTCATTTCCACACAATTGCAAGAGCAAAATCCTTCTCCTTTCTCTCTTCCAAAGATCGGCCAAGGCCTTCCAAGAACACCAAAGTTCTTTCATTTTGATTCTTCAAGTTTTTCCAAGGAAGTTTTGGTGCATCTAGTTCAAGAACAATTCTTCTTCTCATTTGCATACTTCTAATACCCCAAAGTAAGTAAATACTAACTTATAACCTCTTATAATTATGTTTATATATGTCTTGCATAATATATATAATCACCAACAACAACAAGTTTCATAAAAACTCAAGTTTATAAATCACTAGTTTTGTTTTAAGTTTGTTTTTTTTTTAAATGTGTTTATAAATATATAAACACATAATGTAAGTATAAATAATATGAAAACAAGTTATATAAATGTGTTTCATAGCCTTTTATACATGTGGTTTTTGAATAAACAACAAATATCACAAGTTGTTTCAAGGTTATGAAATCCGGATTTTCGGCAGAAATATTACGTCGACTTTGAAAAATCATAACTAATTCATAACTTAACGAAATGAGTTGATTCTTGTCTCAAAAGTTTGATATACGTCTTAACTAAAAATCTGGAGGTTTACATAATTTAATAAACTTGTAAAATTGGGTGATTTAAAACATAAAAATCTTCATACATACATATTATCATATATATATATATATATATATATATATATATATATATATATATATATATATATATATATATATATATATATATATATATATATATATATATATATATATATATATATATATATATGTATATATATATATGGGAGTTATTAAGTCCCTCATATCATTTAGGACTCGGTTAAACGCGTCCGGTGTCGTCACTCATCAACAACGCAAAGCCGTCGTTTTTACGCTCATTTTGCCATCAACATACGGTGAGTCTTCATAGCCCCTATTTTCACTATCTATTGGGGAGGAAATACATGCTTCATTTTCATATGGACATCAAACTGTTTATTTCTTATATGTATTACACATGTGGATCCATCAGCCCTCATATCATGAACCGTTAATTACATTTATTTGTAAGCGCGAATATATTGTGGATAGATCTATCGGGAGTCATGTCCCCCATTCGGGTTAGTCTTAAACGGCTAACAGTGGAATGCATATATATTTAACACACAGTATTACAGTCGGGAATACTGTACAGGGCAAACTTATTTAATTAAGCTTCGGTTGCATGATGGTTTATGTAATACATACTTGAAATTTATGCTTTATAAATTCAACTCATCTGATAATGTCCATATAATTGCTCTTTTTTGCGTAAACCTATGAGCTTACCAACAATTTGTTGACATATTTTAGCATGTATTTTCAGGTGATTAAGACATGCGCATTCATCGGAAGCATTCCAAGGCTTCCGTTCATTTTGGAGTCGCATAATTTTCAAACTCGGAGATTTATTTGCATCATTCTTGATAATCTAAATTATGTATTCAAATATCTGTATTTTGCAAACTATTTACATTTCATGTTGGTTTGTAAAACCTTTCTTATTTTAAAGTTAAATCGATGTATTTCTGAAAACGTCCATATAGTGATCGTTCGTTATGATTATGGTTACGCTTCTGCACTCGTCACGCCTCGCTGCCAACCGGGGTAGCAGGGTGTGACAATTATCGGGAAAGGGACCCGTTGCACGAGCTACCCCTCCCCAAAACATAGGTCCGCCTATGATTTTATGCATGCAAAGACACGATAACTAGGGGCGGCCCATGTTCAAACGGAAGTAGCACGTGCCACAAGTCCATTATATAATTACTTCTTTTTGTAGCTTAAAATTTTAAAAACTTTTAATTGTGCAACCAATGATTGTTGAAGTATGCCACATATACTATTCAAGTATTAAAAAAAACTTTTAAGAGTACAACTTAATTATAAAATTTTATAACCTCAAATCAAATTAAATTAAAAGGGTGTTTGAATTTGCGTTTGAAAAAATATTGTAGCGTTTTGGAAACTAATAATCAAATAATGACTGTAATAAAAAATGCTACCGGAAATGTAATGTTTGGTTTAGCTTCCATTGTTGGCTATCATAATTATCAAATAATCAGTTTTTAAAGTGTTTGGATTTACGTTTTACTGTAAACTGACCAAATAAGCTACATTTTTTAACTTATGAAAAAATGTGGTAGGACCAACTCTAAATTTAAATAATTACTTATTAACATATGGAATCCAAACGCTTTAAACCAATTAGTTGTGTTATTGTAACGTAATAAGCTAATAATTTTGTTTATAACGCAAAACCAAACTCTAAAGAGTAAATTACATAAACGCTCCTTGTGGTTTATAAGAAAATTTGGTTTCGCCCCTAAAAGAACTTAATTACATAGATAGTCCCTGAAATTGAAGTTTGTTTCATGAATAGTCGCTGGTGCCGTCACATATAACCTTTATCCGTTAAATATTAAAATTTGATTCTTTTGCCCTTTTCCTAAATAACTCTCGTGACCTTAATACTTTGGTTTATAACAAGAATGATCCTAAATGTTTTTATATATTATATAAAATAATATTAGTTCATTATATTAAATATCATTTTTTAGTAATATAACTTTTATTACTATAATTATACATACAGTATATTTAATTATTTACGTGTTATTATTAACACTTCCATTTCATTATGATTATTTTATTAATATTGTCACATTTTATTTATTTTCAAATAGTTATTAGCGGTTTTTATCATTATATTACATATTATATCAAAAAAGTTAACTACATAATTATGACTTGCATTGAGAGTTTCGTTGAAATACGCCATTATTTTAGAAGTTTGTGACTAATTCATTCAACCTTATTATGCTAAGTTGGACAAGTTGACGGTCAAAGTTGGAATTTAGAACATTATTGAATTGAAGATTCAATTACATGGATCATTATGTAAAGTGATGTGGAGAAATTGAAGGACATAGTAGTTGTTATAGAAGATACGTGCAAGGCTCAGTTTCTCAAAAGAAAACATGATGATCATGATAACTCTGATGATCATCATGAGGGGGAGACAAAGAGATAGAGGAGTGAGCCATCTGCTACTGTAGGTGATTAGGCGATTGTTGAACAGAAAGAAAATGAAGGACATACTGTTGAGAAGTTTGCTAGTGGAACTACTAAGATGAGACTGAATTTGAACAACTACAGTTAGTTGTAACATCTTCATCTTCACGTGTTACACCACTGACAAATGAATTTCTGATAGAGAAGAATGTTGTTAGTGATGTTGAGCTGCTAGAGGAAGAGTCAAGGGTTGAAAAGCCTGAGACACTTGAGAATAAAGTGACTAAAGTGATTATGGTTGGTGAAGAAGAGGAAGAGGAGTTGCTTAATTATAGAAGTGATATCGCCAAGTTTACATATGTTTTATGGCGATTTTATTCCTTTATTTTAGCTATTTTTATTGTTTCCAATTGTCATTTTTGATCATTTATGACTTTTGTTTTGTTTTCAGCCTTAATTGGTAAAAGAAGAAAATTTTGAAGTCCAGCTGCAGTCGACTTGTTGAGTCGTGGTTTATGCAGAATTTCCAACTTTCCAGAGAAAAGGGCGATTATTGCTGATTTTGAAGGCTAAATCAAAGAGAACACTTATTCTTGCAGCTAAGATCATTATTTGGGGAGTTTAGTCATTTCTAAATCTTTTGATTATGTGCAATTTCTTGAATGTTATGTTGATCTTGATGAATTATCTCCAAAATATGAAGTAGTTATTTTTGTAATCATTTGGAATTAAAAACCCTAAATATTGGATGATGTTATTTTTATGCAATAATGGATATATTGTTGATCTTTTCTTGAAATTGGTTTGTATAATGTTTGATAGAAATGAGGAATATTTGATATTGGATGATTTATTTATGTGATGTGAATCAATATTTAGTCATTCATTATTGACAATGTTGTTGTTGTTGCTTTGTTGGTAGTTTTGATATTGTGAAAGTCAAAAAGAGATTTCATTCTTTGTTTTGATTAAACATTATACTAAGGTTTTGGATGTGATTCGAATCATAAAGCACCTTGAGATCTTTACATTTAATTGTTTTTCATGATTAGATCATATTTGCAAGTAACTTGGACATATTTGAATGTTAAACTTTGATATGGTTGAGTGATCTATATATCTTAGTCAACTTATCAGTTCGGATTATAACATTATATTTGAATGATCTTTGTAATGTTATGATCATTACTAAACGGAAATTTTGATAAGTGTTTGGTTGAGTGATCTTCCTACATTTAGAGTTAATTCTAGGATTAATGTACGTGTATTCATTTTATTGAGTGATATTTATATATATATAATGCTTAATCCATTCGATATTCATTCAAGCTGTTTCTTTATTGTTATCATTCAATGTTTAGGGGAAAAGATTCCAAATGATTACATTTATTGATTTTGCTTTATTCAGTGATATGTTCCTTCGTGTGTTACTTAAGTGGTGTGATCTGCGGTTCTAAATTTTAATTAATTGTTTTAAAATCGGTACTAAAATCCAACAGTGTTGTAACTAATCTTTAGCCGTCATCCAATTTTTTATTTCATCTTTGTCCCTATGTTCGATATCCAGACTTATCTAGTTTAGCTTATTTATTTCCTATTTTTATTAAAACACAAGGTGTGTTAGCGGCACATCAAGTTTTTGGCGCCATTGCCGGTGACAAACGGTGACATGCGGAAAGGCTGAAAGTTTTTGATTAGTGATCCTCTTTGGGAATTTATTCTCAAAAAGTTATTTTATTGTCCTAAATTTTATTTATTCTTTAAACTTGCTCAGATCTATGTAATTGTCTTTGTTGTTGTTTGTAGAGGCGTTTATGAACAAGAACCTTTTCTCGGATCTTACTGAACCATTGTCGGATCCAGAAAGACTTATTCGCAAAGAAACAAACAACAAAAAGATTCAACAGTGGATAACGAGCAAGGAATACCGAGAACCCCAATTCACGGTTCACCGCTAATAATGGTTCATAACGTTGAAAATTCGGAGCCAAGGAGTGAACTTCAAATTGTAATAAACATGGAAACTCCATACAGAAATACAATGCAGGAGCGGGCGAAGCCAATGAATGCCGACACAGGGTCGGCTATCATTCGAGAAAATGCTCTAGGTGCGAACTATGAGATCAAGACTCAACATCTTCAATATTTGAGTCAAATGTCTCCATTTGACGATCTCGAGTCGGATGATCCTAATGCACATCTCACTCGGTTCTTAGATATCTGTGATATCACAAAGAGTCAAGAAACTCAAGAGGCATCCTTACATTTGCGTTTTTAGTCCCATACACATTGCATGGGTCCGTGCAAACATGGGAAAAGCTTGTTGATAGATTTCTTATGCGTTATTTTCCACCTTCTAAGACTGCCCATTTTCTAAACGATATTCATAATTTTGTGCAGGAAAGTGGAGAATCCATATATGAAGCTTGGGAGAGATATAAAGGATTGTTAAGGAAGTGTCCACACCATGGCATGGATACTTATGCTCAAGTTTATCAATTCTACACAGGATTGTCAGAAACTACTTGGGAAGTGTTGGACCTAGAGGCAGGTGGATACGTTATGGACAATGTACCAGAGAATGCACATAGGGTAATAGAGAAAGCGGCCACGAATTCTTACGAATGACATTAATCATGACATAGATTACTTCGATGTCCTGTTAGACAAAGTGATGATGTTAGTTCGATGAAAGATGAAATGGAAAGGATGAGTAAACAACTAACTATTTTGCAAAGTTCATCCAATCAATCAAGACACGTGTGTCAACTTTGTGAAGGTCCTCACATCTCACTTGATTGCCCATCACGAATGAAGCTTCTTACTAGGCAATCGACAATCAAATCTATTCAAGAGGTTTGTCAACTATGTGGAGGAGTTCATACGACAAAAAAATGTGAAGATGATAAGGTTGAGGAGACATTGGAAGAAGATGTGTTGTATTCACATGGGGATAGATGTGACAAACCAAGAGGTAAACTTGCATTCCAACCACCCCTCAAGCATATTACAACCCCAATGTTGATAATCGAAACCATCCAAACTTCCGATGGCGTCAACCCAATAATCCACCACACATTCCCCCCGGTTTTGAATGAACAAGTTCATCAAATCCTAGGAGTGCATCTTATCAACCACGCCACCCAAGCACATGTCAATATCAACAAAGAGCGCACCCTCAATCATCTCAATCGCCAATAAATCCAAATATTCATCCACCCGAAGCAAAGCCAACTCTTGAGGACATAGTACGCAACCAACAAGCTTCAAACCAAAACTAAGAGAAACAAATGGAAAAATTGCGCAACTATTGGCCAAAAGGGAGAAAGGAAAAATGCCATCTAACACGGAAAGCCATCCGAAGGAACAAGCTAAAGCTATCACATTGAGAAGTGGAAAAGAAGTGGTATCAAATCCTTCTTCCTTATTCCTAATTCTAATTCTAATCCTAATGTTGAGCATGTAACCGAAGGATAAAATGACGAGGTGCAAAAAGATTGCCAAGGAAGTACCGCACAAGTCAAAATTTTGGTTAAAGGACACAAGCCAAAAATTCCAACCTATGCCATTTGAAGAAAGAGAAGTTAGGGGAGCAGTATGGTAAATTTCTTGAACTCATCAAACAACTTCATATTAACTTACCTTTTGTTGATTCTCTTTCACAGATCCCGAAATATGCAAAGTTTATGAAGGATATGCTCACTAATAAGCGGAAGCTGTAAGGGATATCAAAAGTGATGCTCAGTGAAGAATACTCGACAGTTTTGCAAAACAAGTTACTCAAAAAGAAAAGTGATCCAGGGAGTTTTACTATCCCTTGCTTGATTAGTAACTTATCTGTGAGTAATGCATTAGTTGATCTAGGTGCTAGCATAAATTTAATGCCACATTTTGTTTTTGCAAAGCTAGGCCTAGGTGAACCGAAACCAACATGAATGAGTATTCAATTAGCTGATAGGCCAGTTAAAAACCCTAGAGGTATTTTTGAAAACATGTTGGTCAAGGTAGATAAATTTGTTTTCCCTGTTGATTTTGTAATTCTTGACATGGATGAGGATAAGACTGTACCCCTGATCTTAGGTTGACCTTTCTTAGCTACATCGAGTGCCCTCATTGATGTACAAAATGGCAAGTTAACTCTTAATGTAGGTGATAAAAAGGTAACCTTTGAGATTAAAAGTTCCATGAGACATTCACATGATCAAGATGCTTCCCTTTATTTTATTGATGCCATTGATTTTGTTGTTGAAGATTTTGTACATGTTTTCATTGAGTTTAATGATACTGATGACTTGTTAGTGGGTGGAAGGTACATTGATTCATGTCATGAGAAGATTGTGGATGAGCATGCATATATGCTAGCTAACGAGCCCTTGGAAAAGCAAAAGTTGATCGAGGAGATAGAAGAAGGTGTGAGCCTAAAATCGAAAATATCAATTGAAGAACCTCTAACTCTGGAAGTGAAGGAAATTCCATCGCACTTAGAGTATGCATTTCTTGAAGGTGAGTCTCAATTACCAATGATATTGCTTCTAATCTTACTAACAATGAAAAACAAAAGTTGTTAGATGTGTTAAAGGCACATAAGCAGGCTCTAGCATGGAAGATTTTGGATATCAAAGGCATAAGATTTCCTTTTGGATATCAAAGGCATAAGTCCTTCCTGTTTTACAACCACAAAGACAACTCAACCTTAACATCAAAGATGTGGTAAGAAAAGAGGCAATTAAACTTTTGGATGAAGTTTTGATTTACCCAATTTCAAATAGCCCATAGGTGAGTCCCGTGCAAATAGTGCCAAAGAAAGAAGGGATTAAGGTCATCGCAAATGAGAAGAATGAGCTAATTCCTATAATAATCGTCATAGGTTGTAGAGTTTGTATAGATTATAGGAAACTAAATGGTGCCACAAGAAAGGATCATTTCCCTTTACCATTTACTGATCAAATGCTTGAAAAATTATCTGGGAATATGTTTTACTGCTTTCTTAATGGTTTCTCAAGATGTTTTCAGATTCCAATCGCTCCTAAAGATAAAGAAAAGACCACCTTCACTAGTTGATATGGTACATCTGCCTATATAAGGATGTCGTTTAGGTAGTGCAATGCACCTGCTACATTTCAAAGATGCATGATGGCGATATTTCACGACATGATCGAGGACTCCATGGGGATTTTTATGGATGATTTTTCAGTATTTGGTAGCTCTTTTGATCATTGTTTTTTTAACCTTGAAAAGTTGCTTGCTAGGTGTGAAGAAATCAATCTTGTTTTGAATTGGCAAAAATGCCATTTCATGGTAAGAGAAGGCATTGTTTAAGGACATAAAATTTCACAAGTGAGAATAAAAGTTGACAAAGAAAAACTTGACACTATTTCAAAGCTTCCTCCTCCCAATTCCGTGAAATATGTTAGAAGTTTCTTAGGCCATGCGAGATTTTATAGACGATTCATAAAAGATTTTGATAGGCCTATGACTCAACTTCTAGAAAAAGATGTTCCTTTCAATTTTTCAGATGAATGTTTAAATAACTTTAATATTTTGAATAAAAATTTGACAAATGCCCCTATCATGGTTGCACCTTATTGGACTTTACCCTTTGAACTAATGTGTGATGCAAGTGATTTTGAAGTTGGAGTGGTGTTAGGTCAAAGGAAGGATAAGCATTTTCAACCTATTTAGTATGCTAGCAATACCCTTACCAATGCTCAAGAGAACTACACAACCACAGATTCGGAGCTTCTAGCTACAGTTTTGATTTTGATAAATTTAGAGCATATTTGGTTTTGTCTAAAACATAGTTTACACAGATCATTTTGCACTTAAATGTCTTTTTTTCTAAACAAGATGCAAAGCCAAGGTTGATAAGATGGATCCTTCTTTTGCAGGAATTTTATATTATAATCAAAGACAAGAAAGGTGCCGAAAATCAAGCAGCTGAGCACTTATCTCGATTAGAGAATCCGAAGATGGAAGAACTTGTTGAATCAACTATTAATGACAGTTTTCCGGATGAGCACCTCTTGAAGGTACAAGTAATAGATGAAACTCCTTAGTTTGCCTATAATGCTAACTATCTCGCAGGAGGAGTCCTTCTAAAGGGTATGGCATATCAACAAAAGAAGAAATTCTTTGCTGATATTAAATATTACTTTTGGGACGACCCTTATTTGTTTAGAGTTTGTGCAGATAAAGTGGTGAGGAGATGCGTCTATGGTAGTGAAGCTAGAAGTATCTTGGAACATTGCCATAATGGACCAACTGGAGGACACTATGGAGCAAACCTCACGGCAAAAAAGGTTTTTGATTCAGGCTTCTTTTGACCTATAATCTTCAAAGATGCTCAAGAATTGGTAAGAGCTTGTGATGCTTGCCAATGGATAGGTAACATTTCTTCTCGAAATGAAATGCCCCAACAACCTATCCAGGTATGTGAAGTTTTGATATTTGAGGAATTGATTTCATGGGGACATTACCATCCTCACATGGAAACAAATATATACTTGTAGCTATTGATTATGTTTCCAAGTGGCATGAAGCACAAGCTTTAGCTACTAATGATGCTCGAGTTGCTGTGAGGTTTCTCAAGAAATTGTTTTCACGGTTTGGTACCCCTAGAGCTTTAATAAGTGATGGAGTTACCCATTTTTTGCAATAACCAACTTGAAAGAGCTTTATAAAAGTATGGGGTAACCCATAGATTATCCACATCATATCATCCACAAACAAGTGGACAAGTTGAAAACATAAACCGTGGGTTAAAACAAATTCTTGAGAAAACGGTGAATATGAGTAGAAAAGATTGCGCCGGAAAGATAGATGATGCGTTGTGGGCCTTTAGGATGGCATTCAGAACTCCTATTAGGACCATCCCATTTTTTTTTGGTTTATGACAAGGCTTGCCATCTCCCGGTTGAGATTGAGCACAAAGCCTTTTGGACACTCAAAATATGTAACCTTGATTTAGATCTAACCGGTAATCATAAAATTGTTCAATTGCAAGAGTTAGAAGAATTGAGGTTACATGCTTATGAGAATCCATGTATTTGTAAAGAGAAAACCAAAGGCATGATGTGCGTCTTAAGAGTCATTCCGATGACAAAATAGGTGACAAGGTCCTTGTTTCTAACTCGTGATTGAGGCTTTTTCCTGGACACTAAAATCTCGTTAGACCAGTCCCTATGTTGTTAGGAACATACTTCCTTCTGGCACGTTTGAGCTATTGTGTCCAAATGATGATAACAGTTTCAAAATGAATGGTCATCGTGTCAAAAAGTATCTTGAGTCGGATGTTATTGTTAGGGAGGTTGAAGTCCTCAACTTTGTCCCTATTTCCACGTGAACTCATCAACGAGTCAAGCTTATGACTCAAAAATAAATAAGCGTGTCATTGTATACAGTGTATCTTTCTTGTTTATTGCATTTGGATTGTCAAGTTTATTGTCATTTTATGCTTCAGATTTAATCTTGATAGACCTTTTTGATAATAATCTTCTTTGGCTTGGATTCTTTGAAAAAAATGATAATTTTAGAACAGCAAAAATCGAATCTTCGAGTCGCCTTAATCCACTCGTCGAGTCAAATTCTATGCGAATTAATTTCAATTCCAGTAGCATTTGACTCGTCGAGTCACCTTAATCGACTTGTCGATATCTATGGAAATTAATTTTGAATCCAGTGGGTTTTGACTCGTCGAGTCGCCTCTTTTTGATATGGTTAATGCTGACACAAAGCATCGACTCGACCTACCCGACTCATCGAGTCACCCGCGACTAAATTCTGAAACCCTAGCCGCCCAAGCCATTATCATGAAAAAAAACTCTCCCTTTTTCCTGTCAAGTTTCAGCCGCAGAAAACCACATTTTGGCCACCAGAAATTAATATTTCACTGTGAAACTCCTAGATCTTCACTATAAACTTGTTCCTAAGCACATGCATTGCATTTTGGGAGTATTCTAGCAAGTTTTTGGGTATTTTTAGCCAACCACCACCATCGGCCGTCGTCACTTTTCGTCGGAAAAGTTTGTCAGAATATCAAATCTTCCATCAGTCTTCTCTAATCTTCAGACATTTGGTAAAAATAGTTCAAATCGTTCGTTAATCTTTGATCCTTTGCTTACATCTTTAATTTATGTAATCTTTTGGATATTTTAGTTCATATTTTTATCTAAATGTTTTGTTAAAGTAGTTAAATTTACTAGTGTTGATGTGCTCATCTTGTTTGAAATCCGTATTTTAGGTTTAATTTATTAGTTTGTTGCTCTTTAGTGCATTTCTTTTAGAGTATGTTTTATTTTTCGTATTTTTGTTAATTTATTTATGTTTGTGTGATTATATAGCTTCTGTTAATTGTCAAGTTAATAGGTAATTGTGGATTTTATATGTATTTATATTCGTATGTTGTGTCATCATATTAAAGAGTTTAAGGTTCACCGTATTAATGTTAGTTTAATTTCTATAATGTGAGTTGTTTAATTTTAATTTGTTTTTATACAATTGTGTTCTAATTCGTAATAGTTCTTGTCTAAGTTATTTTGTAAAAAGTTTGTGTGCTTGTTTATTTAGTGGTTATATAGAAGTTGTCCTAATTGTGTTTTTTTTTTCGTTGAGATTTGTTGATAGCTTTTGTCAAATTATATGGAGGGCATAGGATTGAGATTGAATGTGAAGAAGAATGTTGATTTATGCGAATGTGGTTTTTATTCGTCTATGCAAGCTTAACCTTTATGGTCATTTATCAAGATGTTGGCTTGAACTTTGTCTGTTTATGCTTATACATCATTGAATTAACAAATCTTGCAAGCATAATTAGGCAATACTAGGCGAATGTGGCACTCATTACTTGAATAAGTGGGAAAAGAGGTGATTTTCTATTGATTGGCTTTCTTTGCTTTTGTGAACATATGTTTTAATTGTCATATTGTAATAGGTCAAGAGTTTAAATTATACATTGGAATTGTATATGAAACACTTACCCTCTCATTGTTGACGCCGTTGCTTGTGTTCTTGGTAGAAAATGGCTAGTGGATCGAAAAGGTCATGGGGCCAAGCTTCGTCTTCCCGATAAAGGGTGGAATACGAGCGAAATTAAGAGGATCTTAAAGCACGACAGATATATTCGAGGAGGGATGTTGATTGGGACTTCAAATTTTGATTACCAAGAATTCTGGTCAACAATTGCTAATGGTGTCTACCAAGCAAAATCTGCATATGAGTCACGAATTGTCAACCTTTAACATCGTCTCATCCATTATTGCATCACTCTTGATGCAATGCAAAGGAAGCAGGGGCCTAAAAGGTCTCCCGGCCTGACCTCTGGATTATGTACAATTTGATGACTCCTGGAGTTCATCTTAGTGTATCTTATGCTATTGCTTTTTATATTTTGCATGCACCTGGTAGATTCGAAGGGAGTACAATTTGTGGGGGAAAGTATATCACTCGTTTGGCTCGCTTGTTCAACATTCTCACCCAAGAGATTGTTAATCGTGTTCGGGAACTAGAGCCGTCTATAACTACTGACGAGTCATTCGTCATCTAGGCCAACATTGTTGTGAAAGTTGGGCAATCATTTTTTCTGCCACGTCTAGTTCAGGGCCATCAAGAAGAACAACAACAGCCACCACAACCACCACCACTACCATCACCCCCACCACAATATAATCTGAATCTGTACCCATGGGATGCACAGTTTGCTAGCTTGCACATCCATTTTGACTCTTTGAATTTGGGGCGGGATGATCAGTACGAGACTTTGAATGCGGGGCTACAACAAATGAATTTGGGGTTGAACCAGATGCACACTAGTATCACCACATATAATAATTTGTTGGCCGAACAGAATATACTGCTCTAACACAATATCGAAAACTTTGATCATTACAGGCACGTACAATCAAAAGTGGAATAAGGCTGGTGGATACATGGAGCATCTGCGATCCTCAGTTGAAAGTCTCTTTAGCTACTTCCCCCCATTCAAGTAAGTGCAACCACCACCGCCTCCAGAACCTTTCCAATATTTCCCGTAAATGTCATAGGATGAAAGGTTTCAGCAGCAGCAGTTTCAACAACAGATGGATGAAGGTAGTGATGACGATGATCAGTGAAGATGGGAGAAGATTTTATTATTTCGGAAGCTTTCAATGAACAATATTTATTTACAGTTTATTTATCTTGGGTTGAAAAGGCGTGGTGCCTTCAAACAATTACTTTTCTGCATTCTTATTTTTAGCACTTAACTTTAATAGTTTGGTTGCTTATTTTTTTTAATTACATAAAAGTTTGGTTCATATTCCCTTGTTTTAATGTCAACTTTGTTTATATTCCATGGAGACTGGGACGAGTGGGGACTCGCTTTTCTTCTTATTGCACAGTCTCGACATTTCAACCATTCAGTATTTGAATTCTTAATCCCTTCACTACACCATTTAATTTTGTCCATGCTTTTCATTTTTATAATTACATTGAGAACAATGTTATGATTAAGTGTGGGAAGGATGATTATTATTATTTTTGTAGTTTTTGCTTGCTTTTAAGTAGCTTTTGAGCTTTAACTTGGTATTGCTCTTTTTGGCCAAAATTTTAAAATTTTCCTTTTCCTTTTATCTCTCAAATATGTTGTAAATTCCTTGGCATTACTTTCTTCATGATTTTTTCTTGAAATGCAAAGTTAGGCTTCATGTTAGTTTTGTAAAGGGATAACCATTTCAATGCCTAAATGTTTTTGTGCTTAAGTTTGGCATGAATAGCACATAATAACCATTTACCTGTGCGACTTTGAGCCTTATTAGAGCATTCATATATTTTCATGCTCACTTTCATTTGGTTGTGTATTTGTCAGTTTTTGTGCCTATTATAGAAATCGTCTTAGTCATACTTGTCAAGAACACATATTTTTCTTGTTTTGCACATTAAAAATGATTGAGGCACGTTTGGATTAACCCAGTGTTAGCCATCAGTTCCTTGTTTCCACCCTACATTATCCCCCTAGTCTTCCATCTTTGAGCCTAGTTTCCTTTTCATTTGATTTTAGCCTATTTTGTTTAAGCCTCTTTAGTTTTTTTTTTTCCTTTAGCACCCTTTCTAGCCTAAAGTTTGTAGTTTCTTGAGTAAGGAACTTAGTTATTTTGTGAAGAGATTGATGAGCTACTTTCATTGTCTACATGTTTATCTCTCTGTGTAACTTAGATTCTAAGAATTGATTATGTTGATCCTTTCTTGAAATAAAATCTGGAAAATAATGAGGGTCTAAAAAGTTGAATGACTAAAAAGCGATTGATTTTCCAAAAAGTTTGATGAAAAGATGTTGTTCCTTGGAAGGAGGATTTTTCATAGGAGTGAAAAAGAAATTCAACGGTATGATATTGTTAGTCACAAAAAGGCCTTAATCAAACCTGCTCATGATCACAGGGGGATATTTTTTATTCTAACCTATTTGACACACTTAACTAAAGGAAAATATAAGGTTGTTTTAATGCCTTTTTGAAACTTGATAAGTGATTTGCAAAATCAGCCTAAGTCTGTTTACACTGTTACATTCATTGTAACTTGGCAGAATGTCAAAGCTGTCCATAACTGTTGGACAGGTTTGACAGAATTTGTCTAAACTGTTCATATCTGTTGAACAGCTTTGACTCAAGTTAAGTGTCCTGTTCTTTGTGAACAGAACCTGTTCTTTGTGAACATGTTTTACACTTTATGGAATTTGTTTCCATGTCCTCATGCAAAGTCTTGAACGTAAAATCAGTCTACAACTCAAGACAAATTGGAAAATCTGAAGCTGCCAGTTCTGCCAAAGGTGCTCTGAAGCATGGAGACAAAAAGGATATCTGAAATTGGTGACAGACCATTTCTTATATCAAAATAGCATTACATGAAGAGGAAAGGTTTAAAGTTGTGGACAATAGAGATAAAAAGGAAAAGACAAAGATTCTGCAACAAGTGGATAGAGCCTGATTTGTCAGACGTGCAGAATAGCATCCTTGTCTTTTTGAAAAGACATTCCCACTTTCTCTACTACCAATGAAGAAGCTTCACCGAGAGAGTATAAAAGGAAGCTTCCGAGGAATTAGAGAAAGAGAGAGAGAGACATCCACAAGTCTAGTACGTGCATTGCAAAGGAATTGTGTTTTTCATGCATGCAAGTTCTGCTTTCAACTTAGAATAGAATAACCAAGTGTGTCTAAGATGCTCTATCTCAAAGCTGTCTGTCCGTGTCTTGTAAAATCAGTGAGTGAACCTTAGTGAGTGAATTCATTGTAACTAGTCTGAGTGAGTCTTAGATTAGATAATAGTCTGTTGTTTCTGTCATCTCAGTTTGGATCATTCTGCAATCCAAACCTCTTTGTAATTAACACTTGTTAATATATTCACACAAACTTTGAGAAAAAGTGTGTTCTAATTTAATTAGTTGTATTCACCCCCCTCTACAGCTTCCAGTAACGTACTTGGGAAACCTGTTGGGACCTACAACTGGTATTAGAGCGTGTTAGAGTGTGTGTTTACTCTAGATCTCTCATAACTTTTAGTTTCCCACCATGGACAACATTGCTGCAAACTCGTCTTCTTAGTATTGTAATTGATCTATGGCCAAACCTCCAAAGTTTAATCATTAGAACTTCTCTCGATGGAAGTGCAGAAAGATGCTCTATTTAGAGAATCTGAATGTGCAACTTCCAAAGATAGTGATGGAAAGTCCATATGTACTCCTGCCGCTGAAGGTGCTGTTCCTGAGGTCAGGACCAATGAGAAAGCAAAAGCTCAATGGACTGATGAAGACAAAAGACTGGTGGCTCTTGATGCAAAAGCCATGAACAACCTTGTCATCTCCTTACCTGATGATGTGTTTATACAGACAAAGAAGATGAAAACTGCTAAAGAAATGTGGGTTACTTTGTGTACTGTCTATGATGGCCTCACTATCACATTGGATAACAGGATCAATAATCTTGTTAGACAATATGAACTTTTCTTTGCAAAGCCCAAGGAAAGTCTCACTGAAACCTACACCAGGTTTATTGCTCTAATCAATGATCTCAAAAAATGTTGGGATCACTAAGGACAACTTAACCCGGGGGAACAAGTTCTTGGACATTTTAGCTGAGGATTGAACTACTTCTCAACTATTCTCAGAAACTCAGGTACTATTAGGAGCATGGATCTAGTCAACCTCTATGGATCCTTGCTAAATGATGAAAAATCAAGGCAACAAAAGAGAAATGCCTTGGAAATGTCCAAGAGAGGTGCAGTCTTAGTGGCTAGTATGAGGCAACCTGTTATTCAGGTTTGTGATGTGTTCACACAAGCTGATCTACAGGTTGACTTGGAGGTAATTTAAGAAGAAGAAGAGGAGGAGTGTGAAGACCTTGCTGAACTTAATGATGAGCAAATGATTGCCATGCTTGTTAGAAAGTTCAACAAGAAAAGATTTGGAAATAAATTGTCACAGAGAAAATCAGGTGCTATCAAAAAGAAGACATTTGATAAATCTAAGGCTGAGTGTTCTAAATGTGGCAAGACTGGTCACATAGCTGCTGACTGTGTGTCTAAAGGTGTTGGCTCATCTTCCAAACCTTACAAGATGAACAGGGATGATGGCTACAGGGTTAAGTACCTTATGGCCATGGCCGAGCTGAAGAAGTTAGAGGACTCTGTGGCCTCTAATAAACAGAAGGGACCAATGGCTTAATATTATGAGTGGGGAGACTCTGACTCATCATCTGATGAGGAAGACAACAACTGTCTGGTAGCCAACACTGATGTTCCTTCTACAAGTAATTTCAAACAGGATCTGGCAGAAGCTGAATCTCTCAACACTTTGGAAAACTGGAATCCCACAATGATGTACAAGGTACAAAATTTTAAAGATTACAGGTCTGAAGAAAAAGATAAAATGCTTGATTACTTGCTTGTGGATTTGAAAGCTGCTATTGAGAAGCAGGATGCTTTAAAGTCTGAGATCTTAAAACTAAAAACTGACCTTGAACTAAAATCTAATGAATTTAACAGTTTTCATAAGGTTAAAATTGAACTTGATGAGGTAAAACACATCAACACAGTTTTATTAGAGGAAAAGAGAGAAACAGACTTAAAGCATTCCAAGCTTCAAAAGATTGTTGACTCTTGGTGCCACTCAGCTAAAAGAGTTAGTCTATGTATCAATGAGAAAATTCCTGCTCAAATCGAAGCCTATCTTGGAGGAGATCTTGATACATCAGCTTTAATTGTTGAAGTCAAGAATCTAGAAACAAATATGTCCTCTCTTGGTGAATTCCAAATACATTTATAAAAAATATAAATGGAAAGCTGATTTCAACAAACAGGTTTATCAGGCCTCAAAACACTGACAATTTATGTGAAAAAGTTGTAAAGTCTGGTGATGTAATGTTTTCTCCATCAAACCAGCCTGCTAAGTGCCCAACAAGTTCACATAAACAACAAAATAGAAAACAAGTTAAAACTGTAGTAGTGGCTGCTAATACTGTCAATAAGACAGGTTCTGAGGCAAAAGCTAATAGTAAGAGACATGTTCCTCCATTCAATGCTGAATTCTTTGAGAAGAAATTCTCAAAAGGAAAGTAGCTTACATCCAACAGGGGTAAGTCTCATGTTGGAAGTAAATCTGCTGTGATTTCAAATAAGTTTTCATATCATAGTGGTAAGCTGGTTATAAATGAAAGAAAACCTTTTGTTAAAACCAAGCATGATGATCATACTACCACAAGTAGGCAAAAGTCATCACAGCTCAGTAAAGGCAAAGTCAAAGCCATTGCTCAACCTGAGAAGGCTTGAAATAAGTTTTTCAAGCCTGAGGAAGGTCAGATAATAGTTAAATTGCCCGTATTTGATATTTGTCCTCCCAAAAAGAGGAAAGAGGATACATGCAAAGCTGTTAATGTTGAACCTTCCATAAAACCTGTTGGTTGTGCTAAAACAAGTGAAGCTTTTGCAAAACCTGTTGATAAACCCAACAGAGATAAATCAGAATGTGTTTCTGAAAGTTTTTCTTTCAAGAAATCTAAAAAGAGAAAATGTTATTAATGTGGAAAGAGAACTCACATGGCCAAGGACTGTCCTGAAGCTGAGGACATAAGGCCTATTGACACTGTTAGCTCCAACATTGCAGAATCAAGTAGTGTTGGAGAAACCTTGTCATTGAGGAGAGTATCTCAGCAGAGACAATCCAAATTGGATATATTAGTGTTGATCTAAGTGGCCCATCAACAAATGTTGATGAGGAATGAGTTCCCCTATGAATTAATGTTTCCTTTTGTTACTCTGCAGGTCAAACAACCAAGCCTGGTTTGGTATTTAGACAGTGGCTGCTCTAGCCACATGACAGGTTGCAAGGAACTGTTGAGTGACCTCAAGCCTGAGAAAGGCCCAAATGCACCTTTGATGACAATGTCTTGGGATCCACAGAAGGATATGGAACCCTTCATGAACTGTTGAGTGACCTCAAGCCTGAGAAAGGCCCAAATGCACCTTTGATAACCATTAGTCAACCGTGTGATGCTGGCTACAAGGTTAACTTTGATGAGCATCTAGGGTACATACTGGATCCCCAGGGTTAAGTTGTGTTGTGTGCACAAAGAAAGATAGGTGTATTGTAGGTCCCAAAAGATATCCCAAGTATATAGCTTTAAGCTGTAGAGGGGGGGTGAATACAACTATTTAAAAACTACACACTATTTTCTCAATGTTTGTATGTATTATTAACAAATGTTAATTACAAACGAGCTTGAATGCGGAAAGGTTCAAGCTGAGATGACAGATACAACAGTATGTTTAACTAGTCTAAGACTGACTTAAACTAATTACAATGAATACACTCACTAAGAATCACTCACTGTGTTTACAAGACTCTGAGGAACAGCTTGAACAAGAACAGCTTAGACACTGAGCACTGTTTTATTCAAGCAGACTTGCATGCATGAAAGACACACTTTGAATGCACGTTCACTCTTGGTTTCAGCACTTAGCTTTTTGGCTTTTTGTTTCAATCCTTGGAAGTTTCTTTTTATACTCACCCAGAGGATCTAAGTGAAGCTTCTTCATTGGACGGAATGAAAAAGGAGAAGTCTTGTTGAAAAGACAACATAAACTTTTCTACACATTCTGAAAAGCAGACTTGTCTTCATGTGGGCAGAACTTTTGTCTTTTCACTTTGTCTACTGTTGCATTGCCTTTAACTAAATAAGGAATGTCAACTTTGTGTTTTTCTTCCTTTATAAAGACCTATTTTGATATAAGAAAAAGGTCTGTCACCCTTTTTCAAATATCCTTTTGTCTTCATGTAACAGAACAGCTTGGGCAGGCTGAGCAGTTCTGATTTCCACTTTGTCTTCGACTTTGTAAACTGATCTTGCAGTAAAAAACAATACATGAGGACTTGGAAACACATTCCATAAAGTGTTTAGCCTGTTCACAAAGAACAGGTTCTGTTCACAAAGAACAGAATACTTGTAAACTGCCCAAGCTGTTCACCAGTGTAGAGTAGCGTAGACAGTTTATGTCCAGCCTGTTCAGCAGACTGAACAGCTTGGGCAAAACTGCCTTTGTTGCAACACATGCAACACATAGAACAGCTTCAGGCTGATATTGCAAATCATTTTCAGGTTTCAATAAGGCATATAACAGGCCTTAAATTTAACCTTCAAAAGCATCAACAGGTTTGATTAATAATCTCCCCCTCAGATGCAGAACAAGTTTAACTGAGGCCTTTTTGTGCCTAACAATCTCCCCTCTTTGCAATAACCAGTCTAAGCTGGCCTTATCAAAAGTCACTATATATTTTTACAGTACATTTGTTGAAATAAAATTACAACATCAACATAAAGTAAAAGATCAGTTTATATATACACTGATTTATGATTACATAGAACAACACATGTTCTTACAAAAGTACAACTGATGTACTGATGTATATTACAACTAATGCAAAAGAGAAAATTACAACTTATGTAAAATAAAGTACAACTAATGTACATCAGATTCTGGACTGTTTTTGTTAGGAGCAGATAATGGTAAGCCTGTCCAACTGATGGACAGCTTCCATTCTTCATCTACTCAGATGGTAGATGGACTTCATCACAATGGAGGGGGACCTTCAAACATCTTCTCAAGTTCCTCTCTAGTATCCTCAAGTTCTTCAATCTCACTTCTTATGATCATAAACTTGGGATCTTCAAGTTCTCCTCTTTCATAACAGCCTCTGAGCTGATCCCAGATAGCTGCTCTCCACCTGCTTGACTGCCTGAATGAAACTGCAAGTCTGAAGGCTACAAGCTGTCTCAGATCCACCTTGTATAGATCTGATGCTCTCTGAAAGCATTTCTTCTGAGTTAAGGGATCCACAAAGAATGCCCCTAGTTCAGGCTCTTCTATGATCTTGCCATCCTCAAACTCAATTCCACTAGGCAGGCTGTGATCAACTCCTTTCATTTCAATAGCATAGTCACCTTGTTCTATCAAGATGAGGAGTTGTTCCATCTCAGTGTCCTTCCTTGTCCTCCTGGCCTTTATTTTTGGTTGTGTCACATAGACACCTTCACTGACTTCTTTGGAGATCAGGCCAAGATTCTTCACTCACTCCATCAGCTTCTTGACATATGCTCTGACAGTCTTAGCAGTTTCTGACTTAGACTCACTCAGAGCAACTGCCAGCTCAATCCATTCTCTGTACCCTATCTGTGCAACATCAGTGTAGTCGTATGTTTCTAGTTCTGGGCCTGTTGCACCCATTCTGGTTATTTTCAACTTCCACTGACTGCCTTTTCTTGATATGGGCACAACTTTGACAATTGCTTCCTTAGCAAGCCTTCTATCAGCAACATCTTGAAATTTTCTTCTTGCCAGGTTGTCAAAGTGAAACTGAGCTCTTGCAGAAGGCACTGAGGTTTTGGTCACTGAGACCAGAGCACCCTTTTCTTTTTCTGCTTCCTTCTCTTCTGCTGATCCCTTAGCAGCTTCCAATATTTTCTTTTGCACAACCAGAGAGGACATTTTGACTTTCCTTGCCTCTTGAAGTGCAAAAGACTTAGCAGCTTTGGCATATTCTTCTTCTTTCCTTAAAGCTTCCAGGGTTTGAAGCTGTTCTTCTCTAAACTCAAAATATTTGTGCATAGGAAGACCCATTTCTTTGGCCCTGGCTTTGTGAAATTTAAGCTCTGCTGCTTTCTGCTGTTGAGGATCAGTTGCTGCGTTTTCTTTTCCTTTAGCTGCTGTAGTGACAGCAACTTCAGGACTTTCCTCCTCCTCCTCTTCTTCTTCTAAAATCAGATGCCTCCTTCTGCTGCTTGGCCTGCCCTCAGGAATGGATCCCTCCCCCTTAGTCTGAGCAGGGATTGGAGATTCAACCTGAGTAGGCTGAGCAGCGTGAGAGGCACCCTCCATTGTACCTATTGCAGATGCTCCTGCTGGTTGACCAGTGAGTATTGCAGGTACTGATTTCTCCTTAGGAGAAGAAGTTTTCTCCCCCTTAGACTTAGTCTTCAAGGCAGATGACTTCTCCCCCTTTGAAGGAGATGTACCAACACCTTCAACACCTGGTCTGCCTGAAGACACGAAGTCATCAGGCTTGCCAGCATTTTTGGCAGCAGGCCTGGGGCCAACAAGGCTATTCACTAAGAAAGCCAAGTTGTCCTTCACCTCTGCAAGCTGGGAAAGACAGGTTTGAAGAGAAGAGGATTGGGTATCAGCAAGGGAGGTCAGCTTAACAATGTTTTCCCTATCAGAAGCTGTGAACAGCAAACTTTGAAGCTGTGCAAGATGGAGTTCTAGAGAATCTTGCACATCAGCAAGGTTTGATGACACAGAATTTGACAGGGAGCCAATGAGTGTGTTCAAGTTGGCCAGAGTATCAGGAAGTGTAGAATTGCAAGAATTTAATAGAGATGACAGCTGTTGAGAAATGGCTGTCATTGAGGACACAGAGTCCTGTTGGAGTGAAAGAATTGAGGAGAGGGAGGTGGATACATTTTGCAGCTGTGCAGTGAGTGCAAGCAGCTGTTGAGAATTATCAGGTTGTGGAGTGGCAGGGAAGGAATCCTTGAACAAATCAAAGAACCCCTTAAGCTGTTCAGACACAGAGTCTGAAATAAGAGAGGGTAGAGAGGTCATAGTAGTTTCTAAAGAACCAACTTTGTTGGTCAGTAGAGAAAGCTGATCTTTCAAAGGCAGGTCTTTAGGAGATTGAGGTGTATGGGTGGACTGTTTAGATTGGGTCGATGGAGAAGAAGATGAGGAGGCTGGTGTATGAGGATGTGATGGTGAGGGAAGAGGAACATTTGATAGAAGCTCCATAGCCTGGGCAAAAGTAATGTGGCCCGGCTTGGAGGGGTCAAAGGGTCCCTCAGCAGCGGCTGTAGCTGCATCATCAGGAGAAGGGGTTGATGTTGGGGGCCTTTCAGATGCTGCTTGTGTTGCAACACCTTCATGAAGGCTAGTGGGTGTTCCCTCTGCAGTGCCTTGGTGTAAAGGCACCTCATCATGGGGAGATGGGATATGCATTTCAACATCAGCAGTGGTGAAACCTGCTGATGAAATTTGCATAGAAGGAGCAGCCACACCAAAGGGATGGTATGTTCCCTGAGGTTCATCAACTTGGGTTGTTGGTCCCTCAGCAGCTGTTTGGTGTAGAACAGCTGTATCATAGAGAGCAGAAATGGGAGGCTGAGCTGCTGATTGGTCTAGACCAGCAGAGTGGGCACCTCGTGCAGACACAGGGTGAAAGAAAGTTTGAGGTGGGGATATTGTGGACTCAGTATGGAGTGGAGAGGGCTCCTGTCTTTCAATATTCTTAGCCTGTTGGGACGCTGGAACAGTTGAGGTGGCTATCTCTGTTTGTACAACTGGCTCCTGTTGGGAGGAACCAGAGGGTCTAGGCTGACGCTGGGTGGACTCAGGTTGGAGTGAAGCAGCCTCTAATTGTGCTGAGCCTTCTCCCAAACTAGGAGAGGCAGCAGGGGTGGCTTCTCTTACAACTGAACCCTGTTGAGAGGGAACAGAGGAGCTGGTTGTTTGGGCTGGTTTCTTTTTGGCTAGAGATTTGCGTTGGTAGTGGATGGAAGAAGTGGGTGATTGTGGAGAGGTGATGAGAGGTTCAGACTGGACAGGTTTAGAGACTGGGTCAGAAACAGGTGGGTCGACCTGTTCCATAGTCTCAAGTGCCACAGAGGCACCAGCCACAGAGGCTTCAGGTTCAACGAATGAACCAGGGTGAGGAGCCTGCTCCCCCTCAGCCACAGAGGCTAAGGGTGCAGACTCAGACTGAGCTGTTTTGGCCTTCTTCTGCACAGGCCCAACTTCAGTGGTTGCCATGGTCCTCTTAACAAGTTTGGACCTGGCTTTGGATTTTCTCTTGGGAGCAGCTATCGGATCCACCCTCATAGCAGAGGGTCCTTCCACCAATCCTAACAACCTCCTCATTGGTGTTGACAGAGGAGGCTCATTTGGAAGTACAACAGTGTAGAAAACTCTATTCCCTATCACAGGGAATGCAGTAGTATGAAGTAAAGGCTGAGAGTTGTACAGGTGCTCACCACAAACGTGTCTGAATATGAGGCTCAGAAACCTGGGGTATCGAACAGCAGCTGGTCTTGGCTCTTGCTGCACCAGGTTCCCCAAGTTCAGGAAGATCCACTTAGCCATGTCCAATGTAGTCCCATCCACCAGCTGTAGGACTATTGGGATTTCATCACGGCTCACTTGGTCAAATGAACCAACTTTGCTGCTGAAGCTCATCATCATAGAGGCAAACAGAAAGCTATAGGTAGGAGACAAATCCTTCCTGTACAGCGTAGCACCAATTTTTGGTTCTGCTACACCACAAAAGCGTAGCAAATTTCCCATCTGCTCATTTTCAGGCTGGGGCATGTCATATGAATCAGTAATGGGCAGATGAAGAACCTTCCTGAGAAGATCAATAGTGATCTCAATGGTCTGAGTCCCATTGAGAATAGTCCCTTTTATGACTTTGGTGTTGGGGTTGTAGGCACAAGTGTACCAAAACTCGTACACCATCTCCTGGTACAGGACACCAGGAGTAGCAGTCATGGCATAGTTCAACGGATGAACTGTCAAAAACTCCACCATTTGGTCATAACCTTTCCCCACATAGTTTTTGGGGATTGTGAGATTGGCAATGTAGTTAGTGGGTTTGAGGGTTAGCATTGTGGTGACTGATGAATGTTTCTGCACATCATCACCAACAAATACTGGTAGGAAGGGGTTGTTGCTGTGAGCCATTTTGAGAGTAGGGAAAGTAGCAGAAGCACATGACACTCAGTCGAATTTTTAGGGTTCTTAGAAGGTTTATGGTAGTAGTGAGGAAGACGATGATGTAACAGTATGAGGTATTTATAGGATTTGAATGTGAGTGGGTATGAGAGAGAAACATTTAGGCGGTTGATTTGAAAAGGTCCTTAACGGAAAATGGAACAGTTGTCCATGTCAGACAGTTTGTCAGACCACTTGAGCCCTTTTTAATCACTAACACACGTAACCCACATTATCCGCAGTAATTAAGTTAAATAAAAACAGAAATTAAGTAACTTAATTGTGAACAAAGGTAATTAAAAAACTGTTGGTCTAAGCTGTTGGTCAAACCTGTGATGAGTAGGGTCGTCACAAGCTGTTCATTTTTCAAGCTATTCCCTCAACCTGTTCAGTCAGTGTGAAGGAATGAGCAGGGTGAAGAATGGACCATCAGAGCAGGCTGGACGAGTAAACTGTGTTTGTTCAGCCCGTTGTATGTTCAAGCTGTTCAAGTATTTCAGAAAAATGGCTAAGTACAGAACATGCATAGCCTGTTCTGCCTAAGCTGTTCTAAGAAACTTGAGCAGTGTGAGACATGCAAGGTCTTAGACCTTTGAGGACACTTAGTCACTTTTATTTAACATGCCCAACTTGCTGACAAGGTAATTGAACCTTGTTTCATCAAGAGGTTTGGTGAAAATGTCTGCAAGCTGTTCATTTGTGGACATAAAACTTACCTCCACAAATGTGATCCCTGATGAAGTGATGTCTGACTTCAATATGCTTTGTTCTTGAATGAAATACTAGATTGTTGGAAATGGCTATGGCACTTGTGTTATCACATAGAATAGGAATTTTCCTATACACAAGCCCATAGTCTTCAAGCTGATGCTGCATCCACAGAATCTGTCCACAGCGGCTTCCAGCAGCAATGTACTCAGCTTCAGCAGTAGAAGTAGACACTGAGTTCTGCTTCTTACTGCACCAACTTATCAACTTACCACCAAGGAGTTGACACCCACCTGTTGTGCTTTTCCTATCTAGCCTGCAGCCTGCAAAATCAGAATCTGAATAACCTGTTAGTTCAAGGCTTGAGTCTTTGGGATACCAAAGACCCAAACCTGGTGTACCCTTCAGGTATCTGAAGATTCTTTTAACAGCAGCTAGATGGGATTCCTTTGGATCAGCTTGGAACCTAGCACATAAACAGGTGGCAAACATAATATCAGGTCTACTAGCAATTAAATATAGCAAGCTCCCAATCATACCTCTGTAAGCTGTTACTGAAACAGCATTGCCACTGGCATCAGCATCCAATTTTACATTGGTTGCCATTGGGGTTTTAATAGGAGAACTTTGATCAAATTTAAACTTTTTCAATAGATCTAAAGTATACTTTCTTTGATTTATAAAAATTCCAGTTGAGGTTTGTTTAACCAGTAATCCTAAAAAGAAAGTAAGTTCTCCCATCATACTCATTTCATATTTGGATTTCATGAGTAATGAAAAATTCTTGCATAACTGCTCATTGGTAGAACCAAATATTATATCATCCACATAAATTTGAACAAGCATAAAATCAGATTTCACTTTCTTTATGAACAGTGTGATATCCACTTTACCTCTGGAATACCCATTGCTCATAAGGAATTCAGTAAGAGTGTCATACCAGGCTCTAGGGGCTTGTTTGAGACCATAGAGAACTTTGTCCAACTTATAGACAAAACCTGGATGATGTTCATTTACAAAACCTGGAGGCTGCTTGACATAAACTTCTTCTTGCAGCTTCCCATTCAAAAATGCACTCTTCACATCCATTTGAAATACCTTAATGCTCTTATGAGCAGCGTAGGCTAGATACAAACGAATTGCTTCTAGCCTGGCCACAGGAGCAAATGTTTCATCATAATCAATTCCTTCCTCCTCTCTATAACCCTGAGCAACCAGTCTAGCCTTATTTCTAATGACATGAACTTGCTCATCCATTTTATTCCTGAAAACCCATTTAGTGCCAATTATAGTTTTACCTTTAGGAGCAGGGACCAGCTTCCATACCTTGTTTCTCTCAAACTGATTGAGCTCTTCTTGCATGGCAGTGATCCAATTGGCATCTTTTAATGCTTCATCCACTTTCTTTGGCTCCATTAGTGAAACAAAACTAGAAAACATACAGAAGTTCCCTAAGTTGTCCCACCTTGTTTGTACCCCTTTGCTGATATCACCAATTATTTGATCATTGGGGTGACATCTGATCCACTTAGGATCATTCTTCAATGAGGATTCTCCTGAGTTATCAGCAGCTTTAGCAGGTCCTGTTGAACAGCTCTCAAGATTTTCAGACACACTGTTGTCTTGAGCCTGTTCACCTGTTGAACATGACTGACCACTGTTGAACATATCAGCAGAGGAACTAGGAAAATCAGCATTGATAGGTTCAGGACATGCAGTTGTAATTAGATCAGTACACTTATTCACACAGGATGTATTGACATAATCATCATCATGCCCATCATAATTAACAGGTTCCATACTGGGTGTAGTGGAAGCTTTTGAGTCCTCTTCACTGTTTGAATGCATCAGATCATCAAAGTTTAATTCTCCTGGAACTGATTCAGAAACAGCTTTTGCGGAAGCATTCTTGGACTTTTCAAAGGTGACATTGATAGATTCATCTATCACCTTTCTTTTGTTGTTGTACACTCTGTAGGCTTTGGAGATAGCAGAGTAGCCAACAAACACACCTTCATCAGCTTTTGGTTCAACCAAACACATGGAAGTAACTGACATTTGGCTTCCTCCCTTTGAGCAGCTCATAGGGAGTCTTGTTGAACCTTTTCACCACTAAGGACCTGTTTTGGGTGAAGCAGGCAGTGTTAACAGCTTCAGCCCAGAATGATGAAGGTAAACCTGATGCACACAACATGGTTCTAGCAGCTTCAATGAGAGTTCTGTTTCTCCTATCAGCAACTCCATTTTGTTGTGGAGTTCTTACAGCTGAAAAGTTTTGAGTGATTCCTTTCTCTTCACAGAAGTCTTCAAGAGTATTGCATCTGAATTCAGTACCATGATCACTTCTAAGCTGCTTCACTTGGGCATAGTTCAGCATTTCCATCTTTTTCACAAATCCAAAATTTCTCTAGCAGCCTCTCCTTTGCTCTTCAAGAAGATTACCCATGTGTACCTGGAGAACTCATCAACCATTACTAGAGTATATCTTCTTCCTCCTAGACTTGGGACATTAACAGGTCCAAACAAATCCATATGGATTAAGAAGAGAGGAGTATCAATAGAGAAGTTATGTTTGGATTTAAATGATGATTTTCTCTGCTTGCCTTTCTCACAAGCTGTGCAGAGTTTATCTTTAACAAAGGTCAGAGAAGGCAAACCTGTTACCAACTCTTTCTTACAGAGTTTGTTGATGTTCTTGAAGTTCAGGTGTGAAAGCCTTTTGTGCCATGACCAGTTTAAGTCTGCATTTGTTCTTGTGAGAAAACAGGTTTCAGTTGTGGGATCAGCAGATTACATGTCCACAACATATACACCTTTCTTTCGTTGAGCACACAACACAACTTTGCCTTGGGGATCCAATATGTAACCCAGGTGCTCATCAAAATTAACCTTATAGCCAGCATCACATAGTTGACTTATGCTAACAAGGTTATGCTTTAGCCCAACCACGTAGGCTACTCTTTTGAACACTGCAGCACCAACTTTAAGAGTTCCATATCCCTCAGTGGATCCCTATAAATTGTCACCAAATGTGACTTTTGGCCCTTTTTCAGGCCTGAGATCACTCAGCAGGTCCTTACAACCTGTCATGTGCCTTGAGCAGCCACTGTCCAAGTACCAAACCTGGGATGGTTGTTTTTCCTGCAGAGTGACAAGAAGAATATTAGTCATTTTATGAGTTCCCCTACTTCATCAACATTTGTTGATGGACTTGTGATATCAACACTAATATTCCCTATTTGAATGGTATCAGCTTGGATACCACTTTCACTGACTGAGATGTTTCCAACACTGTTTATGTTAGCTGTGAGGGAAGCATCAGAGTCAGCAGGCCTTATGTCCTCAGTTTCAGGACAGTCTTTGGCCAGATGTGTCTTCATTCCACATTTATAACATTTTCTCCTTTTAGCATTTTTAGAAGAAGAACTTTCAGAAACACATTCTGAGTTATTTCTGTTGATTCCATCAGCAGGTTTAGCAAACTTATTACTTTTTTATGAATCAACAGCTTGAGTGGAAAGTTCAATAGCCACAGCTTTGCCTGTCTCTTCTTTCCTCTTTTTAGGAGGGCAGATGTCAAAGATAGGAAGTTTAATTTGCTTTTGAGCTTTCACAGGTTTAGGAAACCTATTACCATCTCTCTCAGGCTGAGCAATGGCTTTGCCTTTGCCCTTCCTGAGATGTGATTGATGTTGCCTATCAACATAATCATTATTTCTGGTTTTGAAAGCCTTATTCTTATTTAAAACCAGTTTACCACTATGATTAGAAAACTTATTTGAAATCACAGCAAGTTTGCCTTCAATCTGAGACTTACTCTTGTTAAAGGCAGACTGCTTACCATTTGAAAACTTATTTTCAAAATGTTCAGCATTAAAAGGATTAGTATGCCTTTTTACATCAGCTTTAGACCCAAAGCCTGTTTTGTCAACAGGTTTGGTGTCCGCAGCTGCAGTTTGGACATGCTTTCCTTTCTTTTGCTTGTGTGAATCAGCAGAGCACTTAGCAAGCTTATTTGATGGAAAACTTATTTCATCAGCAGCTTTTGAGCTAGGTTCACACGAGCTGTCAGTGTTTTGAGGCCTGACAAACCTGTTTGTTGAGATTAATTTACCATTCACTTTTTGAATAAAAGTGTTTGGAAGCTCACCAAGAGTGGACAAGTCTTCTTTTAAATTATTAACCTCAACAATGGAAGCTGCTGTGTCAAGATCCCCTCCAAGATAGGCTTGGATTTGTGCAGGAATCTGCTGACTTATGCAGTGGCTGACTTTTTGTGCAGATTGGCAGCAAGAGTCAACTATCTTTTGAAGCTTAGCATGTTTTATATCTGTTTCTCTCTTCTCTTCTAGTAAAATAGAATTGATGTGCTTTAATTCACCAAGTTCAGTTTCCAACTTATGGAAACTGTCCAGTTTACTGGATTTTATTTCAAGATCAGTTTTGAGCTTAGAGATTTCAGATAATAAAACAGTATGCTTCTCAACAGCAGCTTTCAGATCAACAAGCATATATTCAAACATTTTAACTTTTTCTTCAGAACTGTAATCCATAAAATTTTGTACCTTATACATCATTGTTGGATTCCAATTCTCCAAGCTGCTAAAAGCTTCAGCTTCAGCCAGATCCTGTTTGAAATTGCTTGTTGATGGGACATCAGTGTTGGCCATCAGACAGTTATTATCTTCTTCATCAGATGATGAATCAGACTCCTCCCAGTCACAAGTCTCTGCCATAAGTCCCTTTTGCCGGTTAGAACCCACTGAGTTTTCCAACTTCCTTAGCTTAGCCATGGCCATAAGGTACTTAGCCCTATAGCCATCATCCCTGTTTGTCTTGTGTGGTTTGGATGACTGACCAACAGCTTTTGCAACACAGTCAGCAGCTATGTGGCCAGTTTTGCCACATTTGAAACACTCAGCTTTGGTCTTGTCAAATACTTTCTTTTTGACAGCATTTGAACTTCCTTGCAGCATGTTTCTTCTAAACCTTTTCTTGTTGAACCTTTTGACAAGCATGGCTATCATTTGCTCATCATCCAGTTCAACAATATCTGCATTGTCTTCCTCATCAGACATTTCCTCCTTGTCATCAGCCTGTTGATCAGGTTGAGTGAACACATCACTCACTTGATTTACAGGTTGTCTCACACTGGCCACAAAGGCAGCACCTTTCTTAGATATTTCCAAGGCATTTCTCTTCTGTTGCCTTGACTGCTCATCATTCAGTAAAGATCCATACTGATTAACAAGATCCATACTTCTGATGGTACCTGAATTCCTTAAAATTGTAGAAAAATAATTCCATTCTTCAGGCAGGACATCTAAGAACTTGTTTACCAAAGTCAGGCTGTCCTTGGTGATCCCAACAGCTTTGAGATCATTTACAAGAGCAGTAAACCTGGTGTAGGTTTCAGTGAGAGTCTCCTTTGGTTTTGCAAAGAAGAGTTCATACTGTCTAACAAGATTATTAATCCTGTTGTCAAGTGTGATTGTGGGTCCATCATAGACGGTACACAAAGTATCCCACATCTCCTTTGCAGTCTTCATCTTCTCAACCTGTTTGAACACATCATCAGGTAGAGAGATGACCAGATTGTTTCTGGCCTTTGCATCAAGGGCCACTAGTCTTTTGTCTTCATCAGACCATTGAGCTTTTGCTTTCTCAAATGTTCTGATTTCAGGAGCAGCTCCTTCAACAGCAGGAGTTATAGTTGTAACAGAGGTTGGCACATAGGGACCCTCCATTACAATCTCTGGTAGTTGCACATCCAGATTCTCTAAGTAGAGCATCATTCTGCACTTCCAACCAGAAAAGTTCTGATGATTGAACTTTGGAGGTTTGCCCATTGAGCCATTGTCATAGTATGAGGAACTTGCAGCACTGTTGTCCATGGAAACTTTGGGAGAATGAGAGATCTAGAATGACACACACTCTAAACTGCTCTGATACCAGTTGTAGGTCCCAAAAGATATCCCAAGTATATAGCTTTAAGCTGTAGAGGGGGGGTGAATACAGCTATTTAAAAACTACACACAATTTTCTCAATGTTTGTATGTATTATTAACAAATGTTAATTACAAACGAGCTTGAATGCGGAAAGGTTCAAGCTGAGATGACAGATACAACTGTATGTTTAACTAGTCTAAGACTGACTTAAACTAATTACAATGAATACACTCACTAAGAATCACTCACAGTGTTTACAAGACTTTGAGGAACAGCTTGAACAAGAACAACTTAGACACTGAGCACTGTTTTATTCAAGCAGACTTGCATGCATGAAAGACACACTTTGAATGCACGTTCACTCTTGGTTTCAGCACTTAGCTTTTTGGCTTAATCTTTCAATCCTTGGAAGTTTCTTTTTATACTCACTCAGAGGATCTAAGTGAAGCTTCTTCATTGGACGGAATGAAAAAGGAGAAGTGTTGTTGAAAAGACAACATAAACTTTTCTGCACATTCTGAAAAGTAGACTTGTCTTCATGTGGGCAGAACTTTTGTCTTTTCACTTTGTCTACTGTTGCATTGCCTTTAACTAAATAAGGAATGTCAACTTTGTGTTTTTCTTCCTTTGAAAAGGCCTATTTTGATATAAGAAAAAGGTCTGTCACCCTTTTTCAAATATCCTTTTGTCTTCATGTAACAGAACAGCTTGGGCAGGCTGAGCAGTTCTGATTTCCACTTTGTCTTCGACTTTGTAAACTGATCTTGCAGTAAAAAACAATACATGAGGACTTGGAAACACATTCCATAAAGTGTTTAGCCTGTTCACAAAGAACAGGTTCTGTTCACAAAGAACAGAACACTTGTAAACTGCCCAAGCTGTTCACCAGTGTAGAGCAGCGTAGACAGTTTATGTCCAGCCTGTTCAGCAGACTGAACAGCTTGGGCAAAACTGCCTTTGTTGCAACACATGCAACACATAGAACAGCTTCAGGCTGATATTGCGAATCATTTTCAGGTTTTAATAAGGCATATAACAGGCCTTAAATTTAACCTTCAAAAGCATCAACAGGTTTGATTAATAATCTCCCCCTCAAATGCAGATCAGGTTTGACTGAGGCCTTTTTGTGCCTAACAATCTCCTCTATTTGCAATAACCAGTCTAAGCTGCCCTTATCAAAAGTCACTATATATTTTTACAGTACATTTGTTGAAATAAAATTACAACATCAACATAAAGTAAAAGATCAGTTTATATATACACTGATTTTTGATTACATAAAACAACACATGTTCTTACAAAAGTACAACTGATGTACTGATGTATATTACAACTAATGCAAAAGAGAAAATTACAACTTATGTAAAATAAAGTACAACTAATGTACATAAGATTTTGGACTGTTTTTGTTAGGAGCAGATAATGGTAAGCCTGTCCAACTGATGGACAGCTTCCATTCTTCATCTACTCAGATGGTAGATGGACTTCATCACAATGGAGGGGGACCTTCAAACATCTTCTCAAGTTCCTCTCTAGTATCCTCAAGTTCTTCAATCTCATTTCTTATGATCATAAACTTGGGATCTTCAAGTTCTCCTCTTTCATAACAGCCTCTGAGCTGATCCCAGATAGCTGCTCTCCACCTGCTTGACTGCCTGAATGAAACTGCAAGTCTGAAGGCTACAAGCTGTCTCAGATCCACCTTGTATAGATCTGATGCTCTCTGAAAGCATTTCTTCTGAGTTAAGGGATCCACAAAGAATGCCCCCAGCTCAGGCTCTTCAATGATCTTGCCATCCTCAAACTCAATTCCACTAGGCAGGCTGTGATCAACTCCTTTCATCTCAATAGCATAGTCACCTTGTTCTATCAAGATGAGGAGTTGTTCCATCTCAGTGTCCTTCCTTGTCCTCCTGGCCTTTATTTTTGGTTGTGTCACATAGACACCTTCACTGACTTCTTTGGAGATCAGGCCAAGATTCTTCACTCACTCCATCAGCTTCTTGACATATGCTCTGACAGTCTTAGCAGTTTCTGACTTAGACTCACTCAGAGCAACTGCCAGCTCAATCCATTCTCTGTACCCCATCTGTGCAACATCAGTGTAGTCGTATGTTTCTAGTTCTGGGCCTGTTGCACCCATTCTGGTTATTTTCAACTTCCACTGACTGCCTTTTCTTGATATGGGCACAGCTTTGACAATTGCTTCCTTAGCAAGCCTTCTATCAGCAACATCTTGAAATTTTCTTCTTGCCAGGTTGTCAAAGTGAAACTGAGCTCTTGCAGAAGGCACTGAGGTTTTGGTCACTGAGACCAGAGCACCCTTTTCTTTTTCTGCTTCCTTCTCTTCTGCTGAGCCCTTAGCAGCTTCCAATATTTTCTTTTGCACAACCAGAGAGGACATTTTGACTTTCCTTGCCTCTTGAAGTGCAAAAGACTTAGCAGCTTTGGCAGATTCTTCTTCTTTCCTTAAAGCTTCCAGGGTTTGAAGCTGTTCTTCTCTAAACTCAAAATATTTGTGCATAGGAAGACCCATTTCTTTGGCCCTGGCTTTGTGAAATTTAAGCTCTGCTGCTTTCTGCTGTTGAGGATCAGTTGCTGCTTTTTCTTTTCCTTTAGCTGCTGTAGTGACAGCAGCTTCAAGACTTTCCTCCTCCTCCTCCTCTTCTTCTAAAATCAGATGCCTCCTTCTGCTGCTTGGCCTGCCCTCAGGAATGGATTCCTCCCCCTTAGACTGAGCAGGGATTGGAGATTCAACCTGAGTAGGCTGAGCAGCGTGAGAGGCACCCTCCATTGTACCTGTTGCAGATGCTCCTGCTGGTTGACCAGTGAGTATTGCAGGTACTGATTTCTCCTTAGGAGAAGAAGTTTTCTCCCCCTTAGACTTAGTCTTCGAGGCAGATGACTTCTCCCCCTTTGAAGGAGATGTACCAGCACCTTCAACACCTGGTCTGCCTGAAGACACGAAGTCATCAGGCTTGCCAGCATTTTTGGCAGCAGGCCTGGGGCCAACAAGGCTATTCACTAAGAAAGCCAAGTTGTCCTTCACCTCTGCAAGCTGGGAAAGACAGGTTTGAAGAGAAGAGGATTGGGTATCAGCAAGGGAGGTCAGCTTAACAATGTTTTCCCTATCAGAAGTTGTGAACAACATACTTTGATGCTGTGCAAGATGGAGTTCTAGAGAATCTTGCACATCAGTAAGGTTTGATGACACAGAATTTGACAGGGAGCCAATGAGTGTGTTCAAGCTGGCCAGAGTATCAGGAAGTGTAGATTTGCAAGAATTTAATAGAGATGACAGCTGTTGAGAAATGGCTGTCATTGAGGACACAGAGTCCTGTTGGAGTGAAAAAATTGAGGAGAGGGAGGTGGATACATTTTGCAGCTGTGCAGTGAGTGCAAGCAGCTATTGAGAATTATCAGGTTGTGGAGTGGCAGGGAAGGAATCCTTGAACAAATCAAAGAACCCCTTAAGCTGTTCAGACACAGAGTCTGAAATAAGAGAGGGTAGAGAGGCCATAGTAGTTTCTAAAGAACCAACTTTGTTGGTCAGCAGAGAAAGCTGATCCTTCAAAGGCAGGTCTTTAGGAGATGGAGGTGTATGGGTGGACTGTTTAGATTGGGTTGATGGAGAAGAAGATGAGGAGGCTGGTGTATGAGGATGTGATGGTGAGGGAAGAGGAACATTTGATAGAAGCTCCATAGCCTGGGCAAAAGTAATGTGGCCCAGCTTGGAGGGGTCAAAGGGTCCCTCAGCAGCGGTTGTAGCTGCATCATCAGGAGAAGGGGTTGATGTTGGGGGCCTTTCAGATGCTGCTTGTGTTGCAACACCTTCATGGAGGCCAGTGGGTGTTCCCTCTACAGTGACTTGGTGTAAAAGCACCTCATCATGGGGAGATGGGATACACATTTCAACATCAGCAGTGGTGAAACCTACTGATGGAATTTGCATAGAAGGAGCAGCCACACCAAAGGGATGGTATGTTCCCTGAGGTTCATCAGCTTGGGTTGTTGGTCCCTCAGCAGCTGTTTGGTGTAGAACAGCTGTATCATAGAGAGCAGAATTGGGAGGCTGAGCTGCTGATTTGTCTAGACCAGCAGAGTGGGCACCTCGTGCAGACGCAGAGTGAAAGAAAGTTTGTGGTGGGGATATCGTGGACTCAGTATGGAGTGGGGAGGGCTCCTGTCTTTCAATATTCTTTGCCTGTTGGGAGGCTGGAATAGTTGAGGTGGCTATCTCCGTTTGGACAACTGGCTCCTGTTGGGAGGAACCAGAGGGTCTAGGCTGACGCTGGGTGGACTCAGGTTGGAGTGAAGCAGGCTCCAATTGTGCTGAACCTTCTCCCAAAATAGGAGAGGCAGCAGGGGTGGCTTCTCTTACAACTGAACCATGTTGAGAGGGAACAGAGGAGCTGGTTGTTTGGGCTGGTTTCTCTTTGGCTAGAGATTTGCGTTGGTAGTGGATGGATGAAGTGGGTGATTGTGGAGAGGTTCAGACTGGACAGGTTTAGAGACTGGGTCAGAAACAGGTGGGTCGACCTGTTCCATAGTCTCAAGTGCCACAGAGGCACCAGCCACAGAGGCTTCAGGTTCAACGAATGAACCAGGGTGAGGAGCCTGCTCCCCCTCAGCCACAGAGGCTAAGGGTGCAGACTCAGACTAAGCTGTTTTGGCCTTCTTTTGCACAGGCCCAGCTTCAGTGGTTGCCATGGTCCTCTTAACAAGTTTGGACCTGGCTTTGGATTTTCTCTTGGGAGCAGCTTCTGGATCCACCCTCACAGCAGAGGGTCCTTCCACCAATCCTAACAACCTCCTCATTGGTGTTGACAGAGGAGGCTCATTTGGAAGCACAGCAGTGTAGAAAACTCTATTCCCTATCACAGGGAATGCAACAGTATGAAGTAAAGCCTGTGAGTTGTACAGGTGCTCACCACAAATGTGTCTGAATATGAGGCTCAGAAACCTGGGGTATCGAACAGCAGCTGGTCTTGGCTCTTGCTGCACCAGGTTCCTCAAGTTCACGAAGATCCACTTAGCCATGTCCAATGTAGTCCCATCTACCAGCTGTAGGACTATTGGGATTTCATCCCGGCTCAGTTGGTCAAATGAACCAACTTTGCTGCTGAAGCTCATCATCACAGAGGCAAACAGAAAGCTATAGGTAGGAGACAAATCCTTCCTGTACAGCGTAGCACCAATTTTGGGTTCTGCTACACCACAGAAGCGTAGCAAATTTCCCATCTGCTCATTTTCAGGCTGGGGCATGTCATATGAATCAGTAATGGGCAGATGAAGAACCTCCCTGAGAAGATCAATAGTGATCTCAATGGTCTGAGTCCCATTGAGAATAGTCGCTTTGATGACTTTGGTGTTGGGGTTGTAGGCACAAGTGTACCAAAACTCGTACACCATCTCCTGGTACAGGACACCAGGAGTAGCAGTCATGGCATAGTTCAACGGATGAACTGTCAAAAACTCCACCATTTGGTCATAACCTTTCCCCACATAGTTTTTGGGGATTGTGAGATTGGCAATTGTTGGTACACCCTGTGTGACGATAGCAGTCTAAGTGATCTAACATTTTGGTTCAAGTAATATACAAAGTATTTGGAATTAACGAGTATTTGATATATATGTTTATATATGTTTGATTGTTATTGATTGTATGTTTGGACTTGATGTAACGTATTACAAGAAGTTCAAACATAAAGATCAAAGATAAAATCAAACATAAGTTAAAAACATAAGTTTCAAATATAAGTTAAATATGTGAAAGTCGAATTTAGATTAAATTCGAATTCACTAGTCAATTAGATTCGAATCTAAGTCAGATTCGTATGTGTTCCTAGGCAGATTCGAGAGTGTCATGTAGGCAAACTCAAATGGGCCTTGGGCCTGATTCGAGTTTGGCCCATGACAAACTCGAATGGTCATCTATAATTAGGGACAGACTCGAACTATTAGTAGACTTTTGCAGATTTCGTGTGAGTTATTAGCAAAAGGCGATTTCGAGTTTATCAGCTTTGTGAGTGTTCTTTCGGAGAGAATCATCTAGTAGGTGCGTTCGTGTTCGTTCGTACAGCTTGTTGATAGTCTCCGTGTTCCGAGTGAGAGTTGTTTCCGTCAACCCGTTAACGAGGATTCCGCACTCGTTGACGGTCTCGCGTCTAGATAGATCCGTAGTGTGTAGACCTTACAAGTGGTATCAAAGCCTAAGGGGTGTTCTTCGTGTTCATCCTAGGTTTCTTGACGCTTTTGGACGGTTATTCTCACAATTTTCGTGTTTGTCGAGCTTACCAACTTGGGATCCGGGAAATACTTTGCTATTTTTAACGTTTTTGATCGAAATCAATACTTTTCTTTGTAAAAATATTGATTTAATCTGCAAAACGTTAAAAAAGGCAGGTATTAGCCGTTTTTCGAGTTTGCGGCGCTCGAATCTGTTAGGAGTAATTAGGATTTTTCTTAGTCTCGAGTCTAACCAAAAATCCCGCTCCTTTCGAGTTTGCTTTCGAGTGTTTCGAGTTTAAGGTGTTCGAGTTTGATTTGAGTTTGGGATAGAGTCGAATAGGAGCTTCGAGTCTGCTGGGGGTTTGACTTTAACTGTTTCGAATTTGCTTGGACCTTCGAGTTTGAGACCTTCGAATTTATCACCCATTTCGACTTTAATTGAATTTCAGCACTTTATCGAATTTAATCCCAAATAAGTTTAACCTTAATTATATTCGAATTTCACTAAATTCGAAGGAATTAACTTAAATTAATTTCGAATTAAAATTATTAAGTTACAATTCAATTATTTTTGAAACAATGACAAATCTTCAACGGTTTCTTGAAATGGATCATGAGGTGGGAAAAGCTAATACTCCACCAAAGCTGATGAAACTTGAAGACTATTATTGGTGGAAAGATCGGTTTGTCGATTTTGTGCGTTTCAACGACATGCGAATGTGGCTATGTATCGACGAGGGATACATTCCACCAACTGCTGAAGTTGAGGGAAGACAGAAGGTTGTCACCTATTCCATGATGAAGGAGGATGACAAAAAGGTGTTTGAAGCTGAGAACCGCGCATTCGCCATAATACGAATGGCATTACCTCAGGACATACTTCACACATTCCGCAATCAAAAGTCATCTAAGGAGCTTTGGGAGACGCTGGAAAAGAGGTGTGAGGGTAATCCGAGGGTTCGAAGGAAGCGCATGGAGTTGTTGAAACAACAATTTGCGATTTTCAAGGCTTTGAAGGATGAGCAGTTGGATGATACCATCACCCGCTTTTATCATCTACTGACAGAGCTGGAAAGTCACGGTATTGAGTATAGTGACACAGAAAAGAACAATAAGCTTCTTGATGCCTTACCAGCCAAATGGGCGATGTACGTGGCTATGATCAAGCTTAATGAGGATAAGTATTATACTCAATCGTTGGAGGATGTAGTGGGAACACTGAGGGCTTATCATTTCGAGCTACTGAAGGCCGAGACAGATTATGAACAAATCCAAAATCCAGCCATGTATTTTGGAAAATCAAAACCTTCAGCGGCAGCTGATATGAAGACTGCTAAAACGTTCTTCACTGGAGAAACGTCGTCACCAGCAGAGCCTGACGACGCACAAAATAGAGCGTTCTTAGGGTTTGGGAAACCGGAAGAACAAAAACCGCAGGCAACACCGGCATCAACATCTCAGGGCTACTCTAAGATGCCCATGAGCGCTAAATCGGCCGAGGAACATTTGAATCTATTGGCGTCATTTGTGGCCGCATACCGGAACTGCGTTCAAGGGAAAATAAACGATCCTGCACTCTGGGATGAAGATTACGATCAGGTAGACCCTGACGACCTCGAGGAGATGGATCTCAAATGGCAACTGGCCATGGTAACCCAACGGGTTAAGCGATTCATCAAGCGCACTGAAAGAAATCTGAACATGAATAATAAGGGGATTGGCTTTGATAAGTCCAAAGTCAAATGCTATAACTGTCAAGGCTTGGGACACTTTGCAAGGGAGTGTCAGAGACCGAAGGTAGATAATTACCAAGGGCAGAATCAGAATCAAGGACAGTTTGAGAACCAATCTCAACAGAGATATCTTCCAAGTTCATCATCTAGTTAAGCCAACATAGCTGGTCTGCTATCAAACGTCGCATCAGACAGACAGCTGGATGGTACTTACGACTGGAGCTCACATCCGGAATCTAACGCTAGAGCCTTTATGGCTGAAGTCACTGAGAGTGGATGTGAAGGGAAAGAGCAGAACACAAGGGACAGCAGTCAACAAGAAAGCAATCCAATGTGGGTGGAGAAGTCGAATGATCAGACGCTTCTGGAGTTTGCCGCCAAAATGGCCAACGTCGAATCAGATCACACAAAGGTAAGTCTGAATTAATCTCTTTTCCATGAATTATGTGTGTTATGTGTTACTTCTAATGACAGGTTGAATCTAGTATTAGAGTCACATAAAAATATATCTGCTCAAAATGAGTCATTAAAGACAGATAATGCTAGCCTGATTAATATTAAGCAAGATCTTAGGGACAAGCTTAAAGCTGATGCACAAGATGTCATAGTTCTAAAAGACAAGCTGAGTGAGCAGTGTGTTAGATTAGAACTAATGTATGAGCATGTAGAGGCCTTGACCAAAGATCTTAAGACCAAAGAAGTAGAGCTAGCTGAAACTAAGGTGAAGGTAGCTGAGGCTAATAGTAAGCTAGAAAAGTTTAGGAACTCAAGTCTGAACCTAGGGAAAGTTTTAGATGCTCAACGCCAATCTAAAAAGCCTGTAGGTCTAGGATTTTATGAGATTCCTCCACCTTTTAATGCAAACTATGTGCCTCAACCTCAGGAGAAAACTGAGAAATCAGAAGACTTAGAGGAAATACTTGCACCTGTGTCTGAGCCTGTAAAAGACAATACACCTAAGGTGACTGATACAAACGTCAAGATTAAGAAATTCAAATTTGTGTCCTCCTCTAGTGAAACACCAGTAGGAAAACAAAAAATTGATTTTAATGATCAGGATGATGAACCAGTCACTATAGATACACAAAAAGAACCAGACACTAGTGAGACACCTAAGTCTAAGGGCACACACAAGAAGTCCATTGACAAGATGTCTTGCTTTAGATGTCATGAAAAGGGGCATGTTGCTTCTAACTGTCCACTTAGGAAAATTGACGTTACACCTAAGACAGGGAAGCCAACACAAACTAAGCCTTCAACAAGTGAGGCGAGCACTAGTAGTTCTCAGAGTACCGAGAAAACTGTGCAGGCTACACCAAAACAAGTTGTGAAACAAATACCGGTAAAAGTTGGACCAAAAGAAGTGGTTAAGACTAATTCACCGAATCGAGTCATTAATCAATCTAGGTCTGGACCTCAACAACAATATAGGAGCACAACACCTAGTAGAGCATACACTCCAGTTAGGTCACACACTCCTGTTAGACATCACACACCGGTTAGAGCTCAGGGATCTCAATCTGAAATGCAATATAAACGGAATTATTCAAGAGCTCCACAACAAATGCCTACTCAAAGGCACAGAGTGAATTTACATCACTCAGCACCACAACAAACTCCTGTTCAACGACCCAAGTCACCTGAAAGGCGAGATGGGTATTTGAAAGAGTTTAAGTATGTGGACGAGAATGGTATAACCAAGTCAGTTTTGGCTTGGGTTCCCCGTGATAACTAACCTATTTTCTTTCATGTGCAGGAGATCACCACAGGTCCAAACAACAAATGGTTCGTCGGCAGTGGATGCTCCAGGCACCTGACGGGGGAAAGAAATCTCCTTACAGACTTCAAGGGTGGGAATCGGGGATTTGTATCATTCGCGGGAAACAAGGGAGGAAACATCACGGGTACTGGAGTGGTCACTAATGGGACGATCAAATTGGATCAAGTTTATCATGTTGATAAACTGGTTCACAATCTCATTAGTGTATCTCAAATCTGTGACAAGAAGAATTCAGTACTGTTCAATGACACTGAAGCGTTAGTGCTAAAACCGGGGTTCAAGATTCCTGAAGAGTGGATATTGATGCGGGCACCAAGGAAGAATGACTTGTACATGCTCGATATGAACAAGCCGGAAACTTCGTTGGGGCCAATCTGTTTGTTATCCAAAGCTTCGGAGACTGAATCAGTTTTGTGGCACAGACGCATGGCACACTTGCACCTAAGAAAAATGAACTATATAACGAAAAATGGGTTGGTGCAAGGTGTGCCTATGAAGAGTTTTCAGTTCGAGGACAAGTGTCTACCATGCAAGAAAGGCAAACAACATAAGAAGGCACACAAGTCCAAGACTCAGAACTCTATCACTACCACATTCGATTTGCTGCATATGGACCTCTTTGGACCAATCAACAAAAGGAGTATAGGTGGTAGTTGGTATTGTTTGGTTATCACTGACGATTACTCACGATTTTCTTGGGTTTTCTTTCTAGGTACAAAGGACGAGACGACATCCAAACTCATCGGGTTCTTAGACCAAGTGGAGAATTCCTATGGAACACGGGTTAAAAGGCTTCGTAGTGATAATGGAACAGAATTTAAAAACACTGTAATTGGTGTATATTGCCTATCAAAGGGCATAGTGCATCAATTTAGTGCACCCTATGAGCCACAACAAAATGGGGTGGCCGAAAGAAAGAACAGAACATTGATTGAGGCTGCAAGGACTATGCTTTCGGATTCAAAGCTTCCTACCATGTTTTGGGGGGAGGCAGTGAATATCGTGTGCCATATTTTAAACCGATTCGTTACAGTCAAATCTTTGAACAAAACCTGTTATGAAATTTTGAATAAACGGCCACCTAATTTAACTGGCTTCGAACCGTTTGGTGTACCATGTACTTTATTGCGAACAAAACATCAACCTAAGTTTGGTGAAAAGGCTGACGAAGGATACTTCCTAGGTTATGTGCCGAACTCACCAAACAAACGGGTTTTTAACAAAACGAATGGTACAATAGAGATTGTGTATAACATTGAAGTCACAAGTTATACACATGAACCCCAAACAGGTCCGGAATGGATATTTGACTATGATAAATTGTTTGAGTCATTTAACATTCCTTTGGATGAAAATGCAGGCACGATCGAAAAGGACATGGCGACGTTGAATCTGAATGACGAAAGTCATACCTTTCCGAGGACCACATTTCAATCCACATCCGAGCCTACTTCGACTGAAGATGGATCTCCAGAAGTTACGGATTCAGAAGCACCTTCAACTGAGAATCAAACTCAGACAACAAATTCCAACTCTGAGGAAACTGTCCACGAGGAGGAAAATGTGGAACCTGAGATTGTTCCCCCACTAGGTGAAATAGGATCTAACTTAGGAGATAATCTGAGAGTTGACGAGATAGAGACATCTAGGATCAACAAGAACCATCCTATAGAAAGCATCATAGGAAATCCTAATGATGGTGTGAGGACTAGGAGTAGTTTAAGTAACAACATTGTGTTGTTGTCGATGATAAATGACTCCGAGGCCTTTCATACCTGCCTCTATTCTTGTTTCATCTCACAAGAAGAGCCGAAAAATGTGCAAATGGCACTAAAGGATAACTCCTGGGTTGAAGCGATGCAGGAAGAACTCTCTCAGTTTAGGAAGCTAAAAGTGTGGGAGTTAGTTCCATTACCTCGAGGGGAAATTGCCATAGGAACCAAATGGGTTTTTAAGTGCCAAAGAGACGATCGGGGTATAGTCACTCGCAACAAGGCTAGGTTAGTTGTAAAGGGTTTCAACCAAGAGGAGGGAATCGATTACAATGAGGTGTTTGCGCCAGTAGCAAGGCTGGAAGCAATTAGGTTGTTTCTAGCTTTTGCTTCCTTCAAGGGCTTTAAAGTATATCAACTAGATGTTAAGAGTGCTTTCCTCTATGGGAAAGTGAAGGAACTGGTGTATGTAGAACAGCCGCCCGGATTTACAGATCCAAAATATCCAGACAGAGTATATCGATTAGATAAGGCTCTGTATGGATTGCATCAAGCACCAAGGGCGTGGTACGAGACTTTATCCAACCATTTGTTAGAGAACGGATTTAAAAGGGGTAGGATAGATAGTACGCTGTTCGTTAAGAGAAAGGGAGAACACTTTATCTTGGTACAAGTGTACGTCGATGATATCATCTTTGGATCATCAGACGAACAAATGTGCAAGGATTTTTGAGAAGGTGATGAAGTCAAAATTCGAGATGAGTGCAATGGGTGAATTGAATTTCTTTTTGGGGTTGCAAGTTGACCAGAAGAAGGAAGGAATGTTTATCCATCAAACGAACTATGTCTACGACATATTAGACCGCTTCGGGATGGAAGGGACGAAACTGACAGCTCATTTCAGCACGCCGATTCAAGTGAATCACAATCTCGGACCGGGTACTGAAAGTGATTCCGATGTGGATCCGACATTATATCGGGCCATGATTGGATTACTTATGTATTTAACTGCTTCAAGACCTGACATCATGTTTGCTGTATGTATTTGTGCTAGGTTTCAAGCTAATCTGAAGGAGATGCACATGAAAGCTGTGAAGAGGATTCTACGATACCTCAAGTCGAAACCGAAGCTGGGACTTTGGTATCACGCGGAGGGAGATCTAGAGTTGGAGGCGTTCACGGATTCTGACTACGGAGGATGCAGCTTGACGCGCAAGTCAACAACTGGAGGTTGTCAATTCCTAGGAGGGAGACTGGTTTCCTGGCAATGCAAGAAACAGACGTCGGTAGCCGTGTCAACGTGCGAGGCCGAATATGTTGCTGCTGGTAGTTGCTGCTCACAGGTTCTGTGGATACAACAACAATTGCAGGATTACGGTTTGGCTTACACTCAAACTCCCATTAGGATAGATAACCAATCTACAATTGCTATAACAAATAATCCAGTTAAACACAGTAAAACAAAGCACATAGACATAAGGCATCATTTTATTCGTGATTGTGCTGAAAAGAACTTAATCCAATTGGTAAAAGTGGCAACAGACGATAATAATGCTGATTTATTTACCAAAGCTTTTGATAAGTCACGGTTTGAGTATTTAATTCAACTAAATGGAATGCGCAACCCAGAGTAAATTGACCTTAGTAGAAGTTTTATTTCCTTTTATAGCTGTAGTCTTTCTTTCTTTTTATAGTAAGTTTTCTAAATTAGGATAGTTTCCATTTTTAGTAGTTTATTTTCTTTTATTTTATTGCTATTTCTTATGAAAAACAAAAGAAAAAAGAGAGAAAAACCATAAAAATTCAAAAAAAAAAAAAGAGAATATCAGAAAAGGAGTTAAGTCTTAGATGCATAGGTTCAAAGTGACAAAAATTAGCACAGTCGTTACAAACTCTAAGTGTTTAGGTTTTCACACATAATGCACCTAAAATTCTAAGTGTTATACTTTATTTTAGTTTGATGTGTTGGTAGGCATAATACATATAGGGAATCTCAAGGCTAATAAAATATTCAAGAAAAAGTCAAACGTGTCGCTAACTTAGATGTATGACCAATCGGTCTTAATTTTTATGTATGAGACATACAAACTTTGAGTCTAAATGAGGTATGCAAACTTTCTGGGGATGTATAGCAACATCAAATACATCTTAAAATGGAAAGCATAGAAAAATCATAAGGAATTGAGAGTCAAAAACAAGTAACTCTGTTCTACGTAAGTACAGACCTGTTGCCTCTGTTTTGATTCGGGTTAGCAAGATAAGTCGCTTTGTTGTACGTTGGTACAGACCTGTCACCGCTGTCTTGCTAGCTTTAAAAATAAACCTTAAGTCAAACTAAGACACTTTGTTGTATGTAAATACAGACCTGTGTCCGATGTTTGTCTTTTAAAGAAAGTTTACAAATACCAAAAAGTTAGAATCATTGTCTGTGTGCCTTGATCATAAAAGTACGTCTATGTCTGAGTCACGTACGATAATTTCATGATAAATAAAAATGCCAAGGGATATTCCGAAATGTAGCATGTTTAAAGGGGTAAATACCAACAATCGGCTAAACGAGTATGTCACGCCAAACAATCAAAGGAATCAAAAATTTCTAAGTGTGAAAGTTTAAGTACTGAAAGTGAGTATCTGACACCGCTATCTGATTGAACCTTTCTTTGACTATGTTCGTCAAAAATAATGTGTTAAGTGTTTAGCATAGATTGTAAATTTTAATAAATGTAGTTTAAGTCTAAGTTAAATTTTTGTTCAAAATTTTAAAAATTTTATTTTATTTTATTTTATTTTTATTTTTATTTATATTTTTATCTTTACTTAGGAAAAAGGTCAAAAATTACTGTGGGTGCATTCATAGTTGAATAAAATAAACATTGCGTGAAAATCTTGTGCTTAGGGTAAAAGATTTGTCATAGGTTATTCCGGTACACAATAAGTTTGAAAAGGTTGAAAAAGTTGAATTTATCTCAAAATTTTCGAAATTTTCAAAGTTTCAGGGGTTAATTCGAGTTTAACCTAAACTCGAATAAGGCTGGACTCGAATCTGTCAGTAAACTCGAAAGTGGCATTAGATTCGAAGGTTGGTGGTATAAATAGGTCACCAGTGATGTTCATTAATTCACCTGTTTTTGAATATATTCTCTCGAGTTTGTCAAGGCGATTTCGAATCTATCTTCGAGTTTGTCGCTTTCGATATATCAACTATTTGTCGAGTTTCTGTCCGTGTGGGTTCGATACTACTCATAGATCTAGGTATAATCAAGTTGATTGTACAAGATTTAGGTCGTATTATACTCCATTTAAGCCACACTCATTGAATTTTGAAGGTTTATTGGTAGAAAACTTGTTTTTCAAAAGTACTAAGTTTGGACCGGTAAAAAATCAAATTAAATGCAAATATCATTGATTAGAACCTAGTAGGACTAATAGATGTGATTTTCTGAGTCTAAAATGGTTAAAATCATGGATTTTTGTGATGTTGTTGGTCGACTCATTCGAATCTGTTCATGACCAGTCTCGAGTTTGTCAGTAAACTCGAGAAGGTCATTAAACTCGAATGGGTCATCAAATCGAATATATAGTCTTTCGAATTTGATGTTCGACTTTGTCTTTTATTTGAATTATTCAATTTAGATTTTAATTAAACTTGTAGAAATTCATATGTGTTGGATTTTGTCCTTATACAAGTTCAAAATAAAACAAATTTCAATTTAAACAAGTTTATTCATGTTTAATAATTCTAATATTATTTGATTTATGGTGCAGACATGGCAGATAGAGTCTTTGTTCCGAAGCATCATATGGTCATTTCCCCTGACCATGCAATCCCCGAAGCGCAGGCTTTCCGTGAAATGGTGGATTTCTTGGTAGAATCCAGAATATCATATGCATTGTCTCATAACATCCAAATTGTAATTCCGTATGTGCGCCAATTTTATGAACATCTGCAAGTCGATTGCACTGTCACTCCGACAGTTCTAAGGACAAGGATAGCTGAACAGCCGTTGGTATTTTCTGCTGATATCCTTCGTCAAGTTCTGCAGCTGGGATCTCAGGAGCAAGAGAATGGGCCTATAGATTTCCCATTAAGTATTAGGCAAGCTGCTTTTGTTCGAATGGGATATAGTTTAGATGTTACTAAGACATCTTATATGAAGAGTGGGCTAATCGGACAGTGGCGATATCTGGCGCACGTGTTCATGGTGTGTTTCGCGGCGAAGAAAGCTGGATTTGATTACATTGTTTCGAAGATCCAATCAGGGATGATCGCTTTGGTTTATAATCAAAATTTTTAGCTTTTTAGAAATGTTCTTCTCAGAGTTTGTTCATCAGATAACGGCTCCGGAGCAGCAAAGATTTCTGCTTTATCCTCGTTTTGTAATGATGCTCATCCGACACTTTTTGCCAAATCTGCCACAGAGCATTGCTGTCATAGATAAGAGAATATTTGCTGATTGTTCAGCTCACCGAGGAAGGTTGGCTGTCCCTATAAAGACACCTTTGTTTGGTGCTATTATTGACCCGAATTTTGAAGCCCCTCAAGATGCCAACTGGCCAGGTGAGGTACTATTTCAACAGAGACAGCCACAGCAACAACAATAGCAACAACCGCGCCCTGCACAACAGAGGAGACGCCAAAGACCTTCTGCGAGTCAAATTCAGGCAGAGAGGCCTTCTACAAGTCAAGTTCAAGAGCCACAAGAGGCTGGACCTTCAAATGCACCAATTGAATCTGATCTGCGCACAGAAACATTGGAAGAGATTTGGGCAGCAGGTCCAAACGCTAATGAGGCAATAACTGCTGAACTTATTGGAGATTTATTGGAACCTCCAGAGGGAGAGGTTGATGTACTTAGGGAAGTTGATGAGTATCAGCCTGAGCAAACAGGTAATGACAAGTCCTCCTCAGATACTGAATCTGAAGATATGGAAGAGATTGAATTTGAAGTTCTAGATTCTGTAACCGAAGAACCAACCGTTCAGATAGGAACTTATGGGTCGAGATTGGTAGTGACTGAAGAAGCTACGAGGCGTCGAGCATTAAGGGAGTCTGATGACTCTGATTTTGTGGAAGAAGAAGTTCCTCCATTGATAACAAGGCAAAGGGCAAAACGTCATCGCTTTATGCAGGGAGCTACCTCAGCTTCTGCTACTCAGCCAGAAATATCTCAGCCTCCACCCGCTCAATTTACCATACCATCACCACCACCACCACCCATTGAACCATATATTACTTCTCCAATCATTCCAACCCCCTTCCAATCCATTCAATCCACTTCAGCCACCTTCATGGAGAATCAAAGGTTTTCTGAGCTGAGGAGCAGAGTTGACTTCCAACAAATTCAAATCTTTGGTTTAACAACGGCTCTCAATGAAATACAAAAGCATAATGCCCAACAAGATAGCGAGAATGCTGAGCTGCAGAAGATTGTGAACAAGGTTCAGGAAGAAAACTTGGAGCTTAAAACCTTTGTAGCTGATCAACCGGCAGAAATACGATCAATGCGCTCCCTGATTGAGTAATTAATGCAAAATCTAAAGGCTCAGGGGGAGACAAGCTGCAGGGATCAAGTAGAGCGGCCCAGGGATGAAGATATGGAGGGATGGAGATAATGACGGCAATGATCCTAGCACGCAAAGACATAATGAGACAGTATATTTTACTGCTGCTCAGGATGCTGAGACTCAGGGGGAGCCAGGTCAATCGGGAGCTGAAGTAGGTGAAGCCAATTCATCAAAGGTACAGAGTCAGAGATACACGAAATGATTGAAGCACTAATGGATCTCGATGATGACCCTATGGACCTTGGCTTTGATTTTGAGGATGATATGGAGGAGTTAGAAGAAGGAGAATTTGTACCCGAAGATATAACAGATCGGAAATCCGATGATGAAGTTTGTGCTGATGAAGATGATGTGAAGACCACCCCTTACGGGGCAGTTCTCACCAGTCTAGGTCCCACATCATGCAATACGATATCAATCATAACTAAGATAGAGTAATTATAATGCGGAAAATTAAATTACAGTACAAGCTATTAAGATTTAAGTTTAATACAGTTACGGTTTTCAAATTAAACTTATAAAGGGCACAGTCTAATCTAATTCATATCATCATATTATCAAAATAAATCTACCCAGATCACCATAATATCGTCATCCAATTAGTACCAAAATGGGGTCGCTGAGTAGAGGTCTATGAAACTTCTGTCTTGAGCGTGTAAGACCTAAGAACTATGTCCGGCAGGTGACTTTCCTTTGCCTTTTCCTGTAAAATATTAAAGCAACATCTGTAAGCAAAGCTTAGTGAGTTTATGGATTTTCAATATCAACATGCGTGTCAAGCGGAGTCATAAATCTAAGCGTGATATGTCTTGGCTGCCGCTACAGCCCTCATGATTGAGATATAGAATCATAGAATCAGATGATGTTCAAGCCACACTCACGCTTTAATCGTGGGGATCAGCCACATACTGGGCTAGCTACCAGTAAGTCAATATGGCAGAACATCGGAGTTCATTACCAAGTTCATAAGAACTGGCGAAATAGCCGGGTCTAGAACAATAGACCATAAGGGCTAGTCAAGCTGAATCAATCTATCAAATGTCTGATCAATGATGTAAGCATATGTCTATAGCAGTCATGATAGCAATGAATCATAAAGCAAAGTCTGAAGCAATATTAAATGCAATATGAAAAGATAGTCAAATAGCTATCATGATCCACTGGGCAACACCCATCCATGGTGTGCACAGGTCTCAATCCAGCTGATAAATGAATGTCAATAAATCTATCAACAACAATATATCTCAATCGGATCTATGCATGTTCAATCTGAATATCTATAACTCACTGATTTGGGTCTTGGTCAAACAGATATATGAATCTGCCACCTGAGTTATCTCAGGATTTTATCTTTGTCAATCTGTAATCTGTAAATCAATTCTCTGACCCGCTTTAAATCTTTTAAAACCTTTGTCTTTATGTTCAGAATTTCACTGAACCTGTCCAAAATTTATCATATCAAATCATATTAATATCAGTCCTTTATCTTTAAATCTTTATTTTGTCTGATTCTGATAACTTGTTCGTTCATAACTCATTCTTTGAATTAAAAGGAATAGATTCGAAAAATGCTAAATTCGAATCTATTTGAGCTAGATTCGAATGGCTTAGATTCAAATGAGCATAATTCGAGTTTAGGTTATTAGATTCGAACACACACATATTAGATTCTAGGGAAAATAGATTCGAAATCAACAGATTCTAAACTAGGGAAGATAGATTCGAAGTCAATAGGTTCGAATCTAGCTAATCAAATTCGAGATCAACAATTTCGATTCTAGGGGATTAGATTCGAAATCAACTCCTTTCGAATCTAATGGTTAGATTCGAATATATTTCGAGTTTAATTCCATTTCGAGTCTGTTCTATGTATTTTCGAATCTGATCTTAACATTCTCGAATCTGATCATATTTACAACTCTAAAACATGAATTTCTAAGGCATAAATCACAATTATGATCAATATTAAGCCTATGTTCGATTATATTATACTTATTCTAGTTAATTTCCATAAAAATAGCTTTAGATTTCATTAAACTAGCAAACTCGAAAATACCGAAATATATACAAAACGTAAAAATATAAATTCTTACCTCAAATTCGTATGAAATCACGCAGAAGATAGTATATTCGTGTAGTATTCTCCGAGATCTTCCTAACGGTATATATATCTTGATAATCGGACGGTCGGTTTGGAAGAAATTTTAGAGAGAAGGTAGAGAGAGAGTAGAGAGAGAAAGTTAGAGAGAGAGAGAGTTAGAGAGAGAGTAATCTGAATTTTTGAATATTATTTACGTTTATATACTTCATCTAATTATATTTGCTAGCTAACCCACTTTCATTGTTGTATATTATATCTCTTTTATTTAATTCTCTTTAATAATTTATTAATTCATAAATATAAATATTTATATAATTTAATTAAATATTTCATTACTTAATTAAATTATAATTTAACTAATGTAACATTATTACATTATCGGCTCGAAATATTACTGAATTTACGACTAGATCAAAAGTTGGGTTGTTACAGAATGGGCTCCACCACGCACAAACTTCGTCCCCGAAGTTAGCTATGTTCGAACAGACTTGGATAAGTAGCTTTCATAACATCTCTCGATTCCCAAGACTGATGCGAACCTTTGTGGTGTTTCCACTGGACGAGCACCATCTGTATCTCTTTATTCCGAAGCTTTTTGGTTTTCGAGTCCAGAATACGTTCTGGCTCTTCAACCACGCGAAGCTTCTCATCAATCTGCAGGTTAACATGTGGTATCTGAACTTCCCTTTCATCAGCTAAACTCTTTCTCAGATGACTGACATGAAATACAGGATGTATTCCAACTAAGTCAGCCGGTAGTTCAAGACGATAAGATTGATTTCCAATCTTTTCCACAATCTTGAACGGACCAATAAATCTCGGAGCTAGCTTGTTTCTTTTAATGAACCGCACCACATTCTTCATTGGGGATACTTTCAGCATCACCCAATCGTTAACTGCAAAACTGATTGATCTATGCCGATTGTCATAATATGACTTCTGCCTGCTTTGAGCTTCAAGAATATTCCTTCTAACGAGTTGAATCTTTTCGTGAGTCAACTGTAGAAGGGCAGGTCCTGCTATTGGCGATTCACCTGTTTCACGCCAACAGGTGGGAGTTCTGCACTTTCTTCCGTATAAAGCTTCAAAAGGAGCCATCTTGATCGTAGAATGATAACTGTTATTGTATGAAAATTCGACCAACGGCAAGTGGTCATCCCAGTTACCACCTAAATCAAGAACGCAGGCACGAAGCATATCTTCAAGAGTTAAGATAGTACGCTCACTCTGGCCATCTGCATTTGGATGATAAGCAGTACTCATAGAAATCCGAGTACCCATCCCTTCTTGTAGTGCTTGCCAGAATCTGGATGTGAAGCGACTATCACGATCAGATACAATAGACTTCGGCACACCGTGACGAGAAATAATTTCTGAGATATACAGCTGCGCCAATCTATCGAGAGAATATGTTTCTTTCATCGGAATGAAATGTGCTGATTTCGTTAATCGGTCAACGACTACCCAGATGGAGTCGTGCTGTCTTTTGGTCTTTGGCAGCTTCGTAATGAAGTCCATTGTTATATGCTCCCACTTCCATTCAGGAACTGGCAGTGGTTGCATATCCCCGAAGGGTTTCTGGTGTTCTGCCTTAACCATCTGACATACTTTACAGCTTTCAACACATTTTCCGATGTCTTTCTTCATTCCTGGCCACCAATAGTCAGCTTTCAGATCAAAGTACATCTTTGAGCTGCCAGGATGAACAGATAACTTGGACTGATGAGCTTCGGATAGAAGAGTGCTACGGATTGAACCATACTTAGGAACCCAAATTCGGTTTCCCTTGAGACAGTGAAGTCCCAAATGGTTCAGAGTCAGAAATTGTAGTTGCCCTTTTAGATTTTCAGAATCTATGTTCTCTTCTTTCAATGCTTCAGCTTGAGCAACTCGAATATCTTCAATAAGATCAGAAGAGAATATAACTGGAGTTAGGGCATAACAGCACTTTTCTGGATATACTTTTCTACTCAACGCATCCGCGACAACATTTGCTTTGCCGGGATGATATAAGATCTCGCAGTCATAATCCTTGATAAGCTCCAAGGATCGACGCTGTTTCATGTTCAGATCTTTTTGAGTGAAAAGGTATTTGAGACTCTTATGATCGGTGTAGAGCTGACACCGAGTCCCATATAGATAGTGACGCCAGATCTTCAGTGCAAAGGTAGCAGCAGCCAACTCAAGATCATGAGTTGGTGCACTTTTCTCGTAGTCTTTCAATTACCTTGAAGCATAGGCAATGACTTTTCCCCTTTGCATTAGAACACATCCTAAGCCAGTACCAGATGCGTCGCTGTAAACGACAAAATCATCATTGCCTTCTGGCAAGGCTAGGATCGGCGCTTGAATCAACTTTTGCTTCAGAATATCAAATGCCTCTTGCTGTTTATCGGTCCAAACGAAAGGAGTATTCTTTCGTGTTAGCATTGTAAGCGGTACAGCAATCTTTGAGAAGTCCTTTATGAATTGCCGATAATAACCGGCCAATCCAAGGAAACTTCTTATTTCTGAGGCATTACGAGGCGTTTGCCATTTCTGAACGGCCTCGACTTTTGAGGGATCAACGGAAATTTGTTCGCCAGAAACAACATGGCCAAGGAACTGGGTCTATAAGAATCAAGATAGAAATTCAAATTCTGAGGTGAATCATAGAATAGTTAAGGAAACAGCTCAAGACATATATAATAGAAATTATACCTGTCTGAGCCAGAATTCGCACTTAGAAAACTTTGCATAGAGTCTTTCTTTTCTTAATAACTCTAGCAACTGTCGTAAATGAATAGAATGATCAGCCTCCGTTTTGGAGTAAATCAGAATATCGTCTATGAACACGATAACTGATTTATCCAACATTGGTCTGCACACGCGATTCATGAGATCCATGAACGCCGCTGGTGCATTCGTTAATCCAAACGGCATTACGAGAAATTCGTAATGACCGTATCTTGTACGGAAGGCTGTCTTTGGAACATCTTCTTCTCTGACTTTTAACTGATGATACCCAGATCGGAGATCTATTTTCGAAAAGTAACTGGCTCCTTGTAACTGATCAAACAGATCATCGATTCTGGGCAGAGGATACTTATTCTTTATTGTAACCTTGTTCAACTCGCGGTAGTCGATGCACATACGGAAAGTTCCGTCTTTCTTTTTAACAAATAGTACTGGTGCACCCCACGGAGAAGAACTCGGTCGGATAAACCCCTTCTCCAACAGCTCTTGCAGTTGCTTTGACATTTCCTGCATTTCTGCAGGTGCAAGTCTGTATGGAGCTTTCGCAATAGGAGCCGCACCAGGAACCAAGTCAATACTGAACTCGACTTGTCGTTCCGGTGGCACTCCAGAAATATCGTCAGGAAATACGTCTGGGAACTCACAGACGATAGGAATATCAGATAATGATTTCTTTTCAGAACTGGACTCAGATAGAGTATAACAAAGGTAAGATTCGTGACCTTTAGACAAGTATTTGTGAGCCTTTTCTACAGATATAAAGCAATGCGCACCTTTCCGCTTCTCGCCCTTGATCTCAAGTACTCGGCCGTCTGAAGATTTGATTCTGATTACTCGTCGGTTGCAGATAATTGTGGCCTCGTTGTTCATTAGCCAATCCATGCCGATGATGACATCAAATTCTTTTAAAGGAATCGGGATGAGGTCGAGATTGAATACAATATTATCTACGAGTAGTGTGCAGTTTCGATATACAGAATCAGCCATAACATAGCTGTTACTGGCTGTCTCAATGTCAAGTACAACAGGAAGCTTCGATGGGAACTTAGATAATCTTGATGCAAAAGAAGTCGATATGAAAGAACGACTTGCGCCAGAATCAAATAATACGCGAGCAGGTATCGTATTTAACAGAAACGTACCGGTGACTACGTCAGGTGTTTCTCTCGCCTCTTCAGCCGTTATTTGGAACGCACGTGTCCTTGCAGTTGGTGTTGCAGCAGAACTTTTAACTGTCGACCCTCCAGCTGATGACTGTGGCTGATAACGTGGTCCGCTACGACACTGATACATGAAGTGCCCTCTCTTTCCACATTTCGCACATCCACGTCCCTGCTGTGGACATTCTTCACTACTATGACCGATCATGTTGCATGCGAAGCAAGTAACGTCATCCGGATTACATAGTCCCATGTGAGACTTTCTGCATCTCTTGCAGAATCGCGGCTCGTTTGTCAGTGAGTAGGCTTGCGCTTTCGGTTGTGAACTATGCTGATAGGATTGCTGAGACTGAGATTTATTTGGCTTAAAGAATCTACCAAATTGCTGTTTCTTTGGAGGAGACGGATTCATCGGATTGGTAGACGGAGCGTATAGCTGATTGCCGTATTCTAAGTAACCTCGTTCGATTTGTCTAGCCGCTTCTACCATTTCCAAGTAACTCTTGTATTTGATCGCGCTCATGGGATGTCTGTATCTAGGATTGAGTCCTACACGAAATCTATTCATCTTTCTCTCCTCGGTAGCTACTTGATATGAGGAGTAACCGCATAGACGTGAAAACTCGTGCTCATATTCGTCGACTGTCTTCGTTCCCTGAGTTAGTTGCATCAACTGTACCTCCATCTTATCTCGTTGGTCAATCGGGCAGTACTTTGCATTGAACATTTCAAGAAACTGCTCCCATTCTAAAGTCTGAATCACCTCCTCACCATAGATACTTCGCTGGGTTTTCCACCAGGCACGAGCAGCTCCAACAAATAGTGCAGACGCATAGCTTACTTTCTTAGAATCTAAACAGTCAGAGATTCTAAAAATTTCTTCCGTATGACTGATCCAATCCATCGCTTGAATCGGATCCACAGTACCCTCGAAATTCAGGGCACCGCTCGCTTTGAAATCTTTGAATTTGAAGCCTTTTGGCTGAGCTATTTGGGTTTCTGGATTTGAATTATCAGAATCAGATTCTTCATTCTGGACTTGCTTATCTTTTCGCTTATTTTTCTTATCATTACGTCTTTTAGCTTCGGCCTCATCTCTGGCCTGAAACTGTTCTTGCATAATCTTATTCTGTTGTTCTGAGTGTTGTGCTAGTAATTGTTGCATCATCTCAAACATTTGTTGTGGGGTCATGTTGTTTGGTATGTCACCTGATCCTGATCCTGACATCTTCTACTGAAAATTAAAATCAATTAACTATCAGTTTATAGACTTAGATCTATGTACCCTTTTTCCCATCCTAATAGTCTGTACATCCTATCTCAGTTCAAACCACCTAAATGATTGATACATATGTATTTCTTCAGTTTGAGACCAAGTATATTCACGTAATACTTGATTCACTCAAACTATGGGCTCTGATACCATCCTGTGAAGACCACCCCTTACGGGGCAGTTCTCACCAGTCTAGGTCCCACATCATGCAATACGATATCAATCATAACTAAGATAGAGTAATTATAATGCGGAAAATTAAATTACAGTACAAGCTATTAAGATTTAAGTTTAATACAGTTACGGTTTTCAAATTAAACTTATAAAGGGCACAGTCTAATCTAATTCATATCATCATATTATCAAAATAAATCTACCCAGATCACCATAATATCGTCATCCAATTAGTACCAAAATGGGGTCGCTGAGTAGAGGTCTATGAAACTTCTGTCTTGAGCGTGTAAGACCTAAGAACTATGTCCGGCAGGTGACTTTCCTTTGCCTTTTCCTGTAAAATATTAAAGCAACATCTGTAAGCAAAGCTTAGTGAGTTTATGGATTTTCAATATCAACATGCGTGTCAAGCGGAGTCATAAATCTAAGCGTGATATGTCTTGGCTGTCGCTACAGCCCTCATGATTGAGATATAGAATCATAGAATCAGATGATGTTCAAGCCACACTCACGCTTTAATCGTGAGGATCAGCCACATACTGGGCTAGCTACCAGTAAGTCAATATGGCAGAACATCGGAGTTCATTACCAAGTTCATAAGAACTGGCGAAATAGCCGGGTCTAGAACAATAGACCATAAGGGCTAGTCAAGCTGAATCAATCTATCAAATGTCTGATCAATGATGTAAGCATATGTCTATAGCAGTCATGATAGCAATGAATCATAAAGCAAAGTCTGAAGCAATATTAAATGCAATATGAAAAGATAGTCAAATAGCTATCATGATCCACTGGGCAACACCCATCCATGGTGTGCACAGGTCTCAATCCAGCTGATAAATGAATGTCAATAAATCTATCAACAACAATATATCTCAATCGGATCTATGCATGTTCAATCTGAATATCTATAACTCACTGATTTGGGTCTTGGTCAAACAGATATATGAATCTGCCACCTGAGTTATCTCAGGATTTTATCTTTGTCAATCTGTAATCTGTAAATCAATTCTCTGACCCGCTTTAAATCTTTTAAAACCTTTGTCTTTATGTTCAGAATTTCACTGAACCTGTCCAAAATTTATCATATCAAATCATATTAATATCAGTCCTTTATCTTTAAATCTTTATTTTGTCTGATTCTGATAACTTGTTCGTTCATAACTCATTCTTTGAATTAAAAGGAATAGATTCGAAAAATGCTAAATTCGAATCTATTTGAGCTAGATTCGAATGGCTTAGATTCAAATGAGCATAATTCGAGTTTAGGTTATTAGATTCGAACACACACATATTAGATTCTAGGGAAAATAGATTCGAAATCAACAGATTCTAAACTAGGGAAGATAGATTCGAAGTCAATAGGTTCGAATCTAGCTAATCAAATTCGAGATCAACAATTTCGATTCTAGGGGATTAGATTCGAAATCAACTCCTTTCGAATCTAATGGTTAGATTCGAATATATTTCGAGTTTAATTCCATTTCGAGTCTGTTCTATGTATTTTCGAATCTGATCTTAACATTCTCGAATCTGATCATATTTACAACTCTAAAACATGAATTTCTAAGGCATAAATCACAATTATGATCAATATTAAGCCTATGTTCGATTATATTATACTTATTCTAGTTAATTTCCATAAAAATAGCTTTAGATTTCATTAAACTAGCAAACTCGAAAATACCGAAATATATACAAAACGTAAAAATATAAATTCTTACCTCAAATTCGTATGAAATCACGCAGAAGATAGTATATTCGTGTAGTATTCTCCGAGATCTTCCTAACGGTATATATATCTTGATAATCGGACGGTCGGTTTGGAAGAAATTTTAGAGAGAAGGTAGAGAGAGAGTAGAGAGAGAAAGTTAGAGAGAGAGAGAGTTAGAGAGAGAGTAATCTGAATTTTTGAATATTATTTACGTTTATATACTTCATCTAATTATATTTGCTAGCTAACCCACTTTCATTGTTGTATATTATATCTCTTTTATTTAATTCTCTTTAATAATTTATTAATTCATAAATATAAATATTTATATAATTTAATTAAATATTTCATTACTTAATTAAATTATAATTTAACTAATGTAACATTATTACATTATCGGCTCGAAATATTACTGAATTTACGACTAGATCAAAAGTTGGGTTGTTACAGATGATGAAGCAAATGAGATCATCGTTCAGCAAAACCCAATCACAGATACTTATGTGATAGACAGAAATAATGTGATTAACATAGAAGTAGTCAATGCTGCTTTAAATGTTGATTCATCAAGAGAATAGCCTGCCAGAGAGCTTACCAATGAAGAGAAAAGAAAACTATGGTTCAGGGCAGAGCATAAGGAGTTAGAGTTGAAGAAGAAGATAAGTGTGCCGGGTACTGGAGAGCTTTCAGGAAGTATATTGAGCTGGTTCTTCGATCGGGAATTGCAACTATTCATTATCAAAAGAAAAGATGGTCTCCAGTATCTCAGAAAAACTCTGAAAGTGTTCAACTCCTTGCCGAAGATTGAGATAAAGGCGTTAGCTTGGAAGGAGCTAATCAACATCGGCAACGACCCTTACGCTGAAATAATTGAAAAGATCATAAGAAAAGAAGGGAGGTCTAGGAAGTTTGAAAGGCTCAATCCAAGGGTAGGTAAACGAGTCATGGACCATACTCGAATTGACCCTCTAACTGGTCGTCCATGGATGAAAATACAATACAAACCAGTTAGATGTCTGAGAAAGGTTCCTCTCAAACCAATGCCACAGGACGTCATGAAAAATCTGAAATGGTGGTATGTGGAAAGTGAGACAGGAAAAGTTGTGATGGAAGACTTTGAAGAAAAGGTGATTCTTAGAGTCTACGATCCCCTTCACCTTGTAAACCTTTCTAAAAATGACCTTCAAGTGCTTCATATGGATAGTGAGGCTAGGAAGTATGAAAATGTAGTTAAAGTTTGTATCGAGAAAGGTTTGTATGCTGGCAGCAGTTTGAATAAATAAACAAAGTACTCAATCAAATGTGTGAATTGTTAGAAGCTATCGTCAAGGGGGAGTCTGTTGGTACACCCTGTGTGACGATAGCAGTCTAAGTGATCTAACATTTTGGTTCAAGTAATATTCAAAGTATTTAGAATTAACGAGTATTTGATATATATGTTTATATATGTTTGATTGTTATTGATTGTATGTTTGGACTTGATGTAACGTATTACAAGAAGTTCAAACATAAAGATCAAAGATAAAATCAAACATAAGTTAAAAACATAAGTTTCAAATATAAGTTAAATATGTGAAAGTCGAATTTAGATTAAATTCGAATTCACTAGTCAATTAGATTCGAATCTAAGTCAGATTCATATGTGTTCCTAGGCAGATTCGAGAGTGTCATGTGGGCAAACTCGAATGGGCCTTGGGCCTGATTCGAGTTTGGCCCATGACAAACTCGAATGGTCATCTATAATTAGGGATAGACTCGAACTATTAGTAGACTTTTGCAGATTTCGTGTGAGTTATTAGCAAAAGGCGATTTCGAGTTTATCAGCTTTGTGAGTGTTCTTTCGGAGAGAATCATCTAGTAGGTGCGTTCGTGTTCGTTCGTACAGCTTTTTGATAGTCTCCGTGTTCCGAGTGAGAGTTGTTTCCGTCAACCCGTTAACGAGGATTCCGCACTCGTTGACGGTCTCGCGTCTAGATAGATCCGTAGTGTGTAGACCTTACAGCAATGTAGTTAGTGGGTTTAAGGGTTAGCATTGTGGTGACTGATGAATGTTTCTGCACATCATCACCAACAAATACTGGTAGGAAGGGGTTGTTGCTGTGAGCCATTTTGAGAGTAGGGAAAGTAGCAGAAGCACAAGACACTTAGTCGAATTTTTAGGGTTCTTAGAAGGTTTATGGTAGTAGTGAGGAAGATGAAGATGTAACAGTATGAGGTATTTATAGGATTTGAATGTGAGCGGGTATGAGAGAGAAATATTTAGGCGGTTGATTTGAAAAGGTCGTTAACGGAAAACCGAACGGTTGTCCATGTCAGACAGTTTGTCAGTCCACTTGAGCCCTTTTTAATCACTAACACACGTAACCCACATTATCCGCAGTAATTAAGTTAAATAAAAACAGAAATTAAGTAACTTAATTGTGAAGAAAGGTAATTAAAAAACTGTTGGTCTAAGCTGTTGGTCAAACCTGTGATGAGCAGGGTCATCACAAGCTGTTCATTTTTCAAGCTGTTCCCTCAACCTGTTCAGTCAGTGTGAAGGAATGAGCAGGGTGAAGAATGGACCATCAGAGCAGGCTGGACGAGTAAACTGTGTTTGTTCAGCCAGTTGTATGTTCAAGCTGTTCAAGTATTTCAGAAAAATGGCTAAGTACAGAACATGCATAGCCTGTTTTGCCTAAGCTGTTCTAAGAAACTTGAGCAGTGTGAGACATACAAGGTCTTAGACCTTTGAGGACACTTAGTCACTTTTATTTAACATGCCCAGCTTGCTGACAAGGTAATTGAACCTTGTTTCATCAAGAGGTTTGGTGAAAATGTCTGCAAGCTGTTCATTTGTGGAAATAAAACTTACCTCCACATTACCTTTCTGAATGTGATCCCTGATGAAGTGATGTCTGACTTCAATATGCTTTGTTCTTGAATGAAATACTGGATTGTTGGAAATGGCTATGGCACTTGTGTTATCACATAGAATAGAAATTTTCCTATACACAAGCCTATAGTCTTCAAGCTGATGCTGCATCCACAGAATCTGTCCACAGCAGCTTCCAGCAGCAATGTACTCAGCTTCAGCAGTAGAAGTAGACACTGAGTTCTGCTTCTTGCTGCACCAACTTATTAACTTACCACCAAGGAGTTGACACCCACCTGTTGTGCTTTTCCTATCTAGCCTGCAGCCTGCAAAATCAGAATCTGAATAACCTGTTAGTTCAAGGCTTGAGTCTTTGGGATACCAAAGACCCAAACCTGGTGTACCCTTCAGGTATCTGAAGATTCTTTTAACAGCAGTTAGATGAGATTCCTTTGGATCAGCTTGGAACCTAGCACATAAACAGGTGGCAAACATAATATCATGTCTACTAGCAATTAAATATAGCAAGCTCCCAATCATACCTCTGTAAGCTGTTACTGAAACAGCTTTGCCACTGGAATCAGCATCCAATTTTACATTGGTTGCCATTGGGGTTTTAATAGGAGAACTTTGATCAAATTTAAACTTTTTCAATAGATCTAAAGTATACTTTCTTTGATTTATAAAAATTCCAGTTGAGGTTTGTTTAACCAGTAATCCTAAAAAGAAAGTAAGTTCTCCCATCATACTCATTTCATATTTGGATTTCATGAGTAATGAAAAATTCTTGCATAACTGCTCATTGGTAGAACCAAATATAATATCATCCACATAATTTTGAACAAGCATAATATCAGATTTCACTTTCTTTATGAACAATGTGATATCCACTTTACCTCTGGAATACCCATTGCTCATAAGGAATTCAGTAAGAGTGTCATACCAGGCTCTAGGGGCTTGTTTGAGACCATAGAGAGCTTTGTCCAACTTACAGACAAAACCTGGATGATGTTCATTTTCAAAACCTGGAGGCTGCTTGACATAAACTTCTTCTTGCAGCTTGCCATTCAAAAATGCCCTCTTCACATCCATTTGAAATACCTTAATGCTCGTATGAGCAGCGTAGGCTAGATACAAACGAATTGCTTCTAGCCTGGCCACAGGAGCAAATGTTTCATCATAATCAATTCCTTCCTCCTTTCTATAACCCTAAGCAACCAGTCTTGCCTTATTTCTAATGTCATGACCTTGCTCATCCATTTTATTCCTGAAAACCCATTTAGTGCCAATTATAGTTTTACCTTTAGGAGCAGGGACCAGCTTCCATACCTTGTTTCTCTTAAACTGATTGAGCTCTTCTTGCATGGCAGTGATCCAATTGGCATCTTTTAATGCTTCATCCACTTTCTTTGGCTCCATTAGTGAAACAAAACTAGAAAACATACAGAAGTTCCCTAAGCTGTCCCACCTTGTTTGTACCCCTTTGCTGATATCACCAATTATTTGATCATTGGGGTGACATCTGATCCACTTAGGATCATTCTTCAATGAGGATTCTCCTGAGTTATCAGCAGCTTCAGCAGGTCCTGTTGAACAGCTCTCAAGATTTTCAGACACACTGTTGTCTTGAGCCTGTTCACCTGTTGAACATGACTGACCACTGTTGAACATATCAGCAGAGGAACTAGGAAAATCAGCATTGATAGGTTCAAGACATGCAGTTGTAATTAGATCAGTACACTTATTCACACAGGATGTATTGACATAACCATCATCATGCCCATCATAATTAACAGGTTCCATACTGGGTGTAGTGGAAGCTTTTGAGTCCTCTTCACTGTTTGAATGCATCAGATCAACAAAGTTTAATTCTCCTGGAACTAATTTAGGAACAGCTTTGGTGGAAGCATTCTTGGACTCTTCAAAGGTGACATTGATAGATTCATCTATCACCTTTCTTTTGTTGTTGTACACTCTGTAGGCTTTGGAGATAGCAGAGTAGCCAACAAACACACCTTCATCAACTTTTGGTTCAAACTTTGCCGGTTGGTCCCTTTGATTCAGAATGAAGCAGGGACAACCAAACACATGGAAGTAACCGACATTTGGCTTCCTCCCTTTGAGCAGCTCATAGGGAGTCTTGTTGAACCTTTTGACCACTAAGGACCTGTTTTGGGTGAAGCAGGCAGTGTTAACAGCTTCAGCCCAGAATGATGAAGGTAAACCTGATGCACACAGCATGGTTCTAGCAGCTTCAATGAGAGTTCTATTTCTCCTTTCAGCAACTCCATTTTGTTGTGGAGTTCTTACAGCTGAAAAGTTTTGAGTGATTCCTTTCTCTTCACAGAAGTCTTCAAGAGTACTGTTTCTGAATTCAGTACCATGATCACTTCTAAGCTGCTTCACTTGGGCAGAGTTCAGCATTTCCATCTTTTTCACAAATCCAATAATTTCTCTAGTAGCCTCTCCTTTGCTCTTCAAGAAGATAACCCATGTGTACCTGGAGAACTCATCAACCATTACTAGAGTATATCTTCTTCCTCCTAGACTTGGGACATTAACAGGTCCAAACAAATCCATATGGATTAAGAAGAGATGACTACAATAGAGAAGTTATGTTTGGATTTAAATGATGATTTCCTCTGCTTGCCTTTCTCACAAGCTGTGCAGAGTCTATCTTTAACAAAGGTCAGAGAAGGCAAACCTGTCACCAACTCTTTCTTACAGAGTTTGTTGATGTTCTTGAAGTTCAGGTGTGACAGCCTTTTGTGCCATAACCAGTTTAAGTCTGCATTTGTTCTTGTGAGAAAACAGGTTTCAGTTGTGGGATCAGCAGATTACATGTCCACAACATATACACCTTTCTTTCGTTGAGCACACAACACAACTTTGCCTTGGGGATCCAATATGTAACCCAGGTGCTCATCAAAATTAACCTTATAGCCGCATCACATAGTTGACTTATGCTAACAAGGTTATGCTTTAGCCCAACCACATAGGCTACTCTTTTGAACATTGCAGCACCAGCTTTAAGAGTTCCATATCCCTCAGTGGATCCCTGTACATTGTCACCAAATGTGACTTTTGGCCCTTTTTCAGGCCTGAGATCACTCAGCAGGTCCTTACAACCTGTCATGTGCCCTGAGCAGCCACTGTCCAAGTACCAAAGCTGGGATGGTTGTTTTTCCTGCAGAGTGACAAGAAGAATATTAGTCATTTTTAGGGGAACTCATCACAAAGATGAGTTCTCCTACTTCATCAACATTTGTTGATGGAAATGTGATATCAACACTAATATTCCCTATTTAAATGGTATCAGCTTGGATACCACTTTCACTGACTGAGATGTTTCCAACACTGTTTATGTTACCTGTGAGGGAAGCATCAGAGTCAGCAGGCCTTATGTCCTCAGTTTCAGGACAATCTTTGGCCAGATGTGTCTTCATTCCACATTTATAACATTTTCTCCTTTTAGCATTTTTAGAAGAAGACCTTTCAGAAACACATTCTGAGTTAACTCTGTTGATTCCATAAGCAGGTTTAGCAAACTTATTACTTTTTGATGAATCAACAGCTTGAGTGGAAAGTTCAATAGCCACAGCTTTCCCTGTCTCTTCTTTCCTCTTTTTAGGAGGGAAGATGTCAAAGATAGGAAGTTTAATTTGCTTTTGAGCTTTCACAGGTTTAGGAAACCTATTCCCATCTCTCTCAGGCAGAGCAATGGCTTTGCCTTTGCCCTTCCTGAGATGTGATTGATGTTGCCTATCAACATAATCATTATTTCTGGTTTTGAAAGACTTATTCTTATTTAAAACCAGTTTACCACTATGATTAGAAAACTTATTTGAAATCACAGCAGCTTTACCTTCAATCTGAGACTTACTCTTGTTAAAGGCAGACTGCTTACCTTTTGAAAACTTATTTTCAAAATGTTCAGCATTAAAAGGATTAGTATGCCTTTTTACATCAGCTTTAGACCCAAAGCCTGTTTTGTCAACAGGTTTGGTGTCCGCAGCTGCAGTTTGGACATGCTTTCCTTTCTTTTGCTTGTGTGAATCAGCAGAGCACTTAGCAAGCTTATTTGATGGAAAACTTATTTCATCAGCAGCTTTTGAGCTAGGTTCACACGAGCTGTCAGTGTTTTGAGGCCTGACAAACCTGTTTGTTGAGATTAATTTACCATTCACTTTTTGAATAAAAGTGTTTGGAAGCTCACCAAGAGTGGATAAGTCTTCTTTTAAATTATTAACCTCAACAATGGAAGCTGCTGTGTCAAGATCCCCTCCAAGATAGGCTTGGATTTGTGCAGGAATCTGCTGACTTATGCAGTGGCTGATTTTTTGTGAAGATTGGCACCAAGAGTCATCTATCTTTTGAAGATTAGCATGTTTTATATCTGTTTCTCTCTTCTATTCTAGTAAAATAGAATTGATGTGCTTTAATTCATCAAGTTCAGTTTCCAACTTATGGAAACTATCCAGTTTACTGGATTTTGTTTCAAGATCAGTTTTGAGCTTAGAGATTTGAGATAATAAAACAGTATGCTTCTCAACAGCAGCTTTCAGATCAACAAGCATATATTCAAACATTTTAACTTTTTCTTCAGAACTATAATCCCAAAAATTTTGTACCTTATACATCATTGTAGGATTCCAATTCTCCAAGCTGCTAAAAGCTTCAGCTTCAGCCAGATCCTGTTTGAAATTGCTTGTTGATGGGACATCAGTGTTGGCCATCAGACAGTTATTATCTTCTTCATCAGATGATGAATCAGACTCCTCCCAGTCACAAGTCTCTGCCATAAGTCCCTTTTGCGGTTAGAACCCACTGAGTTTTCCAACTTCCTCAGCTTAGCCATGGCCATAAGGTACTTAGCCCTATAGCCATCATCCCTGTTTGTCTTGTGTGGTTTGGATGACTGACCAACAGCTTTTGACACACAGTCAGCAGCTTTGTGGCCAGTTTTGCCACATTTGAAACACTCAGCTTTGGTCTTGTCAAATACTTTCTTTTTGACAGCATTTGAACTTCCTTGCAGCATGTTTCTTCCAAACCTTTTCTTGTTGAACCTTTTGACAAGCATGGCTATCATTTGTTCATCATCCAGTTCAGCAATATCTGCATTGTCTTCCTCATCAGACATTTCCTACTTGTCATCAGCCTGTTGATCAGGTTGAGTGAACACATCACTCACTTGATTTACAGGTTGTCTCACACTGGCCACAAAGGCAGCACCTTTCTTAGATATTTCCAAGGCATTTCTCTTCTATTGCCTTGACTGCTCATCATTCAGTAATGATCCATACAGATTAACAAGATCCATACTTCTGATGGTACCTGAATTCCTTAAAATTGTAGAAAAATAATTCCATTCTTCAGGCAGGAAATCTAAGAACTTGTTTACCAAAGTCAGGCTGTCCTTGGTGATGCCAATAGCTTTGAGATCATTTACAAGAGCAGTCTACCTGGTGTAGGTTTCAGTGAGAGTCTCCTTTGGTTTTGCAAAGAAGAGTTCATACTGTCTAACAAGATTATTAATCCTGTTGTCAAGTGTGATTGTGGGTCCATCATAGACGGTACACAAAGTATCCCACATATCCTTTGCAGTCTTCAACTTCTCAACCTGTTTGAACACATCATCAGGTAGAGAGATGACCAGATTGTTTCTGGCCTTTGCATCAAGGGCCACTAGTCTTTTGTCTTCATCAGACCATTGATCTTTTGCTTTCTCAAATGTTCTGATTTCAGGAGCAGCTCCTTCAACAGCAGGAGTTATAGTTGTAACAGAGGTTGGCACATAGGGACCCTCCATTACAATCTCTGGTAGTTGCACATCCAGATTCTCTAAGTAGAGCATCATTCTGTACTTCCAACCAGAAAAGTTCTGATGATTGAACTTTGGAGGTTTGCCCATTGAGCCATTGTCATAGTATGAGGAACTTGCAGCACTGTTGTCCATGGAAACTTTGGGAGAATGAGAGATCTAGAATGACACACACTCCAAACTTCTCTGATACCAGTTGTAGGTCCCAAAATATATCCCAAGTATATAGCTTTAAGCTGTAGAGGGGGGTGAATACAGCTATTTAAAAACTACACACTATTTTCTTAATGTTTGTATGTATTATTAACAAATGTTAATTACAAACGAGCTTGAATGAGGAAAGGTTCAAGCTGAGATGACAAATACAACAGTATGTTTAACTAGTCTAAGACTGACTTAAACTAATTACAATGAATACACTCACTAAGAATCAGTCATTGTGTTTACAAGACTCTGAGGAACAGCTTGAACAAGAACAACTTAGACACTGAGCACTGTTTTATTCAAGCAGACTTGCATGCATGAAAGACACACTTTGAATGCACGTTCACTCTTGGTTTCAACACTTAGCTTTTTGGCTTTTTGTTTCAATCCTTGGAAGTTTCTTTTTATACTCACTCAGAGGATCTAAGTGAAGCTTCTTCATTGGACGGAATGAAAAAGGAGAAGTCTTGTTGAAAAGACAACATAAACTTTTCTGCACATTCTGAAAAGCAGACTTGTCTTCATGTGGGCAGAACTTTTGTCTTTTCACTTTGTCTACTGTTGCATTGTCTTTAACTAAATAAGGAATGTCAACTTTGTGTTTTTCTTCCTTTGTAAAGACCTATTTTGATATAAGAAAAAGGTCTGTCACCCTTTTTCAAATATCCTTTTGTCTTCATGTAACAAAACAGCTTGGGCAGGCTGAGCAGTTCTGATTTCCACTTTGTCTTCGACTTTGTAAACTGATCTTGCAGTCAAAAACAATACATGAGGACTTGGAAACACATTCCATAAAGTGTTTAGCATGTTCACAAAGAACATGTTCTGTTCACAAAGAACATAACACTTGTAAACTGCCCAAGCTGTTCACCAGTGTACAGCAGCGTAGACAGTTTATGTCCAGCCTGTTCAGCTTGGGCAAAACTGCCTTTGTTGCAACACATGCAACACATAGAACAGCTTCAGGATGATATTGCAAATCATTTTCAGGTTTCAATAAGGCATATAAGAGGCCTTAAATTTAACCTTCAAAAGCATCAACAGGTTTGATTAATAATCTCCCCCTCAGATGCAGAACAGGTTTGACTGAGGCCTTTTTGTGCCTAACATGTATACATTGTAGATATGAAATCTGCTGATCAAACAACTGATATCTGTTTCATCTCAAGGAGCAATGCAGACCTCAACTGGTTATGACACAAAAGGCTATCACACCTGAAGTTCAAGAATATCAACAAACTTTGTTAGAATGAGTTGGTAACAGGTTTGCCTTCTATAACCTTTGTTAAGGATAAACTCTGCACAGCTTGTAAGATGGGTAAGCAAAGAAAAACATCTTTCGAATCTAAGCATAATTTCTCTATTGATACACCTCTCTTCTTAATCCACATGGACTTATTTGGACTTGTTAATGTCTCAAGTTTAAGAGGCAGAAGTAACACCTAGTAATGGTTGATGAGTTCTCTAGGTACACATGGGTGATCTTCCTAAAGACCAAAGGAGAGACTGCCAGAGAAATTATTGGATTTATAAAAAAGATGTAAGTTAATTCTGAACTCTGCCCTAGTCAAGCAGCTTAGAAATGATCATGGTACTGAATTCAAAAACAGTACTGTTGAGACTTCTGTGAAGAAAAGGGAATTTCTCAAAACTTTTCAGTTGTAAGAACTCCACAACAAAATGGAGTTGCTGAAAGGAGAAATAGGACTGTTATAGAAGCTGCTAGAACAATGTTGTGTGCATCAAGTCTCCATTCATCATTTTGGGCTGAAGCTGTCAACACTGCTTGCTTCACTCAAAACAGATCTTTAGTGGTGAAAAGGTTCAATAAAACTCCTTATGAATTACTCAAAGGGAGAAAGCCAAGTATAATCTATTTCCATGTATTTGGATGCCCTTGTTCATTCTGTACCAAAGGGATCAGCTGGCCAAATTTGAACCCAAAGCTGATGAATGAGTGTTTGTTGGATACTCAGCAGTTTCCAAAGCCTACAGAGTATACAAACCCAGGAGAAAGGTGGTAGAGTAATCCATCAATGTCACCTTTGAAGAGTCTGTAAATCCTTCACTCAAAGCTGATCTTGAATCATTTTCAGGATACTTTAGCGTAGATGATCTTATGCATTCCAATGCTGAAGAAAAGGACTGTAAAGCTTCCACATCACCTAGAGTTGAACCGTTAACCATAACGGAAATTATGATGAGTGTACTGGTTTAACCTGTGTGAATAAGTGCACTGATATAGTCAATATACCATGTCCAGAACCAATCAATGCTGATTTCCTTGAATCCTCAGCTGATGTGTTCAACAATAATGGTTCATCCTTAACAATGAACAGGCTCAGGATGTCAGTGTGTCTGAAAATCTAGAGAGCTGTTCTACAAGACCTGTTGTGAATGAATCAAATGTGCAAGATACAGAGGAATCATCATTGAAACATGATCCTAAGTGGATCAGGTGTCACCCGAATGATCAGATAATTGGTGACATCAATAAAGGTGTGCAGACAAGGTGGGACAGTCTTGGAAACTTTTGTATGTTTTCAAGTTTTGTATCCCTAATGGAGGCTAAGAAAGTTGATGAAGCACTGAAAGATGACAATTGGATCACTTCCATGCAAGAGGAACTCAATCAGTTTTAGAGAAACAAAGTATGGAAGCTGGTCCATATGCCTAAAAGAAAAACAATAATTGGTACTAAATGGGTTTTCAGAAATAAATTGGATGAGCATGGTCAAGTCATTTTAAATAAGGCAAGACTAGTTGCTCAAGGGTATAGACAGGAAGAAGGTATTGAGTATGATGAAACATTCTGTTGGAAAATAATCTAAGTATGTAAGCTGTTAGTTAGGATTTCTCATGCTGTTAGTAGTTTTTCTGTGTAATTACAAAGTTCGAGCTGCCAGTTCAACAAACTCGAGCTAAGAGTTAAAAGTTCAAGCAGCTCAACAAATAGATAACAGAAAGTCTAAAATTCAGGAAGTGATATATATATTTCAAGATTTGAAGATCTTCCAAGCATATCTACTACCAAAGAAATCAGAGTCCGTCAAGGAAACAAATCAGAAGGCTATAAATATAGATAGACTAGGTCTTTCTATTGTAAGCATGGTGCTTAAGTCTTTCATATTGTAATTGTATTCTGATATAAGTTTCAAAAGCCTCTAAGGTTGTAAAACCTTATGAACAGTCTGTGTTCTTTGTCTAATCAAAACAGATTAGAGGTGATTGTAATCAGAGATTTGGCAATATAAAGGTTTTGATATTTATTATGTTTATTTGATTATTTGTTCTTTATAATTCTGAAAGTTTTCTTAAAACAATTAAGTGTTATTCCGCAAACTTCTTAATTGGACTTTGATTCAAAACAAGGTTATTGGTTTAAACTCTGATCTATTAAAACCAGTTAATCTTAGGTGATTTTGATCTTGACAAGTGGTATCAGAGCCACATGTTTTTGTTTGTTATTCTTTGTTTTCAAAGTCAGAAACTTTCATCGTTTAAAAGTTTGTTTTTCTGTATTGGAGTTTGAAAACAGCAGTAGTGGATCTGGGCAAGGACTTAAAGTGCCTATGCTCAAACCCACTGAGTTCGAGACGTGGAATCTCAGGATTCAACAGCACATTCAATTCATTGACTATGCCCTATGGGAAGCTGTTGAAAATCCTCCTGCAGTTGATCCTGAACAAGATGCAGAGGGCAAACCAAAAAGAACACCTCCAAAAACTGAGATTGAAAGAAAGGCTAGAATAATGAAGTCAAAGCTCTTACTATTTTACAAATAGCCATTCCTAATGCTTATCTACATCAGTTTAAAAAATTCTATACCGCTCATTCTCTTTGGCTTGCTTTAGAGAAAAGATTTGCTGGCAATGCTAGCACAAAAAGAAACCAAAAAGATCTTTTAAAACAGCAGCATGAAAATTTTTCTGGTGGAAAGAATGAAAACCTTACTCAAATTTTTGATAGGTTTAATAAGCTGATAGGTGAGTTGGAGAGTGCTAAGGTCAGCCTGAATCAAGATGAAGTGAACAGAAAATTTCTCATATCTCTTGGTGAAGAATGGACAGTCTATGCTGCCCAATGGAGAACCAAAGACACTCTAGATGAAATAGAGTTGGATGACCTCTACAACAGCCTGAGAGTGTTTGAATCAGAAATTGAAAATAAAAAGAAACTCTTTTCTTATAATCAAAACATTGCTCTGCTGTCTTCAGAATTAAATGATAAATCAAACTGCTGTGACTCTTTTTCAGGAACTGATGGCAACTCTTCTGAAGTTCATTATGAAGCATTTGTTGCAATTGATGGAATTTTTGCTCTTAATGTTGAAGATCTGGAACAAATCCATCCAGATGATTTAGAAGAGATGGACTTAAAGTGGCAACATGCTATGTTGACTATGAGGGCCAAAAGATTTCTTAAAAGGACTGGCAGACCAAATTTTCAAGCCAGAACATAAGGCAAGCCAGCATTTGAAAAATCAAAGGTTGAGTGCTTCAAATGTCATAAACTTGGCCATTTTGCTAGAGAGTATAGATCATAAGGTCAGCAGCCATTAAGACCCCAACAAACCATCCAAATATCATCTTCACACGCTCTTGTTTCTCAAGAAGATAATGTATTTGACAGGAGTGATCAGACAGAAGAATAGTTTCAGAATGAAGCACTTATTGCAGAAACTACAACTGTCACTTCCACTGAACTACCATCTGAGGTAAATGCTAAACTCTACTCTCAAGCTTGCAAAAATTTGGTTAAAAAGGACAGTGATCATAATGAGAGCATGTGCAAACTCTAACTAAGATGGAAGAGAGGATATTTGAGTATATACAGGCAATAGAGGATCTCGAAAAATAGATCAATGACTATAAGGATAATGAGATTCAGATGGGACATGATAAAACATATCATGAATGGGAGAAAAAGGTGCTAAATGAGAAAATTGAGACCCTTAATAAGAAATTAGATGAGGCTGAACAGATGGTGTTAGAAGCTAACAATAAAGTAGACTCTATAAATATAGACATGGGCAGCTTCAAGCTGGCCAATCAAAAGCTAGAACACCTAATGGAAGTTCAATTTAAAGATAGGGTAAAATCTCAACTCAATCCCAAGGAAGGAATATGATATAGTGCTACTACACCTCCATACAACAATAAATACATTCATCCTATGAGTGAAGTTGCTGATAGGCTTGTGAATGAACCATTAGATGAGAAAATGAAAACTATAGATCCTATCCTTGAGGATAAGCCTGAACCTAAAGATGAATTGGTTCCTAATGAAGGTAGTAAGAGTGAGACAGCTGAGAGTAACTCCAAAACCATGAGTGCACCTATAGGACCTCCTGTTTCCAACTCTATCAGCACCAACAGTCTGAAAGGAAAAGAGAAGATGAGTGAATGAAATCATGCTCCACATGTTTCTGTACCTTCTAACTGTAATATTGCATCTTCTTCCAAAATAACTAAAAAGGGTAAAACTGTTCCAGTATGCACATGCCAAAAGCATGGTGTTCAAAAGTTTCCCACACAGCAGCAGGTAAGAGGAAATCAAAGGAACAAGAATCAGTTATGGTCACCCAAAACTGGTTCCCCTATCAAAACAATCAAAAGATGTTTCCACTATGGCAGGAAAAACCATTTGGCCAAGCACTGTTTATAAAAACCACCTGCTACAAAACAGACTGTGTTTCAAAAACATGCTATCTCACAAAATTCAAAAGTTTCAAAGGCCCCAAAACCTGTCACCCCAGTTCCAAAGAATACAGTTGATCACAGGTTCATAAAAGTTAACAAAAGGCAGCCTGTGTCACACCCTGCTACCCCGGTTGGCAGCGAGGCGTGACGAGTGCGGAAGCGTGACCATAATCATAATGAACGACCACTATATGGACGTTTTCAAAGAAATACATCGATATAACTTTAAAAGGTAGAAATGTTTTACATAACCCGTAAATAATAAAGAGTAGTTCGCAAGGTACAGAGATTTGAATACATAATTAAATTATCCAAAATAATGCAAATAAATCTCCGACGGTTTGAAAAAGAATGCGACTCCTTAAGTGCGGAAGCCTGAAAGTGGTTACTTCTGAAGGCATACTTGCCTTAATTACCTGAAAATACATGCTAAAATACGTCAACAAAAATTGTTGGTGAGCTCATAGGTTTACGCGAAAAGACCAGTTGTATGGACATTATCAGATGAGTTGAATTTATAAAATCATAAATTCCGTGTATGTATTACATAAACCATCATGCAACCGAAGCTTAATTAGAATGAGTTTGCCCTGTGCAGTATTCCCATACGTAATACCGTGTGTTGAATATATATGCACTCGCTGTTAGCCGAACCGAGCTAACACGAATGGGGGACATGACTCCCAATAGATCTATCCACAATATACTCGCGCTTACAAATAAATGCAATTAACGGTTCATGATATAAGGGCTGATGGAATCCGAACATGTAATACATATAAGAAATAAACAGTTTTGATGTCCATATGAAAAACAGTGCATGTATTTCCACCCCAATAGATAGTGAAAAATAGGGGCTATGAAGACTCACCGAACTTGTGATGGCAAAACGACGCGCAAAAATGCAAAAGTGCGTTGTTTGATGGGTGATGAAACCGGAGGTGTTTAACCGAGTCCTAAATGATGATAAGGACTTAATATCACTAATATATGATAATATGTATATTTATTGATTTTTATGTCTTAAATCACCCAACATTACAAGTTTATAAATAAGATTTGCTTAAAACGTCAAGTTTATATATATATAATTTTCCAGCTTTTTCGGAGGTTTTTCGGCCTACTTTGAGGCTGTTTTTGACCAAGCTCCAAAATGTTTTAGACTTTGGTTTTCTAGGACATTAAACTACTATATACAAAGGATTTTTAGAATCAAGAACGGCCATTTTTCGAGTTGTTTAGGTTGGTGAAAAATCTCGTTAAAAACGCTATGTTGGCCATTTTTGAGCTGTCAAACTTTCGGTTTCTCAAATAATTTCTGGAGGTCTTAAACTTCAAAATAAATTATGAAAAATTTCAGATCTATAGTTAAGACATAGATCTAACTTTTGAGACAAGAATCAACTCATTTCGTTGAGTTATGAATTAGTTATGATTTTTCAAAGTCGATACAAATATTCTGCCGAAATTCCGTAGTTTATAAATTTAAAACAACTTATGATTCTTGTTGTTTATTCAAAGACTACTTGTATAAAAGTCATAATAGTTATAAAAACACATATATATCACATGTTTTCATAATATTAACACTTTTATAATGTGTTCATATATTCATAAACACATTTAAAGAAACAACTTAAAAATAAAACTAGAAACTTATAAACTTGAGTTTTTATGAAACTTGTTGTTGTTGGTGATTATATATATTATGCAAGACTTATATAAACATAAATATATGATGAAATAAGTTAGTATTTACTTACTTTGATGTATTTGGAGTATGAAATTGAGAAGAAGTTGGAACTCTTGCAAGATTTGAACCAAGAACACTTGAAGTTCACCAAGAACACTTGAATTTCACCAAGAACACTTGAATGAAAATGTTTGTAGTGTGTGTGTGTGTGGGATCCGGTTTTGAGAGGAGAGAAAGAGATATTTTGGTGTGAAAATAATGAAAAGGAAGCCCTCTATTTATAGGCAAAGTCTTGGTCTTTCAAATTGAGGTGGAGTGTAAGATCATGTTGAAATGAAAGGAGAATGGGGTGTGAAAGATTTGATTATGAAAGGTTATGGAGTTGGGAATTAAAAAATTGAAATCAAATCTTGGGTAGTACTACCCTATGACCAGATTTTTATGGATTATTTTCATGTTATTATATATTTTTTTTTTGTATAAAAGTATTTAGAATGTATTCTTGTATTTCCCTTTTCTTGTAAATTCATAAATACTTTTGAATGCATTGTTTTAATGAATTGTTTTAGTCTTGCATAATTAATGTTAAGTAATTGTATTAGTGTATGATTAGTGTCACTAATCATAATTTAATTATGTACTTAGTTGAATTAATCCCTCATATCGTAAATTGATCGGATTAATTGATTTCCCGATTCATCGCACCGATGAATTTGATTCTAATTGAGTTGAATTTTCTAATAAACCTTGTTAATCACTTGATTAATTTCTAATGACCACTGATTAGGCTATAATTGACTATTAAATACATATTAGGTCATTGTTGCTATCATGGTTTAGTGCCGGATGTTACAGTCTCCCCCTGTTAAGGGAATTTCGTCCCGAAATTAGCTCGTGTTCTCCACTTCTTGAGTACTTGAGAACAGGTGTGGGTATTTTTCTCGGAACTGATCCTCGCGTTCCCACGTAAACTCAGGACCTCGCTTAGAGTTCCATCTGACTTTTATTATCGGGATCCGGCTGTGCTTTAGTTTCTTGACTTCGCGGTCCATTATTTCTACAGGTTGCTCAATGAAGTTCAACTTATCGTCTAACTCCAGCTCGTCCATGGGTATAACGAGTGATTCATCAGCCAGACACTTCTTAAGATTGGACACGTGGAAGGTATTATGAACGTTATTAAGCTCTGGGGGCAGGTCGAGTCGGTAAGCTACCGGGCCAATTCTTTTGGTGATCTTGAATGGTCCGATATAACGAGGATTGAGTTTTCCTCGTTTCCCAAAACGGATTACGCCCTTCCAAGGCGAGAGTTTCATTGGTACTCGTTCTCCTAATTAGAATTCAAGGGATTTTCTTCCTACATCTGCATAACTTTCTGACAATTGCGGGCAACTTTTAGTCAGTTCCGCAATCGTACTATCCTTTCGGTAATTTTGTGAATGATCTTAACGCCAATGATTTGGCCGTTTCCCACTTCTTCCCAATAAATTGGTGATCGACACTTTTGCCCGTAGAGGGCCTCAAACGGAGCAGCTTTAGTACTTGAGTGATAGCTATTGTAGTACGATAATTCCACTAAGGCAAATAAGTATCCATTACACAGGCTCTTAATGTACGTTCTAGGGTTTGGATCGTTCTATTATTCTGACCATTGGTCTGAGAGTGATATGTGGTACTCAGGTCCAGGTTTTTATCCACAGTTGGCTATAATAATTGCCAAAAGCTTAGCTGTAGATCTGCTATCCATATCAAAATGATTATAATAGGCACTCCGTGTCCGGAGACGACTTCCTTGAGGTACGTTTGGACTAGCTTATTCATCCTGATGTTCTTCTTGATTGGTAGGAACGCGCGGATTTTGTTAGGTTGTCGACTATTACCCAAATGGTTTCTGATGGTTTATCTTAACTTTGGAGCGTGTTAGGAATTTTCTGACCGATTTGGCAAGTCATTCTTCATGATAGGCCACCCGTATAGTTTCTTAAGGTCATGATACATTTTATTGGATCCGGGGTGAACGACATATCTTAATTTGTGTCCTTCATCCATAGCCAGCTTTCTTATTCCACCAAACAGAGTAATCAGATTCTATTCATGAATTATCGATTTTTATTAGCCCTTATTCTAAACTATTTATCCACTTGTACTCTTAACGGCTTAGCTCCTTAGTTTTCCTCAGGTGATAACGAATTTTCACGGTTGCCATTACATATTAGTTCCATCCAACGGTACTACTTCGTATTCGACTCTTTCTGGTTCAAGATGTGTTGGAGGCTCTTATGGTCTGTGAATACAATACACTTCATACCGTACAACTATTGTCTCCAAGGATTAAGACTACTGCTTCAAGATCCAGATCATGTGTTGTGTAAATCACCTAGTGAACCTTAAGTTTTCATAAAGTATAAGCTATGTCCCTATTTTTCTATATAAGCCCATTGTGTGAAGCGTCACAGTAATCTATAAATTTCTCGTTCCTCTTAAGTATGGACAAAATAGGCGCGCTGCACAGTTTGTGCTTTAATAACTGGAATGATGTCTCCTGATCCTTGCTCCAATCATACTTAATGTCTTTTCGGGTCAGTTTTGTTAGAGTTCTGGTGGTCTTTGAGAAAATTGCTTATAATAAGTGGCAAGTCTTAAGGACTGTCGTATCTCTATGGGGGTTCTAAGAGTTGACCAATTCCTGATAGCCTTGATCTTTGCGGGGTCGACTTGGATTCCTTTACTATTGTTCACGTGACCGAGGGATTTCACCTCTCCTAACCAAAAGTCAAATTTAGAAAGCTTAGCATATAGTTGTTCTTTCTCCGATAATTCCAGAATCAGTCTTAAATGTTGCTCATGCTCCTTCTCGTTTCGTGAGTAGATTAAAAGTCATTCATGAATACAATCACGAATTTGTCTAAATAAGGTTTGCACACCCGATGAGGTCCATGAGTACCGTTGGGGACACTGGTTAATCCAAACGACATTAATAGGAATTTATGATGACCGAAACGGAATCTGAAAGCTGTCTTTGGAATATCTTTCTTGTGAACTCTAACCTGATGATAACCAGACCTAAGGACGATCTTCGAATAGAAGCTTAATTCTTGGAGTTTTGTCAAACAAGTCATTGATCCTTGGAAGTGGGTATTGGTTCTTTTAGCTTATTTAATTTCTCGGTAATTGATGCACATCCCGAAAGTTCCATCCTTCTCCATTATGAACAAAACTGGAGCTCCTCCAAAGCCAGGAACTCGGTTTGATAGGCCCTTTTGCTAAGAGCTCCTATAGTTGGTTGGACGATTCTTACACTATTGATGGGGCTAATCGGCATGGTGCTCGAGCCACTGGTACCGCACCTGATACTAGGCCTATTTTTGAATTTGACTTGCCTCGATGTTGGGAGTTCAGGTAAGTGTTCTGGAAAAACTTTGGGGTAACCATAAATAATAAGAATATTTTCGAGCCGCTTTCCCTTTGGCTCCCTCTCTATCAACACTTCAGGGTCCTAATGCTAGAGATGATGCTTACTTTGGTATTTCTTGCTTTGCGTTGGACGGTAAGGACCTTCTTATTGGCTAAAGGTATATGAACTATGTTCTTGTTGCATACTATTTCCTCACGATTTTCGATAGCCAATCCATGCCTATGACCACGTAAACACTTCCCAGTTTGATGGGTATCATGTCTGTTTCAAAGAGTCGGCCTACTAATTCTAAGGAGCATCCTCGACTTATATTATTTGTCTTAAGCGTCTCACTGTCATCAACCTCAATAGCATAAGTAGCACTTAATGGAATTTATCAGCTTCGTGAACTTAGTGGATATAAAGCTCTTATCAGCACCAGTATCAAATAGTAGAAATGCATAAGTGGTATCTAATGGGGTAAGAGGATAAGTCTACGGGTTTGAAATTTCTTAGGCAGATAGTCACAGCTTTATCTATTCCTACGCAGAGTTGTAGTTAAAACTTAATTCCTCATAAAAGTTCTTGATACTTAATCTTTGTATGTGATATGGTCAAAATTTTTTTTGATAAATTCTTAAGCCTTATTTACCCTAAGATATATCAGATAGTAAAGCCTAGATAAATACTATAAAATGGTAGAAGGGTACTAGGTATGAGATGCCTCTGGGGTTTCCTCGTACTCCAGAGTGTTAAGTCGTTGGGTTAGTTCTGCATTGCGGGTTTTGTGCTCCGCTAGGCGTTGTCACAATTTGTTGATTCCGTCTGGTTGAATCGCCTGTTTATTCTGGTTGGCCTAAGGTTTATTGGTGGTTTGCATTGCCTCCTGCTTAATCCTTGCAAAGATCTCACTGACCTCTTGGTGGATTTTGTCGAAATTGGAGGTCAGGTCTGGCGGCCCTTGCCACCAACAGAGACATTGTTTGTTACGTAGGTTTCTGGGTAAGTGTCGGCACTTGAGAGGAAGATGGTGTTCTGACTTCAAACTGGATTTGGATCCCCTCTTCGTTTCTCCACTCTTGGAGAGTGTGAGGCATCCATCCCCACTGTCCTATGCTTGCCCGTTACTACTGCGGCGGGCTTGGCTGATGGGCAGGTACCGGGATAGACTCCCGTTGTGCTAGTCACACCCTTTCCCTAGGGGTGAATTTCGATATGTTATTGTCATCAGGGTCCATATATGTGTTCACAGTTCTTGAAGAAAGTTTAGTTTTTGTAACAGTTATAGTCTAGGTACTAATGCAACCTAGTTCACTATAACTATGGCTCTGATACCAATCTGTCACACCCTGCTACCCCGGTTGGCAGCGAGGCGTGACGAGTGCGGAAGCGTGACCATAATCATAATGAACGACCACTATATGGACGTTTTCAAAGAAATACATCGATATAACTTTAAAAGGTAGAAATGTTTTACATAACCCGTAAATAATAAAGAGTAGTTCGCAAGGTACAGAGATTTGAATACATAATTAAATTATCCAAAATAATGCAAATAAATCTCCGACGGTTTGAAAAAGAATGCGACTCCTTAAGTGCGGAAGCTTGAAAGTGGTTACTTCTGAAGGCATACTTGCCTTAATTACCTGAAAATACATGCTAAAATACGTCAACAAAAATTGTTGGTGAGCTCATAGGTTTACGCGAAAAGACCAGTTGTATGGACATTATCAGATGAGTTGAATTTATAAAATCATAAATTCCGTGTATGTATTACATAAACCATCATGCAACCGAAGCTTAATTAGAATGAGTTTGCCCTGTGCAGTATTCCCATACGTAATACCGTGTGTTGAATATATATGCACTCGCTGTTAGCCGAACCGAGCTAACACGAATGGGGGACATGACTCCCAATAGATCTATCCACAATATACTCGCGCTTACAAATAAATGCAATTAACGGTTCATGATATAAGGGCTGATGGAATCCGAACATGTAATACATATAAGAAATAAACAGTTTTGATGTCCATATGAAAACAGTGCATGTATTTCCACCCCAATAGATAGTGAAAAATAGGGGCTATGAAGACTCACCGAACTTGTGATGGCAAAACGACGCGCAAAAATGCAAAAGTGCGTTGTTTGATGGGTGATGAAACCGGAGGTGTTTAACCGAGTCCTAAATGATGATAAGGACTTAATATCACTAATATATGATAATATGTATATTTATAGATTTTTATGTCTTAAATCACCCAACATTACAAGTTTATAAATAAGATTTGCTTAAAACGTCAAGTTTATATATATATAATTTTCCAGCTTTTTCGGAGGTTTTTCGGCCTACTTTGAGGCTGTTTTTGACCAAGCTCCAAAATGTTTTAGACTTTGGTTTTCTAGGACATTAAACTACTATATACAAAGGATTTTTAGAATCAAGAACGGCCATTTTTCGAGTTGTTTAGGTTGGTGAAAAATCTCGTTAAAAACGCTATGTTGGCCATTTTTGAGCTGTCAAACTTTCGGTTTCTCAAATAATTTCTGGAGGTCTTAAACTTCAAAATAAATTATGAAAAATTGCAGATCTATAGTTAAGACATAGATCTAACTTTTGAGACAAGAATCAACTCATTTCGTTGAGTTATGAATTAGTTATGATTTTTCAAAGTCGATACAAATATTCTGCCGAAATTCCGTAGTTTATAAACTTGAAACAACTTATGATTCTTGTTGTTTATTCAAAGACTACTTGTATAAAAGTCATAATAGTTATAAAAACACATATATATCACATGTTTTCATAATATTAACACTTTTATAATGTGTTCATATATTCATAAACACATTTAAAGAAACAACTTAAAAATAAAACTAGAAACTTATAAACTTGAGTTTTTATGAAACTTGTTGTTATTGGTGATTATATATATTATGCAAGACTTATATAAACATAAATATATGATGAAATAAGTTAGTATTTACTTACTTTGATGTATTTGGAGTATGAAATGGAGAAGAAGTTGGAACTCTTGCAAGATTTGAACCAAGAACACTTGAAGTTCACCAAGAACACTTGAATTTCAGCAAGAACACTTGAATGAAAATGTTTGTAGTGTGTGTGTGTGTGGGATCCGGTTTTGAGAGGAGAGAAAGAGATATTTTGGTGTGAAAATAATGAAAAGGAAGCCCTCTATTTATAGGCAAAGTCTTGGTCTTTCAAATTGAGGTGGAGTGTAAGATCATGTTGAAATGAAAGGAGAATGGGGTGTGAAAGATTTGATTATGAAAGGTTATGGAGTTGGGAATTAAAAAATTGAAATCAAATCTTGGGTAGTACTACCCTATGACCAGATTTTTATGGATTATTTTCATGTTATTATATATTTTTTTTTGTATAAAAGTATTTAGAATGTATTCTTGTATTTCCCTTTTCTTGTAAATTCATAAATACTTTTGAATGCATTGTTTTAATGAATTGTTTTAGTCTTGCATAATTAATGTTAAGTAATTGTATTAGTGTATGATTAGTGTCACTAATCATAATTTAATTATGTACTTAGTTGAATTAATCCCTCATATCGTAAATTGATCGGATTAATTGATTTCCCGATTCATCGCACCGATGAATTTGATTCTAATTGAGTTGAATTTTCTAATAAACCTTGTTAATCACTTGATTAATTTCTAATGACCACTGATTAGGCTATAATTGACTATTAAATACATATTAGGTCATTGTTGCTATCATGGTTTAGTGTCGGATGTTACAGCCTGTACAACAAAAACAAGCTTTAATGAAATCTAAATCTAGCATGAAAAAGGTATGGTGTGTCAAAGGCAAAAACACAGCCCAAACTGATAATACAAAAGTTGAAACTGTGAAGTCAAAAGTCGGAAATGGCAGTGCAAATTCTGAAACTGCTGGCGCTCAACATCAAGTTCCAACTGCTAAGTCAAAACCTGGAACTGGTTGTGGATCATCTGAGACTGTTAAAGAAAAGGTTGGAAAGAACACCTGGTGTGATGACGCCTTCAAATTTTGATTGTATAATTAGAATCACCAGGATCAACAACCCAATGAATAACATGATAACTAAATTTGAATACTTAAATTAGTTTTAAGCAATTCCACACTAAAGCAATGAAAGTACATGTCTACAGTGATTAAGTCTAACTATTACAACATCATAATTGTTTTATAAGTCATAAATCCCATCCCAAAGCTACAATATTTGTGTACCAATAGCTTCTAAGTCTCCAGGATATTGAATTGATATGCTTAAGTAGAAGGTCCAGCTACACCTTTGCCTTTGCCTGAAAACATGGTGAGTCAACAGTAAGCTAATTTGCTTAGTGAGATAACAGATTATGCACACAACAAATATTTCTTTACAAGCATTGCGTAACCATGGGCTGTGTAAGCCCCAATGTATGTGTGTACAGGCAGTGCAAGCCTCGTAGTATGTGAAAAACCATGCAGTGCTAGCATTGGGTTGGCAGTTCAAATGCTGATCGGGGATGTGCCGAACCTGACCAGGATAACGAGTGGGATGATCAGTCCCCGACAGTGGCCTGCTGTCAGCCCCAGTCCAGGTCGCATTAGATTGTGAAGTAATGATCATGCAGTGCAAACATGATGTAAATAGATGCACTTTCAAATGAACGCTGGCTACATGTGTGTTACATGTCAAGTACGAGTGTGCATCATAACATCAAATCAATCATGAGTGCCAAATGATGCATATAAACAATGTGAACATGCCGTTGAATTGTAAATGTGTGAATGCAAAGACAATAAATGTTAGAATGATAATTTATTACTCACAGTGATTGGTATAGTGTATCGTGTCTCTGAATCAATGTGTGTTAGACAACACCACAATGATCTGTAAAGTAAGTGTAATAGTGAATTAATATCAGTAATTGCTTAAATCTTAATTTCTTTAATTTAAATGTGATTTGAACTGGATTCGAACCATATCCGAATTCGGATGGTTCCTTGATTCAAATTAGGATGGATCCGAATTGGGATCGGGGTCCGAATTGGGACAGGGACCGAACTGGGGTGATGGTCCGAAATGAGGAATAAGGTCCGAAATTGGTGTTGGTTCGGATTGGGTCTTTGGTCCGCAATGGGTGTGGTCCGAAATTGGAGGGGTCCGAATCAGTCAGGATCCGAATTGTATATGGTCCAAATTGGGGTACAGGTCCGAATTAGGAGGGACCCGAATTCGGATGGATCATCAGTCCGAGTTCATACTTGGTAAATTTCCAATATTTTCCAGAAATTACTTTTGGACCATTTTTGCATGTTTTTGTATCTAAAATTGTAAATATGAATTTAAATGTACTATATCAACTTATAACATGTCATAATGTACCAAAAATCTAACATTTGTGTCCATTCTCTACAAGTGTTCGAAGAACACACACACTAAAACACACACTTACTTCAAAAATCATACTTAGGGTGCGAATCTGATTCTGAAACTTGGTATACTACATCATACATGCTCGATTTTAACATTTCAACATTAATATACGACATGCATTAACATTTGACATCAGAGACCTATGATTCGGTTTATATAAAAACCGAACCAAGAACTTCAAAATTTGCAAATTTGGGGGAATCTTATCTCAAATCGTTTGTTGTAGAAGTTATAGATCATATATTGCCACTTGAATCCAACTTTTTGCACTTGAAATTGTTGATTCTTGGGTGTTTTTGGATTGAAGCCGAGAGAGAGAGTAGAGAGAGAAATCAGTTTAGAGAGAGAGAGTAGTGAGAGAGTGAGTTTGTGGAAATGAAGGAGTTCCCTTACTTTTATTGCTACTTCTCCTTATTTGCACATTATAACCCTCAACTTCGTATTTTCTTACATGACTGATATTATAATCAAAGTTAACTTAAATTGATATAACATTCCATTAACATAATAATTAAGTCCTCAAAATTGTAAATTACATATAATTGAAATTTGGGATGTTACAGCATGGGCTCCACCACGCCTATACTTCGTCCGCGAAGTCATGCTGCGCTAAACAAACTTGGGTACTTAGTCTTCATGTCTTCTTCCGATTCCCAAGTATGATTAGCTCCCCGATGATGCTTCCACTTGACCAGCACCATCCTGAACTCTTTGTTGCGTAGTTTCTTGACTTTTGTTTCTAGAATACACTCTGGCTCGTCAATGAACCATAGACGTTCATCAAAGTTAATGTCCGAATGATCAGTCCATGGTTCCCTTTCGGGCACCAGACTCTTCCTTAAGTATCCCACGTGAAAGACCGGGTGAACACCTGACAATTTCTCCGGCAAGTCCAAATGATAGGACTGATTACCAACTCTTTCTAGTATCTTGAAGGGTCCTATGAAGCGAGGCAATAGCTCTCCTCGCTTTACGAATCTTGTGACACCTTTCATCGGAGAAACCTTCAAGTAGACCCAATCATCTTTTTGAAACTCTATTGCTTTGTGACGGCGATCGTGATAGTTCTTTTGTCGATCTTGCGCCGTTTTCATGTACTGTCTAATGAGTTGGATCTTTTCATTGGTTTCTTGCAATAAGGCGGGACCAGCTATTGGAGTTTCGAGTTTCTCCTGTTTCCCTCCAACAGGTTGGAGTCCTACATTTTCTTCCGTACAGGAACTCAAATGGTGCCATTTTGATTGTGGAATGGTAACTGTTATTGTAGGAGAATTCAACCAATGGGAGGTGATCATCCCAGTTACCACCCAAATCCATAACACAGGCTCTGAGCATGTCTTCTAGAGTTAAGATCGTCCTTTCACTTTGTCCTCAGATTGAGGTCTGTAAGCAGTCTTTATTGCGATACGAGTACGAAGATCGTTTTGCAGAGCAGCCCAGAAATTGGAAGTAATTCTACTATCTTGGTCAGAGACAATAGACTTAGGAACACCATGCCTAATGACGATTTCATTAACGTAGATCTAGGCAAGACGATCCAGTGAGTAGGTCTCCCGAATGGGAATGAAATGAGCAGATTTTGTTAAACGGTCAACGATGACCCAAATGGCATCATGTTGACGACGTGTCTTGGGTAGCTTTGTTATAAAGTCCTTAGTAATATGATCCCACTTCCATTCAGGGATAGGAAAAGGTTGCATACTACCATAGGGTTGTTGATGTTCTGCTTTGACCAATCTGCATGTTCTGCATCTTTCCACAAATTGGCCAACGTCTCTTTTCAGTCCTGGCCACCAGAAATCGGCTTGCAGGTCGTTGTACATTTTTGTGCTACCAGGATGAATTGAGAATTTGGATTGGTGAGCTTCTTCGAGAATTACTTCTCGCATGTTCCCGAACTTAGAAACCCAAAATCTGTCGTACACACCTTTGAGTCCAGTTCCATCGTCTTGCATTAATGACAACTGAATTCTGACATCTTCGTTCCTGATATTTTCTTCTTTTAGAGCCTGCAGTTGAGCAGCTCTTACATCGTCTATGATTGTTGATGTCAGAATTGTGGAAGTCAAGGCATAAAAGTATGCCTTGCAATATGCTTTTCTGCTTAGAGCGTCCGCCACTACGTTGGCTTTTCCTGGATGGTAGAGAATTTCACAGTCGTAATCTTTGATCAGCTCCATTGACCTTCTCTGCCTCATATTCAAGTCCTTCTGGCTGAATATGTATTTCAAACTTTTATGATCGGTGTAGAGGTGACACTTGGTTCCATACAAGTAATGCCTCCAAAGTTTGAGAGCGAATGTCACAGCAGTCAGCTCCAGGTCATGAGTAAAGTAACCCTTCTCGTGCGGTTTGAGCTGTCTAGAAGCGTATGCTATGACATTTCCTCTTTGCATCAAAACAACACCCAAACCTATGCCTGATGCATCTGTATAGACAACAAAGTCTTCGTTCCCTTCAGGCAGGGCTAATACTGGTGCTTCACTTAGCAGATTCTTCAATTTGTCAAAGGCCGTTTGTTGTTCTTCTTTCCAAAAGAAAGTTGCATTCTTGCGAGTTAACTTGGTAAGAGGAACGACTATTTTGGAGAAGTCCTTGATGAATCGGCGGTAATAACTAGCCAATCCCAGAAAACTGCGAATCTCGGAGGCGTTGCGAGGTGATTCCCAATTCTGGATAGCTTCGATCTTTGCAGGATCAACAGCAATCCCAGCACCAGATATCACGTGCCCCAAGAATTGGATCTGAATTGATTGTTTAAGAGGTACAAGTTAACAACGAGTTTATGATTGAGTATAAGGATCATGAAATTGTTTCGAATGTTGAGACGTACCTGCCCCAACCAGAATTCACACTTCGAGAATTTGGCATAAAGTCGCTCTTTGCGCAGCAACTCTAGCAATTCTCTCAGATGCGCCACATGATCCTCTTCGGTCTTTGAATATATGAGAATGTCATCGATGAACACGATGACAGATTTGTTGAGCATTGGCCGGCAGACTCTGTTCATGAGATCCATGAAAGCGGCTGGCGCATTTGTAAGACCGAATGGCATTACCAGAAACTCGTAGTGTCCTTAATGAGTTCTGAATTCCGTCTTTGGAATGTCATCTCGGTGTACTTTGAGCTGATGATAACCCGAACGAAGATCAATCTTCGAGAAGTAGCTTGCGCCTTGTAACTGGTCAAAGAGATCGTCAATCCGGGGCAACGGGTACTTGTTCTTGATTGTGACTTTATTGAGTTCTCTGTAGTCGATGCACATACGCAATGTGCCATCTTTCTTCTTGACAAACAACACAGGAGCGCCCCATGGTGAAGAACTTGGGCGTATGAATCCCTTATCGAGCAACTCCTGTAATTGTTTCATCATTTCCTGCATTTCAGCAGGGGCTAAACGGTAAGGAGCCTTTGCTATTGGAGCAACTCCAGGAATGAGATTAATGCGGAATTCCACTTGACGATCAGGTGGCAATCCCGAGATATCTTCTAGAAAGACATCTAGAAACTCGGAAACAACGGAAATGGTGGAAGGAGATTGAATTTCAGGCTTTGCATCGACCGTGTAGGCTAAATAAGCTGAACAACCCTTGGCAACATGCTTTCAAGCTTTTGCAATTGAAATAAGGCATAAGTCGCCTTTGTGTCTATCATCATAAATGCAAATGTCTCGGCCCTCTGGAGTGGAGATCTTAATCATTCTTTTCTTACATACAATCTGGGACTCATTGTGAACCAACCAGTCCATACCTACTATGACATCAAATTCCCCGAACTCCATGGGAATTAGATCTATGTTGAACACTACATCCTCTACAAGTAATGTGCAGTTCCTATATACTTTGTCTGCTTTAACTAACATGTTGCTAGCAGTCTCTATGTCAAGTACAAATTGCAGTTTTGAAGTAGGCATATTGAATTGACGAGCAAATGATGTGGAGATAAATGAACGGTTGGCTCCGGAATCAAACAATATACGTGCAGGAATGGAATTAACAAAGAACGTACCAGTGACCACCTCCGGGTCATCTTTTCCTTCTTCAGCTGTGATTTGGAACGCCCTTGTTGGAGCCCTTTGAGATTGATCCCTGCGAGTAGTGGAAGCTGCAGAAGATCTTGTTGCCGATTGTTGAACACTCTGATCTCGTGGGGGTTCGGGCAGTCCCTTGCAAAATGGCCAAGTCTGTGGCAGTTGTAGCATGCATCGTCTTTTCGAGGACAATGCTCCTAGTGATGGCCTTTCTGCCCACAGCAGAAACAGTACATGTCTTGAGTCTTGCACTCCCCAGAGTGCGACTTTCTGCATCGCATGCAGTCTCTCATTTCCGAACTGACCGAAAAGGCTCTTCCTTTCTTGGGTGATGAAGATTGTTGATGGGATTGAGGAGAGAATCGGGAGGATCCAGACTCTCGCTGCCTTATTGGCGGTGACGGTTGAGTCGGTGCTGCGGCGGTTGAACCGATGACATATCCTGATAATAAGACAATCTGCTCCACATTTTCGAGCAGCCTCTTGTAAACCAGTAAAAGTTGTATATCGAACCCCACTCATGGTTTGGCGAATTTCATAGTCTAGACCGGCCTCAAACCAGGTTATCTTCCTTTCCACCGTGTCAACTTGATGTGGCGAACAAGCTTAGTCGGGTGAACTCAACGGCATATTGTGTAACCGTCTTTGTTACTTGGGTTAAATTCAGAAACTTTGCCTCGAGACGGCGCTTCTCATCAGTAGGACAGTATTGCTGGGAGAATACTTCCTTGAACTCGTTCCAGGACATGTGACACTACCTCCATCGTCAACACATGTGTCATAGCATCCCACCACATTACTGCGTCCCTTGCAAACATTGCGGTTGCAAAGCGAACCATGTCTTTTTCAGCGCAGTGTCTGATTCTGAAAGTTCTCTCTGTGGTGGTGATCCACTCCAATGTCGTGACGGCATCTCCAGTTCCATCAAAAGTAACAGCCCCGTTACTTTTGAAATCCTTAAACCTACAACCCCTTGATCTGTTAGAAAACCCAGTGTCTTGTCTTTCCTCTTGATCATCTTGTTGTTGATCCTTGTTCTTTCGTTTATCGGCCTTTCGTTTCGCTTCGGCCTCATCTCTGGCCCTTAATTGGTCGGCAAATGACTGAGCCTGCTCAGCCATTCTTTTGGATTGCAACTCATTGTTCTGTTCCATGAGAGCTTGCATCATCTGGAACATCTGCTGAGGAGTCATATCGTCTCCTGACATGTTCTGAAATATAACAACTTATATTTAGAACATTTATTTGTAAGTCCTAAGTGTTTACAGTTACCCTTTATTTGTCCCCCGTGTGCATATCAATCCTATCTTAGTTCAGATCATTTCCTAGGAGTCCATTCTAATATCATAACCTAAGTTTGAGTCCAAGTCCTCGCGGACACTTGAAACCTCAAACTAATGCTCTGATACCAACACCAGTGACGCCCTCAAATTTTGATAGTATAATTAGAATCACCTGGATCAACAACAACCCAATGAATAACATGATAACTAAATTTGAATACTTAAATTAGATTTAAGCAATTCCACACTAAAGCAATGAAAGTACATGTCTACAGTGATTAAGTCTAACTATTACAACATCATAATTGTTTTATAAGTCATAAATCCCAGCCCAAAGCTACAATATCTGTGTACCAATAGCTTCTAAGTCTCCAGGATATTGAATTGATATGCTTAAGTAGAAGGTCTAGCTACACCTTTGCCTTTGTCTGAAAACATGGTGAGTCAACAATAAGCTAATTTGCTTAGTGAGATAACAGATTATGCACACAACAAATATTTCTTTACAAGCATTGCGTAACCATGGGCAGTGTAAGCCCCAATGTATGTGTGTACAGGCAGTGCAAGCCTCGTAGTATGTGAAAAACCATGCAGTGCTAGCATGGGGTTGGGAGTTCAAATGCTGATCGGGGATGTGCCAAACCTGACCAGGATAACGAGTGGGATGATCAGTCCCCGATAGTGGCCTACTGTCAGCCCCAGTCCAGGTCGCATCAGATTGTGAAGTAATGATCATGCAGTGCAAGCATGATGTAAATAGATGCACTTTCAAATGAACGCTGGCTACATGTGTGTTACATGTCAAGTACGAGTGTGCATCATAACAACAAATCAATCATGAGTGCCAAATGATATATATAAACAATGTGAACATGCCATGAATTGTAAACGTGTGAATGCAAAAACAATAAATGTTAGAATGATAATCTATTACTCACAGTGATTCGTATAGTGTATCGTGTCTCTGAATCAATGTGTGTTAGACAACACCACAATGATCTGTAAAGTAAGTGTAATAGTGAATTAATATATTAGTAATTGCTTAAATATTAATTTCTGTAATTTAAATGTAATTTGAACTGGATTCAGACCATATCCGAATTTGGATGGTTCCTTGATCCGAATTAGGATGGATCCGAATTGGGATGGGGGTCCGAATTGGGACAGGGACCGAATTGGGGTGATGGTCCGAAATGAGGAATAAGGTCCGAAATTGGTGTTGGTTCGGATTGGGTCTTTGGTCCGTAATGGGTGTGATCCGAAATTGGAGGGGTCCGAATCATTCAGGATCCGAATTGTATATGGTCTGAATTGGGGTACAGGTCCGAATTTGGAGGGACCCGAATTCGGATGGATCATCAGTCCGAGTTCGTACTTGGTAAATTTCCAAGATTTTCCAGAAATTACTTTTGGACCATTTTTGCATGTTTTTGTATCTAAAATTGTAAATATGAACTTAAATGTACTATATCAACTTATAACATGTCATAATGTTCCAAAAATCTAACATTTGTGTCCATTTTCTACAAGTCTTCGAAGAACACACACACTAAAACACACACTTACTTCAAAAATCATACTTAGGGTGCGAATCTGATTCTGAAAGTTGGTATACTACATCATACATACTCGATTTTAACATTCCAACATTAATATACGACATGCATTAACATTTGACATCAAAGACCTATGATTCGGTTTATATAAAAATCGAACCAAGAACTTCAAAATTTGCAAATTTGGGTGAATCTTACCTCAAATCGTTTGTTGTAGCAGTTATAGATCCTATATTGCCACTTGAATCCAACTTTTTGCACTTGAAATTGTTGATTCTTGTGTGTTTTTGGATTGAAGCCGAGAGAGAGAGAGTAGAGTGAGAAATCGGTTTAGAGACAGAGAGTTGTGAGAGAGTGAGTTTGTGGAAAATGAAGGAGTTTCCTTACTTTTATTGCTACTTCTCCTTATTCGCACATTATACCCCTCAACTTCGTATTTTCTTACTTAACTGATAATATGATCAAAGTTAACTTAAATTGATATAATATTCCATTAACATAATAATTAAGTCCTTAAAATTGTAAATTACAAATAATTGAAATTTGGTATGTTTCACCTGGACAGCTCATTTCATAACTAAATAGTCCTCACAAAATCCACCAGCGGATCTCACTAAGTTTAAAAAGACACAAACAATATTTAGTTATGTCAATGCACAAGGACAACCCAAAACCAATTTGGTTTGGGTTTACGCCACTACTAAATGAGCTTTTTTTTTGTGCTGGGCAACCACAGGAACCAACATAAGACAAGATGGCATATGGACAGTGGATGCTCTAGGCATATGACAGGCAACTCTGAATACTTGTCAAATTCCAAAAGCTTTGAAGGAGGATTTGTTGCATTTGGTGGAAATTCCAAAGGAGGTAAGGTAACTAGTAAGGGTACTGTCAAAGCAGGCAATATGATATTTAATGATGTTTAGTATGTTGAACAGCTGAACTATAATTTATTAGGTGTGTCTCAAGTTTGTGACAAACAAAACACTGTTTTGTTCACAGACTCTGAATGCATTGTCCTCTCAAAAGATTTTGAAATACCTGAAAATCTTCTTTTACTCAGAACACCAAGAAAGGACAATGTCTACTGTTTGGACACAGAATTTTTATCCAAATCAAATCCTTTTAGCTGTTTAATGTCCAAAGCATCATCTAATGAGTCTGCTCTTTGGTACAGAAGGATATGTCACATGATCTTCAAATCCATGAATGTTTTAGTCAAAAAGAACTTGGTAAGGGGCTTACCACAGAAGGAGTTCATATGTGATGATCATTGTGTAGTCTTTCTCAAAGGCAAGCAACACAAAACTTCTCATAAGGTCAAGGAAGTAAATTCAATCTCATCTGCTCTTCATCTTATTCATATGGATCTTTTTGGTCCAACATCTGTTTTGAGTTTAAATAAAAGAGCCTACTGTTTAGTCATTGTTGAGGATTTCACAAGGTTTACATGGGTTTATTTTCTTAGGACTAAGGATGAAACTGCTGAGTTGGTCAAATCCTTTATTCTAAAAATTCAAAACCAATCTAACTTAAAAGTTAAGGTGATTAGGTCAGACAATGGAACTGAGTTTAAAATTCAAATCCTAAACAGTTTCTGTGAGTTCAAAGGAATTGCAAGGCAATATAGTGCACCTAGAACACCACAGTAAAATGGTGTAGCTGAGAGGAAGAATAGAACGCTAATAGAGGCTGCTAGAACCATGCTAGTTGATTCCAAATTGCCAATGACCTTCTGGGCAAAGGCAGAAAATACAGCTTGTTATGTTCTAAATAGGGTTCAAGTTGTTCATCACAAGGGAAAACTCCATATGAGTTATTCCATAACAGGATTCCCCTAGTGGCTTTTCCAAAACCTTTTGGTTGTCCATGCACTATCTTACATACTAAAACTCACTTAGGTAAGTTTGAAAGTAAGGCGGAAGAAGGATTCTTTGTAGGATACTCTACTCAAAGCAAAGCCTATAGGGCATATAACAGTGTGTCTAAACCCATTGAAGAAAATGCTAATGTCTAGTTTAATGAAAATACTGCAAATGTCAAAGGCACTGGTCCTGATTGGTTGTTTGATTTAGATTCACTAACAAACTCTCTGAGCTTTGTTGAGTATGCTGCAGGAGCTGTTGGAAACAATGTTGAAATCGTCAGTACAAATTCTCATGCTGTCAACACAAACATTCAAGCTGTTGGCACAAAGTTTCCAACTGTTGAAGATTCTGATAAATGGGATGAGTATACTGTTCTACCACTTCTCACTTGTGATCCACCTGGGGTCCTAATTGACCAACATGACATACATACAGAGTTCGAAGTGAAAATCCCAAGTTCTGAAGTAACAGCTCCAACCAATAGGGAAACAGTCCCATCTCCAGATCAAACTGTTACTGAGGCAGAATCATCAAATGGTGCAGAAGGTGATGATACAAATCTGGGAAGCTCATTTCAAATAGAAAGTGAACCTACACTCAGGGTTCACAAGTATCATCCTCTTATCTAGATAATGGGAGATCCACGCACTCCTCTGTACACAAGGACAATGATTCACAAGGAATCAACTGATACTGAATCAGCAGTTCCTGAATTCAGTCTAGCTGCCTTTGAACATGCATGCTTCATGTCATATGATGATCAATTAGCTTATCTGTTTACAAAGCCTTTTGATGTAGGAAGGTTCAACTTTCTGGTATCAAACATTGGTATGGTAAATATGGATTAATTTGTCTTTCATTACTCTCCCTTATTTTATGAGAATAACACTTCCTAAATGTGCTTAGTTAAGGGGGAGACACTATTTCATTAGCTGCTGTTCAATAAACAACTAACAGCTTGAGACTATTGTCAAGCTGCTAGTTCATTTTCTCGAACTGTTAGTTGTTTCACTTGGTCTTTCAAGTGTGCAGGGCATTTCAGTCATTACAAAGGTGATTGTGCGCGGGACAAGATATTTTTGAAAACCCAAACCCTTAAAAGTCCCAGTTTCGTTTGATTGCAACTATCAGTTGCAAAATATCTTTCACAATCCTTTCTCTTTCTCTCTCTGTGCGATTTTCAAATAATCGTTCCAAACCCTAAATCCTCGTCTCTGTGATCATCAATGGAGTTCGTTAAAGAACACAACTGCCTACCCTACTCTGTCAAACACGCTGAACTACAACCGTTTCATGAAATGATGGATTTTCTACGTAGTTCTCATATCCATTATGCTCTAACTGTCAATCCCACAATATACGTCTCTCATATAGAGCAATTTTGGAAATCAGCCACTATAAATACCCATGAGGGAATCACTTCTTTTGCATCCACCATTGATGGTAATCCCATTACCATCACAGAGGAGACCATTCGACAACATTTGCATCTGCAAGATGCCTCAGGTATATCTGATCTCTCCCTCACTGCATTACACTAGTGGTGTACCCGCGCAAAGCGGCGGCGACAAATATTTTACATTTTGGTGACGTTTGTTTCATTGGTTATTAATGTGAATGAATAGCACAGGAATAAACACAGAAAGATGACACAACATAGAACTTTTATAATGCAACATTTTATAATGCTTGTCATACATATCGTCCCTCTCAAAAAAAAAGATAAAGTATAAAACGTGAATCGATCCACAACAGAGACATTGACCTGTATCACAATAATTCTACAGCATTATTAACAGAAGTTAAAGCTCTAAAAGTTTCACTATACATCAAAATACAAACTTTCGAATTGTTAAAAGCGACGGGCCTTGATCATACTCACATCAGAATCCAAGTGATGCGAATATGAGTTTTCCCCTTTCATGCTACATCCGATGGCCAAAACAACAGGTGAATGGAGCTGAAAAAGAAGAAACAATCACACTAAAAATAATTGTCAGATAAATTAGAATCATCTCTTTTAAATAAAAAATGTGACACATGTTTCTTTAGTAACAACAAAGTTAAATTACTCACTACATATTAAATCTCTATGCAGCATCTAAAGACAATAAATATTAGTACATATGGGCGTCACCTATTCACCTAAGTGCTGAATGCATGAAATAGAAATTTCCATATGATTCTAGTTCATCATTTAGTTCAAATGATTTCCCTCTTAAATGATTAAATTTGTTCACGTTGGTTTTTGTTTCATAAAGAATCCATCACCAATCAAACTATTGAGAAGCTTAGAAACTGAAAATCATATAGCAACATCAAAAATCCTACCCACATCACAAATATTAAAAATTGCATATATATTCACCTCCCAAAAACTTTGCATTCACCCCTCAATAACACAAATGAAGTTAAAACTAATTGGAAGGATAATATACAAATTACAAAAAGCCAAAGCAAAAAAATGTTGAAATCTATACCATTAATTATCAACATCATATGTGTATGTTTTCATCAAAGAAAATACCCAAACAAGACAAAGAAGAAGAAAAGACTACCACATATGAGAAGTTCTGGCCAGAGGTGAGCAATCGGAGAAACACTTGGCAGCATCACATGTAGGACACCTCCAATCCTCCGACAATTTATCAAATGGCAAACCAGGAGCAATCGGATACGATGGATTGCCATAGGCCTCATTGTACAATTATCAACATGACTTGACACTCGTAAATTCCGATGTTTATGACAGAAAATTTCTCCTCTAGCCTGCGTTTATCGAAGTCATCTGTTTTGTTCTCTTCAGATTCAAGTTTTGGTTCTGGTTCTGGTAGTGGTTCCGGTGAAATTGGTTTGTCTTCTTTCGAGATATCAATTGATTATAAGCAACAAAACAACAAAACAGAAACATTAATGTTACCATTTCAAGCTAAACACACACACTAACAGTTAATAGATTTCAATTAAAGGGATGTTGGGGTTGCTGCTACATCTTTCTGTTTCTGGATAGCGAGAACACACACACACAAAGACTGATTTTGTTTATGTTTGACAGCTCCTATTTACTGTTTTCAATTCATTTGCAGCAGCAAAATAAAAGGATTATAATAGAAATTTATGTGAGCAATAATCTACTAACATCATACAAACAAATATAAGTGAATAAGCCATGGCCAAGGGCCATACTTGACCATCTTTCTGACTTAAAAACAGAAATATGGACTGCACTTTACAAGAAAACAGGGACCATTTAAAAGTCTCTTAAGTTTTCCTTTCAAACTTGGAATTAAAGCTTTAAATTGCTAATATTCTTAATTAATCACAATACAAAAACATGCATGAATCTATTTTTTGATGTTCAATTTTGTGATTTTAAGGCACTTGAATAGATATAAAATTCCAAAGAAAACCGTGGCTTTTTGGAGCATAAGCAACAATAAAATTTTGCAATTTACCTTGTAATCTTGTTGTATATTTGATGCTTGAGGCTTGTTTGTAGCTTAATTGATGGTTCTCAACTTGAAATATTTGATTTCTTTAGTCGCAAATTGGTGATGGACCTTGAAGGGACCGTGAGTTTTAGAGAGACAAGATCGATGAAGCAGTTTCTGAATTGGATTTGAAAGATGAGATTGCTGATATATTTAAAGGTTCTAAGGAATTTTTAGAATTAATTATTTAGATTGCTGATGATATTGCAGAAATTGTTTCTAAATATTCTAATGATCAATAAGATCGAGGGGCTGATATTTCTGGATTACATCATTTGAATGTGGATGAATATTATAATGGGTTGTTTAATTGAGCAAGCATCTACTATAGTTAAGTTATCGGAGAATTTAGACAAATCTGTCGTTCAGTCTGTAGAAATAAACTTGAAAGAATCTGAATTTGTTGAAGGAAATGATCAGATTGATGAGGCTGTTCCAGAATTAGAATTGGATAATTCTGATGATCATATTGTTGTTGGAACACCAATTAAGGTTAAGTTATTGGAGGATATATATACAAATCAATTGTGGACTCGGTAGAAACCAACACCAATTAATGTTCATACTTCACTGTAAATGTAGATCTAAGCGGGAGGTGGTACACATGATCACATGAGTGGTACCTCAGAAACAGGTAAGAAACGATCCCTCTAAATGTATTGTTGCACTTGTATTTGGGATGCATATTAGTTAAAAGGACATTTATTTCCATGAACAGATGGTTACCTTAAGCGGATTTGTAGTTAAAAACGCATTAATTCCATGTAATGGTGCTCCAACAGGAAAGCAGAAATCAAGTTCTGCAGCATGTACAAAAAAAAATAAATAAGTTACATATGTAACAGAGACACATTCTTTACATCAAAGCACATGTCAAGTTATCGAACATATTGCTGAACTAAGCTTTGAAAAATTACCTCAAAGTTCTCCTCCTTTGTTCACAAATGTGTGTATAATCCGTGACAAAGAGGTTCTTCTTAGCACCAACCTAATTACATACAAAACCAAGAAAACTTATCAGAAATACTTACGGAAGGACAATGCATTTCAAAAGCAAACAAAGTTACTTTAGAACACACTAAGGACCGAGGCATATGAGATTCAATACGTTAAGGACATCACACTCTCATCCTTTTCCAGATTTCTCTTTGCGTCAAATGATTGTAAAAGACACAATGATCGGGGAAGAATGTGACACTACACTTTAAAGAACGGGTAAGCTTACTGACAGACAGCAAATTAAACGAAAAATTAGGCAAACTCAAGACAGCTGATAACGAAATAGATGCGGTAATAGTGCCTGAACCAATGACCGGAGTAGTTGACCCATCAACAATTGTAACATGAGGAGAAGGTGTATGTTTATGTTTATGGAAATCAAAAAGCAGAAGATTGTTACCTGTGAATCAATAACCCATTTGGATAAAGAAGAGAAGAAACATTTATATATATAATCATATCATTATTTGCTTAAATTCCAAAAAATATAACAGAAAATAATTTATAAAGGAAAATTTTTAGATTTGACCTTGAAAGGACCATTATCTGTTCTGAAACTTATTCCTGAAACATATTTCAACCAAACACGAAACCCCCTGAAATTGTAAAACAAAAGAAGTAATATGATCGATATGTAACCTAGTCAAATTTATCTATAAAGATTGTTATTTGTGTGATTTTAAATAATGTTGAAAATTTACCCTAAGTTCCATTCAGCACAAGGACCAATTCTGAGATGAGCATAGAGTATAGCTTGCTTATTTAGCTTAATGAACTTCACCAATTCATATCTATCTTCAAAATAATAATGGGAACAACAAATTAAGATATAAGTATATAAATATCTCGAAATTAAAAATATAAGTTTATAAATAAAATATGTTATTTCAAGAAACACTTACTCGACCAGGTTGTGGTTCATGTCCATTCCAGGAAAACATATGTCCGAATCTCATTTAACCCTCCTTTTGCCTTCTGAATAAGATCTGGCCACATCTGAATCATCAAAACATATTCAACAGAATCAGTAAAATGGAAACATGGGCCAAGAAAATACAAAAGGGGGAAATCCAGAAACTCAAGAAAATGAAGAAAGTGAATAAAGGCAAGAAAAATGGAGTGCATTAATGTGTTGAGTGCTTCATAAATAAATAAAATAGAACCCCGGAAGTAATTTGTTTCTTGATGAGATATCAAAAGGGGAGGAGAAAAAGAATCATAAGAATTAAGCCATGAGCTAAAGTGTAATGAGCAGAAGCATGTAAAGAAGATGAAGGGTTTCGTTCCCAAGTTAAACCATTTCTCAAGAATCTAAAAAAGCATATCCATTAAAGATGACAAATAAAAACAACATATAAGAAATCTCATCAACCCTCCATACAATATACTAATATAGCCATATAAGAAAACTCTGACTTAAAAAGCCTACAGCTGCTTGTAGAAGAAAACATAAGCTTGGTCATCAAGCACCTTGTTGGTAGGAATAGTGACAACTGAAGCATTGTCATAGCGCAGCCACTTGCCACTTGGGTGCAGGATATCGACAGTGTAATGACCCTCTGAAGACTCCCTCCCATGATGAGTTATCGTTGCCACAAGGTTATACCTACGACCTCCCAGTGTGTGTGTGTGTGTGTGTCTATATATATATATATATATATATATATATATATATATATATATATATATATATATATATATATATATATATATATATATATATATGATTATACAAGTTTCTAAACATTGATAAGAAGCCATGGAACCACGATAGATTTAGAAAGCATACCGATGGTGAAATGAGCAGCTCACGGTTAAGAATCAGCTTGGGAGGGAAGTACACTGGTTTTTGTAGTTTGGTGCTCGCTTGGCTTCCATAGCTAAACCACTTCAAGTGCAATATCATAATCTCTAGTAGCTCTAATAACTTTAAAGATTTGCTTGCACTTACTAACTCAGCCTGATAATGATATGAAAAAGATAAGTTTAGAGAAGTGTCACCAACGAGACCATTGTAAAAATTATGAAAACAAAATCATGAATTCATGGTATACAATAGGTTTCGCAAGTCGATGGTTCTTGCATGTAGAATTTAGTCATCTATTTGTCTGCCATTAATACACACACACACACACACACTAAAGATTAACATATGAAGAAATTGAGTAGAAACCAAAATTAAAATTAAAAACAGTAGGAATAAAAAAAAACAAAAGAAAGAACCTGGATGATGAAAATCAATGATGAAAATCAATGATAAAATTAGGCTGCTAATTAGATTGCAAACCAAATCAATTCAATTCGACTTTGTTTTTGCTCTTGCTCGATTGTATCCGCATGAACTAAAATTAAAGCGATTCAAACACATCATTAGGCACCATTTGCATCAGCAAAATCAAGGTGATGTACTTACCCAAATTTATTTAAACACAACTTTGATTAATAATCTAACAAATACAAGAAACAAACTATAAACATTATATCGAGCAGTTGATATGCATGGTACTAAGTAAAGAAAAATTGAAGCAAATGAAGAAACCAAATTAATTCAAGATCAGGAGAAGAAAAAGAAGTATGATCGAACACCCAAACTAAATATTTAAGAAAGTTACTTGAATTTGAGAAGTCATTGATGCTGTATTACAACCGTCGGTTTTCTTCAACAGATGTCCAGACGAAGCAATAGATCGGTCGAAGATGGAGAGCAACAGGTCGAATTCTAAATTGAAGATTGCAAAAGGGTTTTACAAAGAAAAAATGAAGGAAGAAAAGCGGAAGACTTCAAAAGAGGTAAGGGATTCGGAATCATCATGAAGGAAATTGATGGAGCTATGGATGAAATTGGAACATGCTTTTCATAAGAAACCATGAGTCACTGAAGGAAATCATCGTGATGGAAACCGTCATCGTGAAGGAAACTGTGTCACTGTTGATGGTTTTCCAGAGCAAAATTGATGGAAAAGGCTCTGCATAAGAGGGGACAGACGGGAGAAACGAAGAGGAAATTTCTTTTCCGATGTTAGCATCAGATGATGATGAACAAGGAGGCGGTTTAAAATTTATTTGCTTTATAGACTTGTACATTATGCATTGTCTTAAAATTCAAGATTCTGCATTAAAACATTGTACCTTTTGCATTGTAAGTTGTACAAAGCTAAATGCTTTATTAGTAGTAAAGATGAAGGTCTTTTTGAAATAGGGTATAGGGGCCCAACAGATTCTTTTACCTTCTATAAAGCACATTTTGGTCCTAAATGGAAGTATCTTGTACATATTCTTCAATAGTGCTTAAGCCCCCAAAGGACTAGTTGGTATTGCCACTGCTTTAGTGTGCTTGTCCACAGGCCAACAGTTCAACTTTTCCAACATGATTTTTCAAGGAATGTTAAGGCACCATGCCTTAAAGAATCAGAAATTTTTGATGTATCCACGGTTTTTGGCAGAAATAATTGCAAAATCTTGCAATTCTTTTAAAATACATAAAAGGATATATGTTTCCCATATGCACCCTCTTTACCTACTATAAAAAGACTTTTAAAACCAAGTGCCAATTTTCATAGTGTAAATGCCTCTTTGCCTCAAGCAATGCAGACTATCTATCCAAGAAACAGATGAGAGGATCCTGAGCAGGCTCAGCCCGCTATTACTGCTTCACCCCCAGGATTCCAACCCACTCCTCATGATACAAATATCCCTTTTGATCCTTCTTCTATACATACCTTCCCAGCCCCATCACTAAAAATATACAAAAGACAAAGCGCTGTAGGAGCTCCTTCCTCCTTAATCCAAACATAAGAGCCAAATAGCTCTGTGCAAGAGGATACTCCTGCACAACATATTGATAGGGATACCACTGAGGATACTCCCACCCTCAATTTGGAGGTGAACATCCCTTCTGAAGATATTCTTATGGGATGTGTGGCTGGTACTACTGATGTCTCTACACAAGGGGCACATGACAGTACCAAGATATCTAAGACCACCTCCATGGCAGTAGAGGGTGTGCAAGCACCTTCTGGAAGTCCCCAGTACCAAGAACAAAGGGGCCCAAATGTTTATACATCTGGAATTGGTGCCAGTGGTAGATCTCAAATCCCACTATCAATTGAAGATCTTGAGGCCAGTTTGCAACTAATGGCATTAACGGATCAACAACTGAAACCCGTTGTAGCCATTCTAGAACATTACAAGTCCATAATAGCTGCACAGGGTTCTCAAATCACTGCTCTACAACAACCCACAACAGTCCAACAGCAAAAACTTGCCCAGTTTCAGCTTGAGTTGAAGTTATATGGAAACAAGATTGTACAGCTTGAAAAGTTGGTTCAAACCCTACTAGCAAAGGTTTTTGGTCCCCCTGATCAAACCAATGCATCCAAAAAGGGGAAGAATCAGGAGATCCCAACATCAGTCCAAGCAGCTTCAACTTCTAGGTTAACAGTCCCAACAGTTTCTCAAACTGTTAGTCTAGATGCTCAAGCTGTTCCTGTTAAAAGGCCAGGTGGTGTGTTCATAAGAGAAGACATTCAAGCAGCATCCCCATAAGTCCAAACCACAATAACAGCTTCAGCAACAGCCACAGACAAAGGAAAGGGCATCTTGATTGAGTCTCCAAAGATCAAATTTATTTCAAAAGAAGCCCACGTTGCTCATGATGCTGAATTGGCCAGACAATTAGCAGAAGAACAAGATCTAATCCTAAACCACCAAGCCCATGAACCTATGGGAGACGATGAAACTCTTGGAGATTATCTACGTGGGTTTGTGGTCAAAGAATGTCAGAAAAAGAGGAAAAGGCCAACAGGGCCTTCAAAGGCAGAACACAGAAGATTTTTGATCAACTTCTATGCAACAGCTGGTATTTCTAAGGTTATAGCTCAATCATGGTCAATAGAAAAGCTTCAGGCCTTATATGACAGAGAAAAGGAAAAGGAAAAGGCCTCCAAACAAGTTCAAGATCCCACTCAAACTGTTGCTGCTGCTCCTCAATCTGAAACTATTCATTAAGAAAAGTTTGATCAAGTAAAGAGAGTTTTGTTTGACCAACAGTTGCAAAAGGCAATGGAAATTGAGAAGACTCTTGATCAGCATGATTTCTCTAAACCTCCAATCACTTACTGGTATGCCAAATCAATGGATGACATTGATATGGTATATCATTTTGTAATCAAAAGAGAAGCTGGTCAAAAAGAAGAGTACAAAAGCCTGTTTCAATTGGTTTAGAAGTCCTTGATTTGCCAAAAGCATGGCTACTCCAAATGGAGCTCAATGAAGATTGAATGTGACAAAGAGGAGTTGAAAAGAGAATTCATAAAAGCTATAAGGTAGAAACTTTCACAGTTGTATGTTTTTTTTGGATGCCTTAGTTTGTATATAACAGTTTTACTTTGTTTTATTTCCTTATTTGTATAGAAACTTAAAGTCTTTATAAAGAATTTAAGTTAGGGGAGATTGTTGGGAAAATCTAAGTATGTCAAGCTGTTACTTAGGATTTCTCAAGCTGTTAGTAGTTTTTCTGTGTAATTACAAAGTTCGAGCTGCCAGTTCAACAAACTCGAGCTAAGAGTTAAAACTTCAAGCTGCTCAACAGATAGACAACATAATGCGCTAAAATTCAGGAAGTGATATATATTTCAAGTTTTGAAGATCTTCCAAGCATATATACTACCAGAGAAATCAGAGTCCGTCAAGGAAACAAATCAGAAGACTATAAATATATATAGACTAGGTCTTTCTATTGTAATCATGGTGCTTAAGTCTTTCATATTGTAATTGCATTCTGATATAAGTTTCAAAAGCCTCTAAGTTTTTAAAACCCTAAGAACAGTCTGTGTTCTTCGTCTAATCAAAACAGATTAGAGGTGATTGTAATCAGAGATTTTGCAATATAAAGGTTTTGATATTTATTGTGTTTATTTGATTATTTGTTCTTTATAATTTTGAAAATTTTCTTAAAACAATTAAGTGTTATTCCGCAAACTTCTTAATTAGACTTTGATTCAAAATAGGGTTATTGGTGTCACATCCTTGCTTTAATCATGTTTGCTTAATCCCAGGAATAAATAACAACAGTCAAAAGCATAATAATAAGTCTAAAGCTTGCATAAGAACTAAATAAAAGTACTACAATAAAGTCATGCACTACACGTGCTACAAGGTACGTTGCTAAATTGCTAAAACATCATAATTTAAATAAAGCAGCTACCCAGATCCCAAGGCAGCTCAATACTATACCACAAGCTGAATAGTGAGCTAAAGTCCTCTGGGTTGATCAGAAAATAGACCTAAGCAGATGGTCCAACTTGCTCTTTACCTTTTCCTGTAAAAATTGTGAGTAGCAACCGTAAGCTAATTGCTTAGTGAGTTTACAGATATTCATGATGCATGTAAGATATGTGGCGAAAGTGCCTATAAAGGCTGTAATGCTTGCTTGCTTGCTTAATACCCAGAATGAATGCTTGCAAGAAATGAGAAAATAAACTCTCAGCCCCTATTTATACCAAAATTCGAAATTACATCACTAAACGCAAATTACCCAAAAAACGCATAAAATTAAAAGCAAGGTGTTATAATTGGTTTAAACTCTGATCTATTAAAACTAGTTAATCTTAGGTGATTTTGATTTTGACACATTCGCTATAGTGGCCAGGCTAGAAGCAATTTGTTTGTGTCTAGCTAATGCTGCTCACAAGAGCATGCAAGTATTTCAAATGGATGTAAAGAGTGCATTTTTGAACGGTAAGCTGCAAGAAGAAGTATATGTTAAACAGCATCCAGGTTTTGAAAATGAACATCATCCTGGCTATTTCTATAAGTTGGACAAAGCACTCTATAGACTGAAACAAGCCCCAAGAGCCTGGTATGACACTCCTACTGATTTCCTTATGAGCAATGGATATTCCAGAGGTAAATTGGATACTACATTATAAATAAAGAGTGTGAAAACTGTTATTATGCTTGTTTCCAAAGCCTACAGAGTATAAAAACCCAGGAGAAAGGTGGTAGATTAATCCATCAATGTCACCTTTGAAGAGTCCGTAAGTCCTTCACTCAAAGCTGATCCTGAATCATCTTTGAGATACTTTAGCTTAGATGATCTTATGCATTCCAATGCTGAAGAAAAGGGCTGTAAAGCTTCCATATCACCCAGAGTGGAACCTGTTGACCACAATAGAAATGATGATGAGTGTATTGGTTCACCCTGTGTGAATAAGTGCACTGATATAGTCAATATACCATGTCCAGAACCAATCAATGTTGATTTCCTAGAATCCTCAGTTGATGTGTTCAACAATAATGGTTCAGCCTCAACAATGAACAGGCTCAGGATGTCACTGTGTCTGAAAATCTTGAGAGATGTTCTACAAGACCTGTTGTGAATGAATCTAGTATGCAAGATATAGAGGAATCATCATTGAAACATGATCCTAAGTGGATCAGGTGTCACCCGAATGATCAGATAATTTGTGACATCAATAAAGGTGCGCACACAAGGTGGGACAGTGTTGGAAACTTTTGTATGTTTTCAAGTTTTGTGTCCCTAATGAAGCCAAAGAAAGTTGATGAAGCACTGAAAGATGCCAATTGGATCACTTCCATGCAAGAGGAACTCAATCAGTTTTAGAGAAACAAAGTATGGAAGCTGGTCCATATGACTAAAAGAAAAACAATAATTGGTACTAACTGGGTTTTCAGAAATAAATTGGATGAGCAAGGCCATGTCATTAGAAATAAGGCAAGACTAGTTGTTCAAGGGTATTGATAGGAAAAGGTATTGACTATGATGAAACATTCGCTACAGTGTCCAAGCTTGAAGCAATTTGTTTGTTTCTAACTAATGCTGCTCAGAAGATCATGAAGGTATTTCAAATAGATGTAATGAGTGCATTTTTGAACGGTAAGCTGCAAGAAGAAGTATATGCTAAGAAACCTCCAGGTTTTGAAAATGAACATCATCCAGGCTTTCTCTATAAGTTGGACAAAGCACTCTATAGACTGAAACAAGCCACAAGAGCCTGGTATGACACTTTTACTAATTTCCTTATGAGCAATGGATATTCCAGAGGTAAAGTGGATACTACATTGTAAATAAAGAGTGTGAAAACTGATATTATGCTTGTTCAAATAGTTATGCAAGAATTTTTCACTGCTCATGAAATCTAAGTATGAAATGAGCATGATTGGTGAACTAACTTTCTTTCTAGGACTACAGGTGAAACAAACCTCGAATGGAATTTTCGTAAATTAAAGAAAGTATACATTAGATCTCTTGAAAAAGTTTAAATTTGATCAATGTTCTCCCATCAAAACCCCAATGGCAACCAATGTTAAATTGGATGTTGATGCCTGTGGCAAGCCTGTTTCAGTATCAGCTTATAGAGGTATGATGAGGAGCTTACTATATTTAACTGCCAGTAGACTAGATATAATGTTTTCTACCCGTTTATGTGCTAGCTTTCACGCTAATCCAAAAGAATCACATCTAGCTGCTGTAAAAAGAATCTTTAGATACCTAAAAGGTACACCATGTTTGGGTCTTTAGTATCCCAAAGACTCTAGCCTTGAACTAATTGGCTATTCAGATTCCGATGTTGTAGGTTGCAGGCTAGATAGAAAGAGCACAACAAGTGGGTGTCAACTCATTGGTGGAAAGTTGATAAGTTGGTGCAGCAAGAAACAAAATTTTGTTTGCTGAAGCTGAATATATTGCTGTTGGAAGCTGCTATGGGCCGATCCTATGGATGCAGCATCAGCTTGAAGACTATGGTCTTGTATATTGGAAAATTCCTATGCTATGTGATAATACAAGTGCTATAGCCATCTCCAACAATCTTGTATTTCACTCTAGAACAAATCATTTTGATGTCAGACATCACTTCATGAGAGATCACATCCAAAAAAGGTAATGTGGAGGTAACTTTTGTTCCCACAGAAGAACAACTTTAAGATATTTTCATCAAACCTCTTCATGAAAATAGGTTTAATTCCCTTGTATTCAAGATGGAAATGTTAAATAAAAGTGACTAAGTGTCATTGATGTTCAAAGACTACTTAATCAAATCTGATAAAATCTTACAAAATAGATTTGACAGAACAGGTTTCACCAGCTCTGTACTTAGCCAGTTTGTTAAGATTTGAACAGGTTCGACAAAATAACACGTTTTTCAAAACTAAGTTTTTCTCTCAGACCTATTTGGTTGTCTAAACCTGAAACCTACTCACTCCACTTTCTGTCATATAAGGCAAGCCATGTAATCTGTTCAGTTTTTGAACAGGTTCACATTGTAACCTATTCCCATATAACTGCACAGGTTGCATAGACATGTTACAGAATAATCCGTTTTGAATGAAACACTTTCATCACAAGTTTGAACAACAGTTTTGAACATCATCTTTAAATTAACATTACTTCACATTTAAGTTACATAAATTATGTATTTATTTATCTTAATTACCTGCGGATAATGTGTGTTACGTGTTTAAGTGGAGAAAAAGGTCAAATTGGTCTGACAAATGTGCTGGCGTGGTAACCGTTCTATTTCCCTTAGTCATCCTATTTTAAATCAACCGCCTATTTCTCTTTCCCACTATCTCACATTCAAATCCTATAAATACCCACTTCACTATTTCATCGTCTTCTTCTTCCCTACTGTAACCCTACAAATCCATACTCTCTGAAAAACCCTAAAGACATTCCAAAGACTTAGTGTCTAAAAATTGTGCATTCTCATCTACTTCAACAATGGCATCCAACACCCCTCTTGTACCTGCATTCCTTGGTGATGATGTTGTAAAACACCCATCAGTCACCATCCTTCTAACCATCAAACCTACAAACTATGTGGCAAACCTAACCATTCTCAAAAACCATGTTGGGAAAGGCTATGAACAGATGGTTGAATTTCTGAAGGCTCACCCGCAGAACTATGTCATGACAACCATCCTGGTGTCATTTACAGAGAAATGGTTTATGAGTTTTGCTACACCTGTTCTTATGACTCTGCTACCAAAACCATCAGGGGAACCATTCTCAGCAACACTCAGATTGTTGAGATAACATCTGCTCTCCTTCAGGAGGTACTTTATCTTCTCGTAGTTGAGAAATTTAATAAACCAGAGCCTGAAGATCAACAGATGGCTAATCTTTAAAGATGTTGTGGTGTATCAGCACCAAGGGTGGGTGCTACTCTGTTCAAAAGAGAGCTTGCACCAACTTGCAGTTTCCTCTTTGCCTCTGTGGTGATGAGTCTTAGCTGTAAAGTTGGTTCGTTTGATCAGGTCAGCCGCGATGAAGTCCAAACAACCTTACAGTTTGTGAATGGGACTACATTGAATATGGCCAAGTGGATATTTTCCAAACTGAGGGCCTTTGTGGAATAGGTTCAATGTCCATATCCTATAAGATACCCCAGATTTTTAAGCCTGATATTCAAACATGTTTGTGGTTACAGCCTCTACAACTCCCAACCACTCTTGAAGACAATGGTGTTTCCAGTAATTGGAAATAAGGTATTTCATGCTCCCGTCTCTGCTGATGATCCTCCTTTTTCAACTCCAGTGAGGAGGATGCTTGGTTTAGTGGAAGGACCTTCTACTCAAGAGGTGAATCTAACTCTTGCTCCCCCAGGAAAATCCAAATCACGGACTAAAAATGCATAACGTGCCTTGAAGTCTACTTAAGTTGGGCCTGTCACCAAGAAGGCCAAAACAACAAAGTCTGCACTCTCAGTCTCTGTGCCTGAGGGGGAGCAGGCTAGTTACCCAGGTTCATTTGTTGAACCAGAAGCCTTTGTCGCTAGTGGCTATTATCCACCTGAGACTATGGAACAGATTCCACCACCTGTTTCTAGCCATGTCTCCTCACCAGTCCAAACACAACAACCTCCCACTTCTCCTTCCTCTCTCATCTCCTACTCCAGGTTAAGGAAGAAATCCTCAGCCAGAAAGAAAACCAGAAGCCCCTCTGACCCCTCTCAAAAGGAGTCAGTTGAATAAGAAGCAACCCCTACTGCATCCCCTTCTCCTATTTTAGGAGATGGTGCACCCTCTATGGAGCCTGCTTTAATCCAGCCAGAGTCAACCTAAAGTCATCCTGAGCCCTCTGGTTCCTCCCAACAAGAATCAGTTGTACAAATGGAGTCAACAACATCAACTATCCCTTCCTCTCAACAGGTTGGGGATATTGAAAGACAGGAGACCGATCCATTCCACACTGAGTCCACACTGTCCCCAACTCATATTTCTCATTCACACCCTGAGTTTCCACAAGGTACCAAAGCAGCTGGTTCAAGCCTAACAGCTGTTTAGTCTTCAACTTCTGCTCTTCATGATGCAGCTGTTCAATCCCCAACATCTACAGAAGGACCAACACCCCAGGCTAATGATCCTCAGGGTACAGAACAAACCTTTGGTGAAGCTTTTCCCAAAATGAAAAATCCATCATCAGTTTTCATCACTGCTGATGTTGAAAATCACACCACTTCTCCTATGAAGAAGTGCCTCAAAACCAAGGTACTACTGAGGGAACCACCCATGTCCTTGATGAAGGTGTCACATTCCCAGTGGTAGCTGAAAGGCAAACATCCTCCATCACCTCAACTCATGAAGCAGGTTTGGCCACTGCTGAAGGTATCCTTGACCCCTCTAAGCTGGGTCACTTAACATTTGCATAGGCCATGGAACTTCTTTCCACTGTGTCCTAACCACCACCAAGTGAACCTATCACTCCTCAATCTTCACCTTCATCTCCCTCCACTCAATCAAAACAATTCACCCACACTCCTCCCTCACCAAAAGACCTTTCCTTGAAGGAACATCTTACTGTACTGTCGAACAAGGTTAGTTCTTTAGAAAACTCCAGGACCATCCTTCCTTCTACCATTACAGACTCTGTGTCTGCACAACTTGTAGGTTTTCTTGATTTATTAAAGAATCCCTTTCCATCACTCTCCCCCACAACCTGACTATTCTCCTCAGCTTCTTGCACTCACTGCACAGCTGCAACAACTCTAATCCTCACTTTCTACTCTCCTTTTTCACCCAACAGGATTCTATGTCCAGCTTGGCAGTTGTTTCCGAACAACTGTCAAGTGTTGCTGAAACTTGTTTTGCTTCACTGCCCTCCATTTTAGCCTCTTTGAATACCTTAGTGGTATCTCTGTCCAGCACTATGGTAAAATGCTTTGAAGATGTGCAGGAATCAATCAATATAACTATTGCACAGCTTAAAAGTCTGATGTTCAGTGACACAAACAGGTTTGCTGTTTCTATTCTTTCAGCATCAGCCACTTCCTCAATACTCCTCTCTTGAAACCTGTCTTGCCCAGTTAGCTGAGGTCAAGGACAATATGGCATTCTTAGTGCATAGCCAGGTTGGTTCTCGACCTGTTACCAAAACTGTTGTTGCCAAGCCTGTTGGATCCGTTTCTTTGGGCAACACTAATGTTGAAGGCTCTGTGCCATCTCCTTCAAAGAGGGAGAAGAAATCTGCCTCAAAGACTAACTCTAATAGGGAGAAATCTTCATCTCCCTCTAAGGAGAAGTCAGCTTCAGTTGGCCATGTAGCAAGTCACTTAACAGTTTGTGATACTACAGGTACATCTAATGTTTCTAGGACAGCTGAGCCTACTCAGGCCAGGTCTCCAAGCCCTACACTATCTAAGGGGAGGAACCTGTTCTTGAGGACAGGCCCAACAAACAAAGAAAACATGTCCTAGAAACATAAGAAGAAGAGGAAGAAACTGAGATGACCCTATCCACAACAGCAAAAGGAAAAGGCAATGCTGTTGTGGACACTTGATGTCTATTATAAGTGGAAACAAGAGAAAACTGAGACACTCGGGAGGCAAAAAGAGGAAGCAGCCTCTGTGAAAGTTGCTCAAGCTTTGGCTGCCAAGGAGGCAAAGAAAGTAAAAATGCCATCCTTGGAAGTGCAAAGGAAGTTGGTGGAAGCAGTGAAAGGGTCAGACAGTGAGAAGGAAAGGGAAAAAGAGAAAAGCTCAAATGTCTTAGTGACCAAGGGAAAACATGTGTCTTCTTCCATTTCATCAGTAAGAACCCACTTTCACTTTGACAAACTCGCAAAGAAAAAGTTCTTTGATGTTGCTGAAAGAAGGATTGCCAAGGAAACCATTGTCAAAGTTGTTCCCATCCCTAGAAAGAATCAGCCCTGGAAACTTCAAGTCACAAGACATGGTGCTGATGGTTCTGAATTGGATGCATATGAAGCTGCTGATGTTGCCAAAATGGGGGTACAAAGAATGGGTTGAGATTGTAGTTGCCCTGAGCAGTTCAAAGTCTGAAACTGCTAGAACAGTCGGGGCATTTGTAAGAAAGTTGATGGAAAAGGTGAAAGGGTTGGGATTGATTAAGAGGAAATGATCAAAGGTACCTCACAAGTAGAACCTAAGATCAAGCCCAGAAGGCAGAAGAAAGATTCAGAGCTTGAGGAGATAGTCCAGCTAATTGAGTAGGGTTTCTATGCCACTCAGATCAGAGGCAATGATCACAGCCTGCCCCAAGGTGTTGAACTTGAAGACGACAAATATATTTAAGGGCCTGAGGAAGGAGTATTCTTTGTGGATCCTCTAACTAAGAAAATGTGCTTTCAGAGAGCCTTAGATCTTCATAAAGTTGGTTTGAAACAAGTTATCGTCTTCAGGATCAGGGATGCCTTTGCCAAACATGCCAAGTAGAGAGGATCATATGGAATCAGTTAACGGCTTGCTATAAAAGAGGGGAGCTGGCTAGCCAAAAGTTTTACTACCTCAGGGTTGAGGTGGAAGAGGTTGAAGCGAGAAAAGAACGGATAGCGGGCCTGGAACAAGAAAAGCTGCTGAAGATTTGGAGAAGAAAATTAAGGAACACCAAGGCCCATCTACAAGTGACGTGTAAATGAAGAATGAAAGCTGACCATTAGTTGGTCAGACTTGCCATTATTTGCTCCCAACTATCAACAGTCTAAAAATGTTGAAGTCTCATTGTACGTAAGTTGTAGTTTTTTCTTTGTATATTTGGTGTATTTCTTCTTAGTACATTAGTTGTACTTTTGTAAATTTTTGTTGTTTCAGTCAGTATCAGTCTATATAAACTGATCTTTTACTTTACTTTGATGTTGTATTTTCGTCTTTGCAACTGTAATGTAAATGTATATAGTGATAACTGATAAAGTCAGCTTTAGGCTGAATATTACAAATATGGGGAGATTGTTAGGCACAAAAAGGCCTCAATCAAACTTTCTCATTATCACAAGGGGAGATATTTTAATCGAATATTCCTTCCTAAGTCGATAGTAGCAGTAGAAATCTTTAGGATTGGTGTTTAGCTTGTTCTCCTCATGTTTTCTTCTTGAAAAGTTATTGTCTCTAGAATGCAAACCTTTGGCTAGATTACACTACTTATCCTAAATTTCCTCACCTTATCCCTGACCCCATTACACCATTTTTGAAGACCTCATGATATTTGTGCATTTCATGAATTCAAGTGTTGGAGATTCGATACCTTACCAAGCTTATGTTAATTGGTGCATTAACTTGTTGCAATTGAGTGCATATGCTTAAAGAATATGCCGAGACCTTGAGTGATTCATTCATTTTTCGTGAAGTGTATTTTTCATGTATTTCTTGATCCCAAAAATGTGTAGGCACTTTAAACAATTTATCTTTGATGCATTCTTTTGATGTTTAGCTTTGTCTTTCAAGATGTGATTCATGTTAAATCTCTAATGCCTTGGAATTTTGATTACTTTTTTAGAGACGTTCTTTCTATTTCCCCTAGCCAAATCGTGGTGATATTAAGTTTCAGTTTGAGGTTGCTTGATGACAAGCAACGAGCAAGTGTGGGAATGCCTGATATCGCCAAGTTTACATATGTTTTATGTCGATTTTATTCCTTTATGTTAGCTATTTATAATGTTCCCAATTGTCATTTATGATCATTGGTGACTTTTGTTTTGATTTTAGCCTTAATTGATAAAAGAAGCAAATTTTGAAGTCTGACAACCGCTCGTCGTAAAGCGTTCAAAAATAATTTATAAAAACACCAATCACCTTAACTTATAGCTAGGGTAAGTGGGATCGTCTCCTCAGGGAGCATGTGGTTATCAATAATATTCTACGATAGTTATTAACTAATAATAAAAACTACTAATTAAAATAACTGATGAAAGGTTGTGTTTGAGAGAAACGTTTGGAAAAATAATAATAGCTTTATTACGAAAACTTAAATAATGAAGTAAGAACACCAACGACTTCGGATTTAGGGTTTGGGTGGAATTATGGATTATCGACCTAGGGTTGCTAATAACTTAATCATTTATTATTCCGTTTAATTATCTTTGTAGTCTAACCACATAGACATAGTTATGACAATCACATCTATCGCAATCCGTATTTTGGGCACGAATCGTGTCATGTTCACAGTCCGTCTTAACTCCTAATCTAATGAGCTCGGCACGGCATGTAACATGGCTACGACGCGTCTTACGATAAAGATATAAATAGAAGCGAATTGAACAATATATTTAAATGATAATCACACAGAAAACTAAAGAAAACATATCGTTCGTTACAATATTAAACTAACGGAAAAACACAAATACTTAGATAATAAACAAACCCTTGAACGATAATTATATGATTATCAACCAACTTGTACGAAACATCGAACTTGTCAGGAACGTGTTCCGTAGTTGTTGGATTGATTGTTGGAACAATGAAACGTAAAAGAAATCAAACCCTAACCCTCCGCCATTGGGTCTCGTACAGACTACATTGTTGTAGACGTGGAAAAGCTTATGAAATAATACTCTCCGCCTCCTGCTATGAGTTCTGTCTTCTTCATGTGTGTATTCTGTGATGCGGCTGCCTTTAGTATTTATAATTAAAAAAGGCTACCGTAGGGTTCGCTGGGTACGACTTCAATTAATTGGATGAGCCCTACCATGAGTCCTAGGACTCATGGTTTGAGTGAGGCTTTTTTGAGTGAGTCCTACCTTGAGTCCTAGGACTCAAAGGTTGAGGTAGGGTTCTCTTGAACTGAACTTGGGCTTGATATGGACGTGGGCTTGATCTTGAATTGAATTCACGCATTTATACTCATTTTAGGCTTTTTAGCTCCATTTAAGCTTTACTCCTACAAATGGTGAATAAGCAATTAAATGTAGGATTATACCGAGACTTTATACATAAAACTATATCATTTAAACACATTAAAGTCGGTATAAAATGATCCGATCAAACATCCCCAACTTAAACCTTGATCGTCCCGAGCAAGAAAACTAAATTAGACTTTAATGTTTAAGATTTCATTTACCAGGCATATGATAAATCAGTGATTCTCTAATTAATTTATCAAATTAGTAATAGCCTTCATACTAAATGTTCATGCATGATCATAACTAAAATATCATTTCCGTTACACTGTGTTAAAACCTCTATCAACACTTTACCTCCCAGACATTCCTCACCATAAACCACCAATTTTTGCTCAAGGTTACATGCATGCAATTTTACCAGTTTTGACGTGTATAATGAACTCACTCATCATTGATAATTTTATATAGCACACTTACGAGTTATTTTATTAAGGGTTTGAACATGACTTTTCTAACGAGTCCATGTAACGGAAAATCAATCAACCGCTCCCAAACCAGTTGGCTTTAGGGGATTAGGTATAGAATACCCCTCAGACTTCTTTTCCGAACTCGTTAGGCCACCCCTTACAGTTTAAACACCTACGTCTCACGGGTTTACTTGCAACACTCCCCCTTATTGCTTAGGTGTATCGATGTCTTTTGAAATGTTGGTTTTGATAAAGTGTTTTATTCTTTAAAACCACACACAAGTGTAACATACTCAAATTCTTTTATTAATCTCATGCATGCACATTCATTATGACTCTTTTTAATAATTTTCAAATTAACACGATCGTCACCGATATCACTTGGTGTTAATCTATTTGCTAACTAGAATCATCATTTTAAGTTACTTGCTCAAATCAAAATAAATTAGGGAGATAAGACCATTGCATTTCTACTTTTAACTGGTTAATCAAACAACTATAATTCAAGGGTGCACACTAAAATGTAAAATATAAATTGAAAACTGAAACATGCAAACTACACTAAACTTAAATGCAAACTACTCACACATTAATATTGGAAACATAACAAAAGGAACGAAGGAACCTGATCATTCTGGTGGCTGGCTGAAAATACTGTTGAGAAATGATTGAAACTGTGATTGGTCATCCGTACTTGGCTGTGGCGGCAGGGAATACCCATGCAGTGTAACAGGTGCATAAGGATGAGACATTAGTGGAGGTGGTGCTGGATATGGAAATGAAGTACCACTCTCATGAATCAGCTCAGAGTACTGCGGCAGCTGATAATCTGAATATGGTATATATGCTCTACCAGCAGTGTAATCATAATGCTGTCTGACCGCTTCATTGTACTGCCAATTCTGGTGCTGATAGTACTGTCCCTGATAAACTCCAAATCTAACACCAGTACGAATTTCTTGTAACATGCCTCTTATCTCGTTCTCGTTTCCTGTCAACCTTTCGTCCATTCTCTGCCATCTCTCTTCCTGTTCTTGCCTATAGCTTGAAAATTCTCCTCTAAAGTCATTAAATCCCTGATTATGTGTGTCAAATCTAACATTTAACCCACTCATCATCTCTACTAATCGACTTAACTCGGATGTGCCTTCTGCTTCTCCTTGGTCTCTTCCTCTTTCTTGAAGTTCCTGCTCTGTGAATTCTCTAATATGTCCCTGATCTAACTCTGCATCCCAAATTTGATATCCAGTAGGAACCTCTCGAAATATAACTCCCTGAATTTGTGAACGGCGTATCAGATTATTTGGAGATTTAATTCGCCTAGGTTCTGATCCTTCTTCTATGGCACCTTGACTTACTAAAAATCTTGAGATCAGATAGGCATGAGGAATTATAAATCGATCCTTTGTTTCATACATTGCCCATATGTTGTTCATTACAATCCATGCAAATGATAGGCGATCTCCCAATGTCAATAGTGCATCAATAATCACAATATCTCTATGGCGCACCTTACTCAAGTCACTATCTCTGGTTAGCACATTTGCGGTCACAATCTTGTTGATGACCTTTGCAAGGGGTCGTAGATTTCGTCTTTGAAACTCCTTGTAATCTCGAGCTTCCCCATCTGGTACTTCAAACAACTGTGTCACTTTCTGAATCCATGTTGCTTCGTGGGTAGTATTTTGAGCTGCTAATTCTGAGTAAGTTCGGTAGATAGAATCCATACTCACTTCATTCTCTAGCCTGATGCCCGTGTCCACGTGAAATAAGTTACGAATAGTTGAGGCTGTCAAGGTGTAATCTTGCCCATTTAGGGTACCGACCAATGCAAAATCCTGGGGTCGGTCGCCTTTTATTTTCCGCAATGTAGACATCCATTCATACACATCATATTCGTATACCACATCTCCTTCCAAGTCAAGCACTCCTCCCCATCCAAGTTGTTCAAAACATTCGATGGCACCATAATTTTCGAAATCTTCTCTAACTACTCGTCTCTCAACAACATTCTTCCCTTTACACTTTGCTTTAAATAAAGCCTTCCGTATGCTTGAATTTTGTTGTGAAAGCGTCATAGAAGGGGTCCATTGATCTAGTATGGATTGTGATGCCATCCTAGTCCTTTTATTTCTCCTTTGTGAATTCTCGCCAGACATCTGTAATAGTAGAAATCAGTAAACCCACGATATCTACACAATAATCAAATGTACTCAATGGCTAAAAACTAATCACATGAAAGCTTCATAGAATTAAAACTATTAAAATTAAAGTCACTTTCATATACCACTTCGCTCCTGTAACCATGAATACACTATAATGAACTTGCATATATGCTTAAAAAAAACGTTCTTTTGTGGACTTATAAAGCTTAGCATATGATTTTATCTCTAAAGTTCTTGAATCAACAAAACAACACAAAAGTCCTAAATAGTTTAGAAAATTTCAAGCCAACATTGTTTAATTGCTTCGGATATAGTCCACACATAAAATTGTATAAGAGCATATTGTTGACTTCTTGGAATTATAATATTTCATGCACGTGAAACCAACACATATAAATAAACCTTATAAAATCATGTGGCAAAATTTCACTGAATACTGCTCATGTGGTCCCAACGTAATCACGTCAACTACTTAAGTCATGCATATAATTCGTGTATCCAATCTTACTTTTAACATATTATATTGATGCATACTCAACCAAGGTCAACTATAATAAGTCACAATCAGCTTACCTCCACCGTTGACGAGCCATGCTTACTTTCTAATTTCAGAATTATGCATGACAACTATTAGAAGCACAAGAATCATACCTTACTGTAGTAATAGTGCAAACCCCAAAGGACTTTTCGAGTTGTGAGAACCCCAAACTAAAAATCTCTATAATCTCGACTTGATAGATAAACCACACTGGTCTTAATATTAGTGTTGTGTGTATACGTGTTTGCTACCCCTCAATCCTGAAGAATGATGGCAAAATTAAAGCTTTTATGGGATTCTAGGGTTTGGCATTGTGACCAAGACGAGAAAAGAAAACAACGAGGCTTAGGTCAAGATAATCGGAGACTATGGAGTTGTCAAGGCAATAGAAAAACAGGGGCTGTGCAGGCCTTGATGGTTGCGCCCCAAGCCGCTGACCACGAGGGTGTTGGGGCTTCAGTGGAAGCGTTGGCCGGCGCAAGGAAAAAGGGCGAGGAAGGAGTCGAGACTGGCAGCCAAGAGTGCGCCGAAGAGGGGGAAAGGTTTGTGAGTGCTGGGTTTGCTCGATGCGTGCGTCGAAAGAGGGGCAGAGGGATACGTGGGTTTGGGACGACCTAGGGTGCAAAGTGTGAGTGTGTTTGGGACAGCCTAGGGCGCAAGGAAAAGGCAGAAGGGAGGAGCCGAGAATGACAGCCAAGAGCGCCTAGGTGAAAGGTTTATGGGAGCTGTTCTATGTGTGTGTGGAGTGGACGAGAAAGAACGCAGCAGTATGCGGGTTGTGGGTTTCTATTTGGGCAGAATTTGGTCTCGGGCTAGGTTAAAAAAATTGGGCCACAATTTCCATTAAACATTATTGGACTTAGGCATTTAAGCATACATGGGTATAGTTTAATCGAAACTGTGTAAAACATTTACAACCTTCAAAAACCATATAACAATTTTTTTTATATTTTTGTCGATCATTTATTTGGCTTTCATCTTTTGATTCCTACACCTTCGTTCCAACTTTGTTATGTATTGTGATCAATGAGTGATTTAGCTATCGTTGAAGTGATGCAAGATTATGCAACTAACTAACTAAACATGAAAATAACTTTTAAAACCATGGGGGCTCTAATGGCCAAAACTTAATCCATACCTTACCAAACAAAAACCTAAATAACTATTTTAGCCATAGAGTTGGGGTTGGAACAAACATCCCCAACTTAATCCCTTACTTGCATTATACTCATGTGATCCAAAATATATAATCTATAATGATGCAAAATAATTGCATATACTTGCAAATGAAACTAACTACAATGCAATAAAACGATTTATTTAAAAGAAAAGATAGTAAGTTAATCAATTATGCACTTGCGATTGGGGTGAGAGCAGCCTTCCCCAACTTAATTTCCAATGCACCTATCGTTTTGTTTGTAAATCATGAATGTTATGCAATAATAAACTATAAACTATAATGCAATAAAATAAAAATAAATAGAAAACTTTTAAAATTAAATAAACATAAATATACACTAAACCTCACTTTCGTAGGGATCACGATCGCACTTAGCACGTGCAACAAGCCTTTAAACCCCCCGGTAGCCCGGGTGGACGAGTTATAGTCTCGTGAGGGTTTCTATGGAACATACCCACAAAGTTCATTGGGTTGCCTCCAAAGAAGCGCTAAGTTTTACGTCTTCAGCCAGACGGTACCTCTTCAAGGTGGTTTGTCACTTTGTCCACACACGTTACCCGGATAGTTGATTGGTTTTTCCCTTCGTGCGATTCGTACTCCATAGGTACCTGAAACATCATGAAAAATAATTAGCATTGAACTAGAGCTAGTTTCAGGAAAAAAACTTTTTAAATAATAATTGAAATAAGGGAGTTCGAAATATGGAGTTGTCTCCGTTGATGGTTGTAGCAGTGAATCATCTTTATTAACAACTTCACTTTCGAATCTATCTTCCTCGTTAAAATTCAAAAATTCTGAGGACGATTCTTGATGGAAATCTTGATGCTCGAATCCTCGCTCCTCATCAAATTCGTCATCCGGCTCCATATACTTCTCCTTTTCAGCTTCTTGTTTTAAGAATAACTCTGTGATTTGTCCACATGTGTATGCGAGATATTGGAGATTCTTGGTATTTTCCTCCATATATGTCATGCATTCTCTCATAGATGTCATAACATTCTCTTGAAAGCACCGATTTTCATCATATGATCGTTGCTGAGATGGATAATAATCATTATAATAATACTCACCGGAATCCGGATGTCGTTCCCATGGATTGTACGAATCACGACTCGAGTAGTAAGAATCATGATTATCATAATTTGAATAATATTGATCATTATAATCCGAGTAATTATGTTTGGATGGATAATAATCATAATTGTATGAAGATTCCATTCCAAATAATTAAACAAGTAAAGAAAACAAAACAAAAAAAAAACAGTATAAAAACTAAATTAAAATTAACGGAAATAAAATAAAGTAAAATAAACCAAAGTAAACCTAAACAACTACCGTAAAACAAAACTAACAAGCGCACTAGCTCCCCGGACACGGCGCCATTTTGAGAACCGCTCGTCGTAAAGCGTTCAAAAATAATTTATAAAAACACCAATCACCTTAACTTATAGCTAGGGTAAGTGGGATCGTCTCCTCAAGGAGCATGTGGTTATCAATAATATTCTACGATAGTTATTAACTAATAATAAAAACTACTAATTAAAATAACTGATGAAAGGTTGTGTTTGAGAGAAACGTTTGGAAAAATAATTATAGCTTTATTACGAAAACTTAAATAATGAAGTAAGAACACCAACGACTTCGGATTTAGGGTTTGGGTGGAATTATGGATTATCGACCTAGGGTTGCTAATAACTTAATCATTTATTATTCCGTTTAATTATCTTTGTAGTCTAACCACATAGACATAGTTATGACAATCAAATGTATCGCAATCCGTATTTTGGGCACGAATCGTGTCATGTTCACAGTCCGTCTTAACTCCTAATCTAATGAGCTCGGCACGGCATGTAACACGGCTACGACGCGTCTTACGATAAAGATATAAATAGAAGCGAATGGAACAATATATTTAAATGATAATCACACAGAAAACTAAATAAAACATATCGTTCGTTACAATATTAAACTAACGGAAAAACACAAATACTTAGCTAATAAACAAACCCTTGAACGATAATTATATGATTATCAACCAACTTGTACGAAACATCGAACTTGTCAGGAACGTGTTCCGTAGTTGTTGGATTGATTGTTGGAACAATGAAACGTAAAAGAAATCAAACCCTAACCCTCCGCCATTGGGTCTCGTACAGACTACATTGTTGTAGATGTGGAAAAGCTTATGAAATAATACTCTCCGCCTCCTGCTATGAGTTCTGTCTTCTTCGTGTGTGTATTCTGTGATGCGGCTGCCTTTAGTATTTATAATTAAAAAAGGCTACCGTAGGGTTCGCTGGGTACGACTTCAATTAATTGGATGAGCCCTACCATGAGTCCTAGGACTCATGGTTTGAGTGAGGCTTTTATGAGTGAGTCCTACCTTGAGTCCTAGGACTCAAAGGTTGAGGTTGGGTTCTCTTGAACTGAACTTGGGCTTGATATGGACGTGGGCTTGATCTTGAATTGAATTCATGCATTTATACTCATTTTAGGCTTTTTAGCTCCATTTAAGCTTTACTCCTACAAATGGTGAATAAGAAATTAAATGTAGGATTATACCGAGACTTTATACATAAAACTATATCATTTAAACACATTAAAGTCGGTATAAAATGATTCGATTAAAGTCCAGCCGCAGTCGACTCGTCGAGTCACTTGACTTGATTCGACTCGTCGAGTCATGGTTTATGCAGAGTTTCCAACTTTCCAGAGGCAATCGACTTGTCGAGTCACTCTAAACGACTCGTCGGGTCACCTAATAATATGGAGGGGAATGTTGCTTCTGCGGTCCAACGAGAGCATGACATGTGATCGACTCGACAAGTCGACCTACACGACTCGCCGAGTCAACCTCAAATATATAAGCTTTTTTACTTCTAAACTCAGGGGTGGGAGACGGTTTTCACACACATTAAACACATATTGCAGCTTGATTTTGAGGGAGAAAAAGGAGATTATTGCTGATTATGAAGGCTAAATTAAAGGGAACACTTATTCCTGCATCTAAGATCATCATTTGGGGAGATTACTCATTTTTAAATGTTTTGATTATGTGTAATTTCTTGAATGTTCTATTGATCTTGATGGATTATCCCCAAAATATGATGTAGTTACTTTTGTAATCATTTGGGATTAAAAACCCTAAACATCGGATGATGTTATTTTTATTGCAAGTTGGATATATTGTTGATCTTTTCTTGAAATTGATTTTTGTATAATGTTTGATAGAAATGAGGAATGTTTGATCTTGGATGATTTTTTTATGTGATGTGAATTAGTATTTAGTCAGTCCTTATTGACAAAGTTGTTGTTGTTGCTTTGTTGGTAGTTTTGATATTGTGAAAGTCAAAAGGAGATTTCATTCTTTGTTTTGATCAAACATTATACTAAGGTTTTTGATTTGGATTTGAGTCTAATCATAAACCACCTTGAGATCTTTACATTTAATTGTGTTTCGTTATTAGATCATATTTGCAAATAATTTGGACATATTTGAATGTTAAACTTTGATATGGTTGAGTGATCTATATATCTTAGTCAACTTATCATTTGGGATTATAACATTATATTTGAGTGATCTTTTTAATGTTATGATCATTATTTGCTAAACGGAATTTGGATAAGTTTTTGGTTGAGTGATCTTCCTACATCTAGAGTTAATTCAAGGATTAATGCGTATTCATCTTAGTGAGTGATCTTTATATGAATAGTACTCAATATATTTGATATTCATTCTAGCCGTTCCTTTATTGTTATCATCTGATGTTTAAAACAAAAGATTCCAAATGATTACATTTATTAGTTTTTCTTTATTCAGTGATAATTTCCTTCGTGTGTTAATTAAGTGGTGTGACTTTCGGTTCTAAATTTTCATTAATTGTTTTCAAATCGATACTAAAATCCAACTCGGCTGTAACTAATCTTGTCTATTTGTCCGCTAGTTTAGCTTATTTATTCCCTTTTTTAATTAAAACAAAAGGTGTGCTAGCGTCACATCAAGAAGTGAGTCAGAAGTTTATGGAGATACTTTTGTTAGTAACTCATATTTTAAGTCTGAAATCTCATCAAGTGCAAGTCCGGTTGATGTTCATCAAGTTATAGGTGATACTTCTTATGAGCCATAGAGTCCTATTCACTCCCCTGAACATCATACAGTGATAACAACAACCACTGTTCCTATTTTGAGCCCTAAAATCCCTCACAAGACAACTGATCTACCTAAGGATGACCATCCTCTGATCCCTTTGCTGATCTACCTTATGTCAAAGAAGAACCCTAAGAAGATTATGAAATATTGATGTTAGAAGAACAAAGAAAAAAGGTTGAAGTTGAAACAAAAGCAAAAGAGGTGGTACATTCTGTGAATTTGATACAAATGTTTTTAAAAAAATATGTTTTGGTTGTAGATGACAAGAGAGATGAAGCTTTGAGAAAGGCCATGCAGAACAGAATTCAAGAAGAATTATATGGCATGTGTCATTTGATAGATAGGAGAGAAAAGAGAGAGAGAGAGAGAGAGAGAGAGAGAGAGAGAGAGAGAGAGAGAGAGAGGAGATTGAGATTGTTGGATCAACAGATTGACAGGGAGAAAGAGCACAGACGAGATGTATTTCTTGAAGACAAACTTCCCAGGAAAATCTGTTACAATAAAATGAGTGTGTTGAAAGATTGGTTGATATGAGATTATTAATGCACACAGCTTGAAGCTTGGGGCTTATACAATCATGATGAGTACAAAGATACAGCCAGCTCGTTTTGTCTATTCAAGATTTCGGATTGGTTCACTGGAAAAGGTATACACAAAATGACTTGGAGAACAATTCTATTATCCGGTCTTTACTGTTCAAAGATATGATGGAAAACTTTACACATTCAACGAAGCCAATTACTTCAATCCTAGACTTAAGGATATAGAAAATTATATGATGAGTTGAAGAAACAAAGGCATAAGTCATAGATTGTAAGAACTGCTATGACATCTGTATTTGACTTTATGCATAAAGAATTTATGGTATCAACGATTGAGGACATTCAATTTGGATTGGAGACTCACCAAAGAAGAATCAATATTAGTCCACCAAACAGAAGTCATTCAAAAACTGAGAGATTCAAGAAATAATCTAGCATCATAAAACCTGAGCTTGGAGTTATATATCAGAATCATCTTGAGCAAATGTTGTACCTAAAGGTCTCTGGGACAAACAAATATTCGTCTGGAACCTCGAGGCATATTTCTAGAGAGATGACGAAAATTTATGATGATCATGAGAGAAGAAAAGTGGACAAGCCTATGAGCCAGAAAAAGTAGAGTTACTTTATGAGGGTTTTGATGCGATTATAGATAAGGTAAGAGACGAGGAGGTGATCAGAAGGTTTGATTGGAAGATTGGTTGGTCTTGAGTTGAAAAGATCTAAACTTACAAAAAGGAAGAGATTTTTATGGTAGTTTTAATTTTGTAAAGTTCAGGGCGCTAATATATAATTTAATAGAAGTGTTAGGTTTTAATATAAATAGCGTGTGAGCGTTCATTTTCTTTGTTAACCTGGCATGTAACATTTTGAGAGCTTTCCTTTGAAATATAAATTCCATATTTCTCTCTGTGAGCTTGATTATGCATTGTGCATATTGATTAAATTGTAGTTGTTTGTATCGATTCTGTGAATATCAATGTTAGAGTATGTTAAAAAAATTCATAAAGTAATATTTAACTAATAGGTTGTTACATGTTAGAGGTACACATTAGAAAAAACCCACATAAACGGTATTTGCTACATGAACATTTTTCATAAATGTATTTATTGGTAAGTTTATGAAGAATTAGACTATTAATTTAAAGTACAAAGTATAAGTTAGAAATTGTCGTAGTATGAATATGAAAGAAAATAATTATTTGATTATAAATTATGTTATACAATTCAAACTTTTACACGTCATTTCATGAATCAAAAAATAAATACAAATTATGATTGTTGTTAATGTGATAAGAATAATAATAAATTTATGCAAGTGGCTATGTCTACATGCATATGTATTTACACATATTAATAAATACAAACATGACAATAAATATGTGTACGTGTGGCTATTGTAATGAACTAATGTATGCATAGGTAAGAACAGTTATAATAAAAATAATACAGTGAAAATACCCATAATATACATATGAATGAATTCGTATAGTGAAAAAGATTGTTGTAAGGTCACCTACCTACGGATCCAATCTTGACGCGACGCCGTCCAAACGAGTGCGGAATTCTCGTTAGGGGTTCAACGGATTGATCACACACACACGAAACACGGAGACTAGCACGATCATAGACGTAACGACAAACGTTCCAACACGTGAATCTCTCCAAAACTCTCTGCTAATCGCTCACAAGTTCGTAATCGCCTTGAACACTAATCTCCACGAAGATTATTAATCAAAACTGATTAACCCTTAATTATAAGCCTTAATTCGGACTTGGCCCAGACAAGTTCGTGAAGGCCCAAGCCCACGAACTTGTCCACCAATAAGTTCGAATCTGGCTTTGAACTTATTCTAGAACTTGTCTTTGAACTTGTTTTAGAACTTATGTTTGAACTTACCTTTGAACTTAGGTTTGAACTTATCTTTGAACTTACGCTTGAACTTATCTTTGAACTTAAGTAAATATCAATCAGAAACAACATCAAACATATATAAACAATATCAAACATATGTATTAACTGGTAATTCCAAAGACTGAACCATTACAAAAGAATTATCTATATTTATCATGCTATCGTCACACAGGATGCACTAACAGACTCCCCCTTGACGATTGCTTCTAACTAGATATTCAATTTGTTTAAGTACTAGTCCTATTCAAAATGTTACATGCATACAGTCTGTCACAACCCGTTACCCCGGTTGGCAACGAAACGTGACGTCGCGGAAGCGTAACCATAATCATAACGAACGACCACTATACAGACGTTTTCAAAAATACATTGAATTAACTTCAAATATAAATATTGTTTTACATAACCAAAATACAGCATTCGTAGTTCTTAAAATACGAAGATTTAAATACACAATTTAGTTTAACAAGAAAGATGCAAATAAATCCCCGAGTTCGAAAATGACGTGACTCCAAAATGAACGGAAGCCTTGGACTGCTTCCGATAAATGCGCATGTCTTATCACCTGAAAATACATGCTAAAATACGTCAACAAATTATTGGTGAGATCATAGGTTTACGCGAAAAGACCAATTGTATGGACATTATCGAATGAGTTGAATTTATAAAGAGTAAATTCCATGTATGTGTTACATAAACCATCATGCAACCGAAGCTTAATTAAATGAGTTTGTCCTGTGCAGTATTCCCATATGTAATACCGTGTGTTGAATATATATGCATCCCGCCGTTAGCCGATTAAGACTAACCCGAATGGGGGACATGACTCCCGATAGATCTATACACAATATATTCGTGCTTGCAAATAAATGCAATTAACGGTTCATGATTTGAGGGCTGATGGATCCACATGTGTAATACATATAAGAAATAAACAGTTTTGATGTCCATATGAAAACAATGCATTTATTTCCACCCCAATAGATAGTGAAAATAGGGGCTATGAAGACTCACCGCATGTTGATAGCAAAATGATCGCGAAAATACAAGTTTTCGTTCTTTGATGGTTGATGCACCGGATGTGTTTAATCGAGTCCAAAGTGATAATACGGACTTAACAACTCTCATATATGATAATATGTAAATATATAGGTTTTTATGTCTTAAATCACCTAACATTACAAGTTTATAAATAAAACTCGCTTAAAACGTCAAGTTTATATATACATACATATATATATATATATATATATATATATATATATATATATATATATATATATATATATATATATATATATATATATATATATATAGATATATATATATAATTTTCCAGCTTTTCGAAGGTTTTTCGGCCGACTTTGAGGCTGTTTTTGACCAAGCTCCAAAACGATGTAGACTTTGGTTTTCTTGGACATTAAAATAATGTATACAAAGAATTTTTAAGGTCAAGAACCGCCATTTTTCGAGGTGTTTAGGTTAGGGAAAAAGCTTGTTGAAAACCCTATGTTGGCCATTTTTGAGCTGTCAAACTTTCGGGTTCCCAAACAATATCTGGGGGTTCTAAACTCCATAATAAATTATGAAAACTTCCAGATTTTTAGTTAAGACATAGATCTAACTTTTGAGACAAAAATCAACTCATTTTGTTAGGATATGAATTAGTTATGATTTTTCAAAGTTGATGCAACTTTTCTGTCGAAATTCCGTATTTCATAAACTTGAAATAACTTGTGATTCTTGTTGTTTATTCAAACACCAGTTGTATAAAAGTTATAAAACACATTTATATAACTTGTTTTCATAATATTTACACTTATATGATGTGTTTATATATATTTATAAACACATTTGAAGAAAACAACTTCAAAACAAAAGCTAGTTATTTATAAACTTGAGTTCTTAAGAAACTTGTTGTTGTTGGTGATTATATATATTATGCAAGACTTATATAAACATAAATATAAGATCAAATATGTTAGTATTTACTTACTTTGAGGTATTAGAAGTATGAAATCAAGTAAAAGTTGAAATCTTGAAAGGTTGTTGCGCCAAAGTCACTTGAATATTGAAGAACACTTGAAAGAACAAAAGTTGAACCATCTTTTTGTTGTGTGAGGCTGTAGGTCCCAAAAGATATCCCAAGTATATAGCTTTAAGCTGTAGAGGGGGGGGGGGTGAATACAGCACTTTAAAATCTACACACAATTTTCTCAATGTTTTTATGTATTATTAACAAATGTTAATTACGAACAAGCTTGAATGCGGAAAGGTTCAAGCTGAGATGACAGGTACAACAGTATGTTTAACTAGTCTAAAACTAACTTAAACTAATTACAATGAATACACTCACTAAGAATCACTCACTGTGTTTACAAGACTCTGAGGAACAGCTTGAATAAGAACAGCTTAGACACTGAGCACTATTTTATTCAAGCAGACTTGCATGCATGAAAGACACACTTTGAATGCACGTTCACTCTTGTTTTCAGCACTTAGCTTTTTGGCTTAAACTTTCAATCCTTGGAAGTTTCCTTTTATACTCACTCAAAGGATCTAAGTGAAGCTTCATCATTGTACGGAATGAAAAAGGTAAAGTCTTGTTGAAAAGAAAACATAACCTTTTCTGCACCTTTCTGAAAAGCAAACCTGTCTTCAGATGTGCAGAACTTTTGTCTTTTCACTTTGTCTACTGTTGTATTGCCTTTAACCAAATAAGGAATGTCAACTTTGTGGTTTTCTTCCTTGTAAAGGCCTATTTGATATAAGAAAAAGGTCTGTCACCCTTTTTCAAATAACCTTTTGTCTTCATGTAGCAGAACAGCTTGGGCAGGCTGAGCAGTTGTGATTTCCACTTTGTCTTCGACTTTGTAAACTGATCTTGTAGTAAAAAAACAATACATGAAGACTTGGAAACACATTCCATAAAGTGTTTAGCCTGTTCACAAAGAACAGGTTCTGTTCACAAATTCAGAACACTTGTAAACTGCCCAAGCTGCTCACCAGTGTAGAGCAGCGTAGACAGTTTATGTCCAGCCTGTTCAGCAGACTGAATAGCTTGGGCAAAATTGCCTTTGTTGCAACACATGCAACACATAGAACTGCTTTAGGCTGATATTGCAAATCATTTTCAGGTTTCAATAAGGCATATAACAGACCTTAAATTCAACCTTTAAAGGCATCAACAGGATTGATTAAGAATCTCCCCCTCGGATGCAGAACAGGTTTGACTGAGGCCTTTTTGTGCCTAACAATCTCCCCCTATTTGCAATAACCAGTCTAAGCTGGCCTTGTCAAAAATCACTATATATTTTTACAGTACATTTGTTGAAATAAAATTACAACATCAACATAAAGTAAAAGATCAGTTTATATATACACTGATTTTTGATTACATTAGAACAACACATGTTCTTACAAAAGTACAACTAATGTACTGATGTATATTACAACTAATGTAAAATGGAAGATTACAACATATGTAAATAAAGTACAACTAATGTACATTGGACTGTTTTTGTTGGGAGCAGAAAATGGTAAGCCTGTCCAACTGATGGACAGCTTCCATTCTTCATTGTAACATCCCAAATTCGAGATAATTACGTGTAATTATTTTAGTGGATAATTAAATAATTATATTTGTGTTGGACCAATGAGATCCCGAGTAGTGGATTGATACGTGTCGGGTTGCGAGTTACGTGTCTCCGGGTTATAAATTTAGTGGATTAATTACATATTTGGGTTCGTGGAGTTAAATGGGTTAAAAGGATATTAATTGTGAAAATGTGATATCGGGTTCGGATTTATTGGATTCGGGACCGGCCAAATTAGAGATAACCATATATGGCCTTATCCCTTATCTCCTTTCATTCTTCTTATCCCAAAAACTCAGAGAAAACTAAAGGTGTGTGTTTGTGTGGAGCTCCAGCAAGGAGAGAAGCCAATCCAGAAATTAGGGGTGCTGCATCTTGTCTTCATCTTCTTCCCTTTGTGTTCTTGAGGTGCTCAAGGTAAGATTCTTGATTTTTGGTAGCTAAACCTTGAGGAATTCGTGTGATATGTTGAGGATTGTGGTTTCTACGGTTTATGGGTCATTATGTGTGAAATTGTATGTCTTTTACTGCTTAAAATCGAGTATGGGGGTTGTGAGTCCTCTGGTTCGGCTATGGAGTTTGAAGGGCAAAGATGCTGCTGTCTGGCAAAAGCGCGGCGCGCAAATGGGGAAAGCGCGGCGCGTTTTCTGATCTGCAGAAAATTTCAATAGGGTCAATAAAAGAGAGTTTTGAGTCGTTATTTGGTCGAGTTCCTTCGAGATATTATTGAATTGAATTATTTGGGATTTTGGGTCTCGATAGGGATCCCGTAAAAGAGTTTCGGGGATCGGTTATCCGTTCGGGAATGTGTTTCGGGTTTAGTTTAATTGTGATAATTGTGTTGGATTTTATTTGAGATTGTTGAGTTGGGTTTGAATTAAGCTTCCGGGGTTCCGTTGGGTTTGTTTTGGGTCGGATGTATATTGTGAGTCGGGTTTTTGTCGGGGCTTCGGGTTTCGATTTAGATTAAGGTTGGGATCCGCTTGAGATGTTGGGTTATATTGTATTGGTTTTCGGGATGTTGTCGAAGTTGTTTTCGGGTTGGGTTTTGTCTAAGCTCAGGGATTTCGGTTGTAATTAGTATTGAGTCCGGTTATGTTAAAGTGTCGTGTCCGGATCTGCTTTCCGGTTATATTGAAAATCTGGTTAACGGATGGGATTTGTGTGATTTCAGGGACAAGCCAGCGAATCGAGCCGAGTCAGAGATTTCGGGATTAGTGGATTGACCAGGTGAGTACCCGAGTCTTTTCCAAATGAGCGCTCCATTTTTCTGAGTTGTACCGTGTTATTTGTGTATATTGTGCTATACTGTGTATGAGACAGGGACGTGGACGTCAGGTATGATTCTGTTCTCACATATGTGATATATGTACATGAGATGAGATCCAGTCCGGGGTCCGTGATGAGTTCCATACGGACGGTGATTCGCGATGTGAGATCGCGTGGGTTGACTGTCCCTAACAGTCCTTGGAGCGTGTATACACGGCAGGGCCTGTAGCCGGTTCGCGCCTGTGCTACAGGGTTGTGGCTAACCACCGGTGCGCACGGTCGTTAGCTGGGGAGGAGTCCCCTTCAGTGATATTGTGTGCAGGGCTTCGGATCTCATGCTGAGTGTTCATACCTGCTTTATACTGTTGATTGCCAGAGACAGAGATTGAGCTTGTGTTGTGTGTATGTGCTACGTGTTTGCATGCTATGTGTTTACTGTGCAGAGTCTAACCCTCGAGTACTCACGAGCTTTCGAGCTTACGTATTCGAGTCTTCCGTGTTCAGGGTTTCAGTGAAGGGTACAGTAGCTGGGCTTGTTGATCAGAGACTCGCCGTTATGTGAAGACTGTTGTAGCTGCCTTTGTCATCAATTATGTTAGTGTTTGTGTCTTATGGGATATTGTTAATCAGTGAATGATGTGTAAACAATATTATGTGAAAGTTTTTAATTAATGGTGATTCCGAATTATCCTATGACATATGTGTAATTGAGCTATTGAGATGTGCCACCTGTGTATTGTATTGACGTGGCATTTCCGGGATCGGGGAGGGTGTTACAGCATGGTATCAGAGCTTGTGGTTTGAAGTTTGAGTGTCATTAGTGGATGCTTAACTTAAACCTTGTTTCGATCCGTGGGGGATCCATTGCGATTGATTTTAGTGGAATTAACTAACCCGGCTTAGTGTATAACGCTGGGTGATCTATCTATGATTCTCAATTGTTTCGGTTTGTGCAGATAATTATGGCAGATCAGGGCGAGGGGTCCGGCGCGGGCAAGCCGCCAGGGGATGAGTTCATTCGCAAGTCAGAGCTTCTGGGGGTATTGACAGAGTTTTACAGACAGCAAAGAGAACAGGAGCGGGAGCAGGATCAGGGTATGGGACCACGTGCTAGGGGTGGTCAGGATACGGGTACGGGTGTTTCTTCATCTACGTCTCGTCGAGGGGGTTCGTTTAAGGATTTCATGACCGGGAATCCGCCAGAGTTTAGAGGCGGGGGTGAGCCAGGGATGGCTATGGCATGGGAGCACGAGGTAGAGGCTGCTTTTCGAGTTGCGCATGTGGATCCGAGAGACATGGTGGGGTATGCAGTTTATCTGTTGAGGGGAGGGGCATCTCAGTGGTGGAAATCTATCGAGTCAGCCATGACTTCTTCCGCGGCGTATGCGATGACGTGGGATCAGTTTAGAGCCGTGTTCGAGCTGCAGTACATTCCTAGAGACGAGAGGCGGGAGATGGAGCGGCGATTCCTACATCTACAGCAGGGAGAGATGACAGTGCAGCAGTATGTAGACCGATTCAATGAGTACTCCCAGTTTGCGACTCATCACATCGCCACCGAGCAGCGAAAGGTTGATGCATTCGTTGATGGACTGCGAGCTGACATCAGAGAGTTCGTTGGGATGCACGAGATGCCTACATTTGCCAGAGCATTGGAAATGGCCCGCATCAGAGAACGGGAGATAGCTAAGCAGAGAGAGGACCCATTCTTTCACCACCGACGTGAGAGGACTCCCGAGCGGTCCTCGAGAGACCGGAGGCATTCCAGAGACGACTCCAGGGAGCGACGTTCGGGTCAGAGTTCGAGAGATAGACGAGATAGAGACAGAGACAGAGACAGGGAACAGAGGTCGAGTGGACCGGGGCGGAGCCAGAGATCAGATCGGCAGAGTCAGAGGCAAAGTTCGAGATATACAGAGCAGAGTCAGAGCAGCGTAGGGCAGAGGCCTCGAGATGGGGGCGATAGGGGAGACAGTTCAGCTGGAGATCGAGAGTGCTTGAGATGCAACCGTCGCCATAATGGGCCGTGCGTGCCTAGGTGTTATCGATGCGGCCAGCGTGGGCATGCTGCCGCCACGTGTACAGTTCCAGAGCCATTGTGCTTCCGTTGCGGGAGGCCGGGGCACAGGGTGCGAGACTGTCCAGAGTTGGGATCAGCGGTGCAGGGTGCGAGTTCCAGTGGGGCTAGAGCTGAGTCGTCGTCATCCGGTCGTCATGATTCTCGGGCGCGGGGTCGGGTATTTCAGGCGACTACAGAGGCAGCTCGAGATGATGCTGATATGGTTTCGGGTATGTCTTTCTGAGCTTGCTTTGAGTGTGTGTCAATTGTGGGGCGGGTCATTGGGTTATGTCTGCGATAAGTGTATGTGTTCTGTTACGTGTGATTGTTCTGTTATGTCTGTGATTATGTGGCTCAGTGATAGAGATGTGGAAGGGTTGTGTATGGGTTATATGGGATTGTTATATCTGGGTATGTGTGTGAGAGTGAGATATATCGTGGTAAGATGGGTTATCAGAGTTCTGGGATTGGGCATTGTGCTATGTTGAATGGATTAATCCTGTTGAGTTATGTGAGCCATGTGAGTATTCATTGTGAATTTGTTGTGATGTGCTAGTGGACTATCATATTGATAGTGGATTTAAATTCTTGTGTGTGCCATCCATATCTATGATATTGCGTTTTATGAGATGCGTTTATCGGTTGTGGTGAAAAGAGTTGAGAATTTTGTTGTGATAGTGGATTAGTATATTGAGAGTAGATTTAATCTTTTTATGAGTTTAACCATGTTTATGAGCTTGCGTTTAGTGATTCGATGGAGATGTCTTTATGTGTTGTGTTAGTGGATAATCTATACAGAGTTATGCGGGTATGTGATGAGGGAGAGTGAAAATCGATGGATTGAGATGATATGTGAATCCGGTGGCTTATGAGGTAATGCCACGTGAAGACTCTGTGAATAGAGGATCTATCAGTTGCCGATATGTGAATTAAGGGGATTTAATTGAGCTATTAGTGGATTGACTAACTGTGAAATGAAGATGTGCGATAGTGATGATTATGCCATTCAGAGTTCAAATACGAATTTATCAAGAGTTGTTGATGATGTCGAGAATTGTGAGCCAACATTTTCGGGGATTTGATTTAGAGATGTGTAATTGCGAATGGGCTTGCGATAGATTCCGGGGACGGAATCTTTTTAAGAGGGGAGGATTTGTAACATCCCAAATTCGAGATAATTGCGTGTAATTATTTTAGTGGATAATTAAATAATTATATTTGTGTTGGACCAATGAGATCCCGAGTAGTGGATTGATACGTGTCGGGTTGCGAGTTACGTGTCTCCGGGTTATAAATTTAGTGGATTAATTACATATTTGGGTTCGTGGAGTTAAATGGGTTAAAAGGATATTAATTATGAAAATGTGATATCGGGTTCGGATTTATTGGATTCGGGACCGGCCAAATTAGAGATAACCATATATGGCCTTATCCCTTATCTCCTTTCATTCTTCTTATCCCAAAAACTCAGAGAAAACTAAAGGTGTGTGTTTGTGTGGAGCTCCAGCAAGGAGAGAAGCCAATCCAGAAATTAGGGGTGCTGCATCTTGTCTTCATCTTCTTCCCTTTGTGTTCTTGAGGTGCTCAAGGTAAGATTCTTGATTTTTGGTAGCTAAACCTTGAGGAATTCGTGTGATATGTTGAGGATTGTGGTTTCTATGGTTTATGGGTCATTATGTGTGAAATTGTATGTCTTTTACTGCTTAAAATCGAGTATGGGGGTTGTGAGTCCTCTGGTTCGGCTATGGAGTTCGAAGGGCAAAGATGTTGCTGTCTGGCAAAAGCGCGGCGCGCAAATGGGGAAAGCGCGACGCGTTTTCTGATCTGCAAAAAATTTCAATAGGGTCAATAAAAGAGAGTTTTGAGTCGTTATTTGGTCGAGTTCCTTCGAGATATTATTGAATTGAATTATTTGGGATTTTGGGTCTCGATAGGGATCCCGTAAAAGAGTTTCGGGGATCGGTTATCCGTTCGGGAATGTGTTTCGGGTTTAGTTTAATTGTGATAATTGTGTTGGATTTTATTTGAGATTGTTGAGTTGGGTTTGAATTAAGCTTCCGGGGTTCCGTTTGGGTTTGTTTTGGGTCGGATGTATATTGTGAGTCGGGTTTTTGTCGGGGCTTCGGGTTTCGTTTGAGATTAAGGTTGGGATCCGCTTGAGATGTTGGGTTATATTGTATTGGTTTTCGGGATGTTGTCGAAGTTGTTTTCGGGTTGGGTTTTGTCTAAGCTCAGGGATTTCGGTTGTAATTAGTATTGAGTCCGGTTATGTTAAAGTGTCGTGTCCGGATCTGCTTTCCGGTTATATTGAAAATCTTGTTAACGGATGGGATTTGTGTGATTTCAGGGACGAGCCAGCGAATCGAGCCGAGTCAGAGATTTCGGGATTAGTGGATCGACCAGGTGAGTACCCGAGTCTTTTCCAAATGAGCGCTCCATTTTTCTGAGTTGTACCGTGTTATTTGTGTATATTGTGCTATACTGTGTATGAGACAGGGACGTGGACGTCAGGTATGATTCTGTTCTCACATATGTGATACATGTACATGAGATGAGATCCAGTCCGGGGTCCGTGATGAGTTCCATACGGACGGTGATTCGCGATGTGAGATCGCGTGGGTTGACTGTCCCTAACAGTCCTTGGAGCGTGTATACACGGCAGGGCCTGTAGCCGGTTCGCGCCCGTGCTACAGGGTTGTGGCTAACCACCGGTGCGCACGGTCGTTAGCTGGGGAGGAGTCCCCTTCAGTGATATTGTGTGCAGGGCTTCGGATCTCATGCTGAGTGTTCATACCTGCTTTATACTGTTGATTGCCAGAGACAGAGATTGAGCTTGTGTTGTGTGTATGTGCTACGTGTTTGCATGCTATGTGTTTACTGTGCAGAATCTAACCCTCGAGTACTCACGAGCTTTCGAGCTTACGTATTCGAGTATTCCGTGTTCAGGGTTTCAGTGAAGGGTACAGTAGCTGGGCTTGTTGATCAGAGACTCGCCGTTATGTGAAGACTGTTGTAGCTGCCTTTGTCATCAATTATGTTAGTGTTTGTGTCTTATGGGATATTGTTAATCAGTGAATGATGTGTAAACAATATTATGTGAAAGTTTTTAATTAATGGTGATTCCGAGTTATCCTATGACATATGTGTAATTGAGCTATTGAGATGTGCCACCTGTGTATTGTATTGACGTGGCATTTCCGGGATCGGGGAGGGTGTTACATTCATCTACCCTGATTGGTAGATGGACATCACTGTACTGAAGGTGGCAGTCTTTCTCCAAATATTCTTTCAAGTTCCTCCCTTGTTTCTTCCAGATCTTGAATTTCAACTCTGAGAAACATGAAGTTTGGATCTTGAAGCTCACCTCTGTCATACAAATCTCTCAGCACATCCCAGATGGCTGCTCTGCCTTTGCTGGACTGCCTGAAGGAGTTGGCAATTCTGAAGGCTGCAAGCTGCTTAAGACCAACTTTGTGCAGGTCTGAAGCTCTTTGAAAACATTTCTTCTGAGATAGAGGATCTACAAAAAATGCCCCTAACTCAGGCTCTTCAATTACTTTGCCATCTTCAAAATCTACTCCTTTGGGCAGGCTGTGGTTAACTCCTTTGATTTCCACAGCATAATCTCCTTGTTCAATGATCATAAGGAGTTCTTCCAGCTCTGTGTCTCTCCTTGTTCTTTTGGCCTTTATTTTGGGATATGTCACAGAGACACCCTCACTTATATCAGTTGAGATTAGGCCAAGATCTTTCACTCTCTCCATTAACTTCTTTACATATGCCATGATAGTCTTAGCCATTTCTGACTTTGACTGGCTCAGGGCAACTGCTAGTTCCAACCATTCCCTGTACCCCATTTGGGCAACATCAGTGTGATCATAAGATTCCAGCTCAGGGCCTGTTGAACCCATCCTGGTAATTTGTAGTTTCCACTGTTTGTCTTTTCTTGAAATAGGAACAGCTTTGACAATTGGTTCCTTAGCAAGTCTTCGGTCAGCAACATCATGAAACTTCTTCCTTGCCAGGTTGTCAAAATGGAATTGGGTTCTAGCATAGGGCACTTGAGTTTTGGTCACTGAGACAGGAGCACCCTTTTCTTTTTTTGCTTCCTTCTCTTCTACTGATCCCTTAGCAGCTTCCATTAATTTCTTTTGCACATTCAGAGTGGACATTTTGACTTTCCTTGCCTCTTGAATTGCAAAGGATTTAGCAGCTTTGGCAGATTCTTCTTCTTTCCTTAGAGCTTCCAGGGCTTGAAGCTGTTCTTCTCTAAACTCAAAGTATTTGTGCATAGGAAGACCCATTTCTTTGGCTCTGGCTTTGTGAAATTGAATCTCTGCTGCTTTCAGTTGCTGGGGATCAGTTGCTGATTTTTCTTTTCCTTTAGCTGCTGTAATGACAGCAGCTTCAGGACTTTCCTCCACCTCCTCTTCTTCTTCTAAAATCAGATGCCTCCTTCTGCTGCTTGGCCTGTCCTCAGGAATAATTTCCTCCCCCTTAGACTGAGCAGGGATTGGAGATTCAACCTGAGTAGACTGAGCAGCGTGAGAGGCACCCTCCAGTGTACCTGTTGAAGCTCCTGCTGGTTGAACAGTGAGTGTTGCAGGCACTGATTTCTCCTTAGGAGAAGAAGTTTTCTCACCCTTAGACTTAGTCTTCGACGCAGATGACTTCTCCCCCTTTGAAGGAGATGTACCAGCACCTTCAACACCCGGTCTGCCTGTAGACACAGAGTCACCAGGCTTGCCAGCAGTTTTGGCAGCAGGTCTGGGGCCAATAAGGCTAGTCACTAAGAATGCCAAGTTGTCCCTTACCTCTGCAAGCTGGGTAAGACACGTTTGAAGAGAAGAGGATTGGGTATCAGCAACTGCAAGGGAGGTCAGCTTAACAATATTTTCCCTATCAGAAGCTGTGAACAACAAACTTTGAAGCTGTGCAAGATGTAATTCGAGAGAATCTTGCACATCAGCAAGGTTTGATGACACAGAATTGGATAGGGAGCCAATGAGGGTGTTCAAGCTGGCCAGAGTAGTAGGAAGAGTAGTGTTGCAGGAAGTTAGGAGAGATGACAACTGTTGACAAATAGCTGTCATTGAGGACACAGAGTCCTGTTGTAGTGAAAGAATGGATGAGAGGGAAGTTGACACATTTTGTAGCTGTGCAGTGAGTGCAAGCAGCTGTGGAGAATTATCTGTTTGTGGAGTGGCAGGGAAGGAGTCCTTGAACAAATCAAAGAACCCCTTAAGCTGTTCAGACACAGAGTCTGAAATAATAGAGGGTAGAGAGGTCATAGTAGTTTCCAAAGAACCAACTTTGTTGGTCAGCAGAGAAAGCTGATCCTTCAAAGGCAGGTCTTTGGGAGATGGAGGTGTATGGGTGGACTGTTTAGAGTGGGTGGATGGAGAAGATGATGATGCGGCTGGTGTATGAGGATGTGAGGGAGAGGGAAGAGGGACATTGGATAGAAGCTCCATAGCCTGGGCAAAAGTAATGTGACCCAGCTTGGAGGGGTCAAAGGGTCCCTCAGCAGCGGCTGTAGCTGCTTCATCAGGAGAAGGGGTTGATGTTGGGGGCCTTTCAGATGCTGCTTGTGTTGCAACATCCTCATGAAGGCCAGTGGGTGTTCCCTCTGCAGTGCCTTGGTGTAAAAGCACCTCATCATGGGGAGATGGGATATGCATTTCAACATCAGCAGTGGTGAAACCTGCTGATGGAGTTTGCATAGAGGGAGCAGCCTCACCAAAGGGATGATATGATCCCTGAGGTTCATCAGCTTGGGTTGTTGGTCCCTCAGCAGCTGTTTGGTGTAGAACAGCTGTATCATGGGGAGCAGAAGTTTGAGGCTGAGCTGCTGATTGGTCTATACCAATAGTGTGGGCACCTTGTGCAGACTCAGGGTGTAAAGAAGTTTGAGTGGGGGATAGTGTGGACGCAGTATGGAGTGGAGAGGGCTCCTGTCTTTCAATATCCTCAGCCTGTTGGGAGGCTGGAATAGTTGAGGTGGTTATCTCCTTTTGTACAACTGGTTCCTGTTGGGAGGAACCAGAGGGTCTAGGCTGACTCTGGGTTGACTCAGATTGGAGTGAAGCATGCTCCAAGTGTGCTGAACCTTCTCCCAATATAGGAGAGGCAGCAGAGGTGGCTTCTCTTACAACTGAACCCTGTTGGGAGGGAACAGAGGAGCTGGTTGATTTGGTTGATTTTCTTTTGTAGTGGTATAGGATGGATGAAGAGGGTGATTGAGGAGAGCGTAGAGGATCTGTTTGGACAGGGGGTGAGACTGGGTCAGGAACAGGTGGGTTGGCCTGTTCCATAGTCTCAGGTGCCACAGAGGCACCAGCCATAGAGGCTTCAGGTTCAACAAATGAACCAGGGTGAGGAGTCTGCTCCCCCTCAGCCACAGAGGCTAAGAGAGCTGACTCAGGCTGAGCTGTTTTGGCCTTCTTTTGCACAGGCCCGGCTTCAGTGGTTGCCAGGGTCCTCTTAACAAGTTTGGACCTGGCTTTGGATTTTCTCTTGGGAGCAGCAGCTTTTGGATCCACCCTCACAACAGAGGGTCCTTCCACCAATCCTAACAACCTCCTCATTGGTGTGGACAGAGGAGGCTCAATTGGTAGTACAGTAGTGTAGAAAACTCTATTCCCTATTACAGGGAATGCAGCAGTATGAAGTAGAGGCTGAGAGTTGTACAGATACTTACCACAAATGTGTCTGAATATGAGGCTCAGAAACATGGGGTATCGAACAGCAGATGGTCTTGGCTCTTGCTGCACCAGGTTCCTCAAGTTCAGAAAGATCCACTTAGCCATATCAATTGTAGTCCCATCCACCAGCTGTAGAACTATTGGGACTTCATCACGGCTTAGTTGGTCAAAGGAACCAACTTTGCTGTTGAAGCTCATCATCACTGAGGCAAACAGAAAGCTGCAGGTAGGAGACAAATCCTTCCTGTACAGCGTTGCTCCAATTTTGGGTTCTGCTACACCACAGAAGCGTAGCAAATTTCCTATTTGCTCATTTTCAGGCTGGGGCATATCATATGAATCAGCAACGGGCAGATGAAGAACCTCCCTGAGAAGATCAGCAGTAATCTCAATGGTCTGAGTCCCAGTGAGAATAGTCCCCTTGATGACTTTGGTGTTGGGGTTGTAGGCACAGGTGTACCAGAACTCGTACACCATCTCCTGGTACAGGACACCAGGAGTAGCAGTCATAGCATAGTTCAACGGATGAACTGTCAAAAACTCCACCATTTGATCATAACCTTTCCCCACATAGTTTTTGAGGATTGTGAGGTTGGCAATGTAGTTTGTGGGTTTAAGGGTTAGCATTGTGGTGACTGATGGATGCTTCTGCACATCATCAGCAACAAACACTGGTAGGAAGGGGTTGTTTCTGTGAGCCATTTGAGAGTAGGGAAAGTAGCAGAAGCACAAGACACTTAGTCGAATTTTTTAGGGTTCTTAGAAGACAGGTGATAGTAGTGAGGAAGATGAAGATGTAACAGTATGAGGTATTTATAGGATTTGAATGTGAGTGTGTATGAGAGAGAAATATTTGGGCGGTTGATTTGAAAAAGTCGTTAACGGAGAACGGTTGTCCATGTCAGACCGTTTGTCAGACCACTTGAGCCCTTTTTAATCACTAACGCACGTAACCCACATTATCCGCAGTAATTAAGTTAAATAAAAACAGAAATTACGTAACTTAATTTTGAAGAAAGGTAATTAAAATTGTTGGTCTAAGCTGTTGGTCAAACCTGTGATGAGCAGGGTCATCACAAGCTGTTCATTCTTCAAGCTGTTCCCTCAGCCTGTTCAACTATGTAGGAACAGGTTGTGTCCAATAGCTGAGCAGGTTATAAGACAATGTCTTGTAAGTCAGTGTGAGGGAATGAGCAGAGTGAAGAATGGACCATCAGATCAGGCTGGACGAGGAAACCGTTTTTGTTCAGCCTGTTGTATGTTCAAGCTGTTCAAGGATTTCAGAAAAATGGCTAAGTACATAACATGCAGAGCCTGTTCTGTCTAAGCTGTTCTGAGAAACTTGATCAATGTGAGACATACAAAGTCTTAGACCTTTGAGGACACTTAGTCACTTTTGTTTAACATGCCCAGCTTGCTGACAAGGTAATTAAACCTTGTTTCATCAAGAGGTTTTGTGAAAATGTCTGCAAGCTGTTCATTTGTGGAAATAAAACTTACCTCCACATTACCTTTCTGAATGTGATCCCTGATGAAGTGATGTCTGACTTCAATATGCTTTGTTCTTGAATGAAATACTGGATTGTTGGAAATAGCTATGGCACTTGTGTTATCACACAGAATAGGAATTTTCCTATACACAAGCCCATAATCTTCAAGCTGATGCTGCATCCACAGAATCTGCCCACAGCAGCTTCCAGCAGCAATGTACTCAGCTTCAGCAGTAGAAGTAGACACTGAGTTCTGCTTCTTGCTACACCAACTTATCAATTTACCACCAAGAAGTTGACATCCACCTGTTGTGCTTTTCCTATCTAGCCTGCAGCCTGCAAAATCAGAATCTGAATAACCTGTTAGTTCAAGGCTTGAGTCTTTGGGATACCAAACACCCAAACCTGATGTACCCTTCAGGTATCTGAAGATTCTCTTAACAGCAGCTAGATGTGATTCCTTTGGATCAGCTTGGAACCTAGCACACAGACAGGTGGCAAACATAATATCAGGTCTACTAGCAGTTAAGTATAGCAAGCTCCCAATCATACCTCTGTAAGCTGTTACTGTAACAGCTTTGCCACTGGTATCAGCATCCAATTTTACATTGGTTGCCATTGGGGTTTTAATAGGAGAACTTTGATCAAATTTAAACTTTTTCAAGAGATCTAAGGTATACTTTCTTTGATTTATAAAAATTCCAGTTGAGGTTTGTTTAACCTGTAATCCTAAAAAGAAAGTAAGTTCTCCCATCATACTCATTTCATATTTAGATTTCATGAGTAATGAAAAATTCTTGCATAACTGCTCATTGGTAGAACCAAATATTATATCATCCACATAAATTTGAACAAGCATAATATCAGATTTCACCTTCTTTATGAACAGTGTAGTATCCACTTTACCTCTGGAATACCCATTGCTCATAAGGAATTCAGTATGAGTGTCATACCAGGCTCTAGGGGCTTGTTTAAGACCATAGAGAGCTTTATCCAACTTATAGACAAAACCTGGATGATGTTCATTTTCAAAACCTGGAGGCTGCTTGACATAAACTTCTTCTTGCAGCTTCCCATTCAAAAATGCTCTCTTCACATCCATTTGAAATACCTTAATGCTCTTATGAGCAGCGTAGGCTAGATACAAACGAATGGCTTCTAGGCTGGCCACAGGAGCAAATGTCTCATCATAGTCAATTCCTTCCTCTTGTCTATAACCTTGAGCAACCAGTCTTGCCTTATTTCTTATGACATGACCTTGCTCATCCATCTTATTTCTGAAAACCCATTTAGTACCAATTATAGTTTTGCCTTTAGGTGCAGGGACCAGCTTTCATACCTTGTTTCTCTCAAACTGATTGAGTTCTTCTTGCATGGCAGTGATCTAATTGGCATCTTTTAGTGCTTCATCCACTTTCTTTGGCTCCATAAGTGAAACAAAACTAGAGAACATACTGAAGTTCCCTAAGCTGTCCCACCTTGTTTGTACCCCTTTGTTGATGTCACCAATTATTTGATCATTGGGGTGACACCTGATCCACCTAAGATCATTCTTCAATGATGATTCTCAAGAGTTATCAGCAGCTTCAGCAGGTCCTGTTGAACAGCTCTCAGGATTTTCAGACAAACTGTTGTCCTGAGCCTGTTCACCTGTTGAACATGACTGACCACTGTTGAACATATCAATAGATGAACCAGGAAAATCAGCATTGATAGGTTCAGGACATGCATTTGTAATTAGATCAGTACACTTATTCACACAGGGTGTATTGACATAATCATCATCATGCCCATCATGATTATCAGGTTCCACACTGGGTGATGTGGAAGCTTTTGAGTCCTCTTCACTGTTTGAGTGCATCAGATCATCAAAGTTTAATTCTCCTGAAACTGATTCAGGAACAGCTTTGGTGGAAGCATTCTTGGACTCTTCAAAGGTGACATTAATAGATTCATCTATCACCTTTCTTTTGTTGTTGTACACTCTGTAGGCTTTAGAGATAGAAGAGTAGCCAACAAACACACCTTCATCACCTTTTGGTTCAAACTTTGCCAGTTGATCCCTTTGATTCAAAATGAAGCAGGGACAACCAAATACATGGAAGTAACTGACATTTGGTTTCCTCCCTTTGATCAGCTCATAGGGAGTCTTGTTGAACCTTTTCACCACTAAGGATCTATTTTGGGTGAAGCAGGCAGTGTTAACAGCTTCAGCCCAGAATGATGAAGGTAAACCAGATGCACATAACATGGTTCTAGCAGCTTCAATGAGAGTTCTGTTTCTCCTTTCAGCAACTCCATTTTGTTGTGGAGTTCTTACAGCTGAAAAGTTTTGAGTGATTCCTTTCTCTTCACAGAAGTCTTCAAGAGTACTGTTTCTGAATTCAGTACCATGACCACTTCTAAGCTGCTTTACTTGGGCAGAGTTCAGCATTTCCATCTTTTTCACAAATCCAATAATATCTCTAGCAGCCTCTCCTTTGCTCTTCAAGAAAATAACCCATGTGTACCTGGAGAACTCATCAACCATTACTAGAGTGTATCTTCTTCCTCCTAGACTTGGGACATTAACAGGTCCAAACAAGTCCATATGGATTAAGAAAAGAGGAGTATCAATAGAGAAGTTATGTTTGGATTTAAATGATGATTTTCTCTGCTTGCCTTTCTCACAAGCTGTGCAGAGTTTATCTTTAACAAAAGTCATAGAAGGCAAACCTGTCACCAACTCTTTCTTACAGAGTTTGTTAATGTTCTTGAAGTTCAGATGTGATAGCCTCTTGTTCCATAACCAGTTTAAGTCTGCATTTGTTCTTGTGAGGAAGCAGGTTTCAGTTGTGGGATCAGCAGATTGCATGTCCACATCATATACACCTTTCTTTCGTTGAGCACACAACACAACTTTGCCTTGGGGATCCAATATGTAACCCAGGTGCTCATCAAAGTTAACCTTATAGCCAGTGTCACACAATTGGCTTATGCTAACAAGGTTATGTATTAGACCAACCACATAGGCTACTCTTTTGAACACTGCAGCACCAGCTTTAAGAGTTCCATATCCCTCAGTGGATCCCTGTACATTGTCACCAAATGTGACCTTTGACCCTTTTTCAGGCCTGAGATCACTCAGGAGGTCCTTACAACCTGTCATGTGCCCTGAGCAGCCACTGTCCAAGTACCAAACCTGGGATGGTTGTTTTTCCTGCAAAGTGATAAAAAGAATATTAGATACTTTTAGGGGAACTCATCACAGAGATGAGTTCTCCTACTTCATCAACATTTGTTGATGGACTTGTAATGTCAACTCTAATATTCCCTATTTGAATGGTATCAGTTTGAATACCACTCTCATTGACTGAGATGTTTCCAACACTGTTTATGTTGGCAGTGAGGGAAGCATCAGAGTCAGCAGGCCTCATGTCCACAATTTCAGGACAGTCTTTGGCCAGATGTGTCTTCATTCTACTTTTATAACACTTTCTCCTTTTAGCATTTTTTAGGAGGGCAGATATCAAAGATAGAAAGCTTAATTGGCTTTTGAACCTCCACAGGTTTAGGAAACTTATTCCCAGATCTCTCAGGCTGAGCAATGACTTTGCCTTTGCCCTTCCTGAGATGTGATTGATGTTGCCTATCAACATAATCATTATTTCTGGTTTTTAAATACTTATTCTTATTTAAAACCAGTTTACCACTATGATTTGAAAACTTATTTGAAATCACAGCAGGTTTGCCTTCAACCTGAGACTTATTCTTGTTAAAGGCAGACTGCTTACCTTTTGAAAACTTATTTTCAAAATGTTCAGCATTGAAAGGATTAGTATGCCTTTTTATACCAGCTTTAGACCCAAAGTCTGTTTTGTCAACAGGTTTGGTGTCCACAGCTGCAGTTTGGACATACTTTCCTTTCTTTTGCTTGTGTGAATCAGCAGAACACTTAGCAAGCTTATTTGATGGAAAACTCATTTCATCAACAGCTTTTGAGCTACGTTCACACGAGCTGTCAGTGTTTTGAGGCCTGACAAACCTGTTTGTTGAGATTAATTTACCATTCACTTTTTGAATAAAAGTGTTTGGAAGCTCACCAAGAGTGGACAAGTCTTCTTTTAAATTATTAACCTCAACAATGGAAGCTGCTGTGTCAAGATCCCCTCCAAGATAGGCTTGGATTTGTGCGGAAATCTGCTGACTTATGCAGTGGCTGACTTTTTGTGCAGATTGGCACCAAGAGTCAACTATCTTTTGAAGCTCAGCATGTTTTATATTTGTTTCTCTCTTTTCTTCCCGTAAAATGGAATTGATGTGTTTTAATTCATCAAGCTCAGCTTCCAACTTATGGAAGCTGTCCAGTTTACTAGACTTTGTTTCAATATCAGTTTTAAGCTTAGAGATTTCGGATAATAAGACAGCATGCTTCTCAACAGCAGCTTTCAGATCAACAAGCATATATTCAAACATTTTAACTTTTTTTTCAGAACTGTAATCCATAAAATTTTGTACCTTATACATCATTGTAGCATTCGAGTTCTCCAAGCTACTGAAAGCTTCAGCTTCAGCCAGATCCTGTTTGAAGTTGCTTGTTGATGGGACATCAGTGTTGGCCATCAGACAGTTGTTGTCTTCTTCATCAGATGATGAATCAGACTCCTCCCAGTCACACGTTTCAGCCATTAGTCCCTTTTGCCTGTTAGAAACCACTGAGTTTTCTAACTTCCTTAGCTTAGCCATGGCCATAAGGTACTTAACCCTATAGCCATCATCCCTGTTTGTCTTGTGTGATTTGGATGTCTGACCAACAATTTTTGACACACAGTCAGCAGCTATATGGCCAGTTTTGCCACATTTGAAGCACTCAGCTTTGGTCTTGTCAAATGCTTTCTTTTTGACAGCATTTGAGCTTCCCGGTAGCATGTTTCTTCCAAACCTTTTCTTGTTGAACCTTTTGACAAGCATGGCTATCATCTGCTCATCATCCAGTTCAGTACTATCTGCATTGTCTTCCTCATCAGACATTTCCTCCTTATCATTAGCCTGTTGATCAGGTTGAGTGAACACATCACTCACTTGATTTACAGGTTGTCTCACACTAGCCACAAAGGCTGCACCTTTCTTAGATATTTCCAAGGCATTTCTCTTCTGTTGCCTTGATTGCTCATCATTTAGTAAGGATCCATATAAGTTAACAAGATCCATACTTTTGATGGTACCTGAATTCCTTAAAATTGTAGAAAAGTAATTCCATTCTTCAGGCAGAACATCTAAGAATTTGTTTACCAACGTCAGGCTGTCCTTGGTGATCCCAACAGCTTTGAGATCATTTACAAGAGCAGTAAACCTGGTGTAGGTTTCAGTGAGAGTCTCCTTTGGTTTTGCAAAGAAGAGTTCATACTGTCTAACAAGATTATTAATCCTGTTGTCAAGTGTGATTGTGGGTCCATCATAGACGGTACACAAAGTATCCCACATCTCCTTTGTAGTCTTCATCTTCTCAACCTGTTTGAACACATCATCAGGTAGAGAGATGACCAGATTGTTTCTGGCCTTTGCATCAAGAGCCACCAGTCTTTTGTCTTCATCAGACCATTGAGCTTTTGCTTTCTCAAATGTGTAGATCTCAGGAGCAGCTCCTTCAACAGCAGGAGTTATTGTTGTAACAGAGTTTGGCACATAGGGACCCTCCATTACAATCTCTGGTAGTTGTACATCCAGATTCTCTAAGTAGAGCATCATTCTGCACTTCCAACCAGAAAAGTTCTGATGATTGAACTTTGGAGGTTTGCCCATTCAGCCATTGTCATAGTGTGAGGAACTTGCAGCACTGCTGTCCATGGAAACTTCGGGAGAATGAGAGATCTAGAATGACACACACTCTAAACTGCTCTGATACCAGTTGTAGGTCCCAAAAGATATCCCAAGTATATAGCTTTAAGCTGTAGAGGAGGGGTGAATACAGCACTTTAAAATCTACACACAATTTTCTCAATGTTTGTATGTATTATTAACAAATGTTAATTACAAACAAGCTTGAATGCGGAAAGGTTCAAGCTGAGATGACAGGTACAACAGTATGTTTAACTAGTCTAAGACTAACTTAAACTAATTACAATGAATACACTCACTAAGAATCACTTACTGTGTTTACAAGACTCTGAGGAACAGCTTGAATAAGAACAACTTAGACACTGAGCACTGTTTTATTCAAGCAGACTTGCATGCATGAAAGACACACTTTGAATGCACGTTCACTCTTGGTTTCAGCACTTAGCTTTTTGGCTTAAACTTTCAATCCTTGGAAGTTTCCTTTTATACTCACTCAGAGGATCTAAGTGAAGCTTCTTCATTGGACGGAATGAAAAAGGTAAAGTCTTGTTGAAAAGACAACATAACCTTTTCTGCACCTTTCTGAAAAGCAGACTTGTCTTCATATGTGCAGAACTTTTGTTTTTTCACTTTGTCTACTGTTGTATTGCCTTTAACCAAATAAGGAATGTCAACTTTGTGTTTTTCTTCCTTGTAAAGGCCTATTTTGATATAAGAAAAAGGTCTGTCACCCTTTTTCAAATAACCTTTTGTCTACATGTAGCAGAACAACTTGGGCAGGCTGAGCAGTTCTGATTTCCACTTTGTCTTCGACTTTGTAAACTGATCTTGTTTAATGATGTATTTATGATGTATTTTCAATTTTTTTTGTATAGAAGTATTTCAAAATGTATTCTTGTATTTCCCTTTTTATGTAAATTCATAAATACTTTTGAATGCTTTTGTTTAATAAATTATTTTAGTCTTGCATAATTAATGCTAGGTAAGTGTATTAATGCATGATTAGTGTCACTAATCATAATTTAGTTATGTACTTAGTTGCATTAATCCATCATAAATCGATCGGATTAATTGATTTGCCGATTCATCGCACCGATGAATTTGATTCTGATTGAGTTGAATTTCTTCATGAATCTTGTTAATCACTTTGATTAATATTTGATGACCACTGAATAGGTTATAATTGACTATTAATTACTGATTACGTCATAGTTGCTAACCTGGTTTAATGTTAGATGTTACATTCTCCCCCTTTTAAGGGAATTTCGTCCCAAAATTAGCTCGTGTTCTCCACTGCTGGAGTATTTGAGAACAGGTGAGGGTATTTTTCCCGGAACTGATCTTCGTGTTCCCATGTAAACTTAGGATCTCGTTTAAAGTTCTATCTGACTTTTATTATCGGGATCTGGCTGTGCTTTAGTTTCTTGACTTCTCGATCTATTATTCCACATGTTTTTCAACGAAGATCAACTTATCGTCTAACTCCAGTTCGTCCATGGGTGCGACGAGTGTTTCATCAGCCAGACATTTCTTAAGGTTGGATACGTGGAAGGTATTATGAACGTTACTAAGCTCTGGGGGTAGATCGAGTCGGTAGGCTACCGGGCCAGTTCTTTTGAAAATCTTGAATGGTCCGATATAACGAGGATTGAGTTTTCCTCGTTTCCCAAAACGAATTACGCCTTTCCAAGGCGAGACTTTCAGCATTACTTGAGCTCCCTCCTGGAATTCCAAATCCTTCCGTTGAACATCTGCATAGCTTTTCTGTCGATCCCGTGCGATCTTTAATCGGTTCCGAATCTGGACTAACTTTTCGGTAGTTTCGTGGATGATCTTATCACCAGTGATTTGGCTCTCTCCTACTTCTTCTCAACAAATCGGCGATCGACACTTTCGCCCGTAAAGGGCCTCAAACGGAGTAGCTTTAATACTCGAGTGACAGCTATTGTAGTGCGATAATTCCACTAAGGCAATTAAGTATCCATCACACAGGCTCCTAATGTATGTTCTAGGGTTTGAATTGTTCCATTATTCTGACCATCGGTCTGAGGGTGATATGTGGTACTCATGTCCAAGTTTGTATCCAAAGCTTGCTGTAATAATTGCCAAAAACTTTGATGTAAGTCTGCTATCCATATCCGAAATGATTATCATAGGCACTCCGTGTCCGGAGACGACTTCCTTGAGGTACGTTTGGACTAGCTTATGCATCCTGTTGTTCTCCTTGATTGGTAGGAATGCGCGGATTTTGTTAGGCGGTCGACTATTGCTCAAATGGTTTATGATATTTGTCTTAACTTTGGAGCATGTTAGGAATTTGTTGACATATGTGGCAATGTCATCCTTCATGATATGCTACCCGTATAGCTCCTTGAGGTCATGATACATTTTATCGGATCCGGGGTGACCGGCATATCCTGATTTGTGTCGATCTTTGCGGGGTCGACTTGGATCCTTAGGTGACTGAGAAATCTGACCTATCTTAGCCAAAAGTCAAACTTAGAAAGCTTGGTGTATAGCTGTTCTTTCTTCAACAACTCTAGAATTAGTCTTAAATGTTTGCTCGTGCTCCTCCTGGTTTCGTGAGTAGATTAAGATGTCATTCATAAATACAATCATGAATTTGTCTAGATAAGGTTTGCACACCCGATTTATGAGGTCCATGAATACCGTTGAGGCACTAGTTAATCCAAACAGCAATAATAGGAATTTATGATGACCGTAATGGAATCTGAAGACTGTCTTTGGAATATATTTTTGTGAACGCTAACCTGATGATAACCAGACCTTAGGTCGATCTTCGAATAGAAGCTTCATTCTTGGAGTTTGGTCAAACAAGTCATTGATCCTTGTGAGAGGGTATCGGTTCTTTTAGTTTATTTAGCTCTCAGTAATTGATGCACATTCTGAAGGTATCATCCTTCTTCTTTATGAACAAAACTGGAGCTTCTCCAAAGCGAGGAATTCAGTCTGATAAACCTTTTATCTAAGAAATCCTACAGTTGGTTGGAAGATTCTTACACTATCGACGAGGTTAATCGGCATGGTGCTCGAGCCACTGGTACCGCACCTGATACTAGGCCGAGTTTTGAATTTGACTTGCCTCGATGTTGGGAGTTTCAGGTAAGTCTTCTGGAAAAACTTTTGGGTAACCATAAATAATAAGAATATTTTCGAGCCGCTTTTCGTTTGGCTCCCTCTCTGTCAACACTTCAGGATCCTAATGCTAGAGATGATGCTTACTTTGGTATTTCTTGCTTTGCCTTGGACAGTAAGGACCTTCTTATTGGCTAAAGGTATATGAACCGTCTTCTTGTTGCACATTATTTCCGCACGATTTCTCGATAGTCAATCCATGCCTATGACCACGTCAAAACTTTCTAGGTTGAGGGGCATCAAGTCTGTTTCAAAGAGTCGGCCTACTAATTCTAAGGAGCATCCTTGACTTATATTATTTGTCTTAAGCGTCTTACTGTCATCAACCTCAATAGCATAAGTGGCACTTAATAGTGTAAGAATGAAATTTATCTGCTTGCTGAACTTAGTGGATATAAAGCTCCCATCAGCACCAGTATCAAAAAGTAGGAATGCGTATGAGGTATCTAATGGGGTAAGAGGATAAGTCTATGGGTTTGAAATTTCTTAGGCAGATGGTCGTACTACATACCCTCATGAACATAGATATAGATAAAACTTAGTTTTTCATTAAAATGCCTGATACCTAATTTTTGTACATAATATGGGCGAGATTTTCTGATAAATTTTCAAGCCTTACATACCCTAAGATGTATCAGATAGTAAAACCTAGAGAAATACTATAAAATGGTAGAAGGGTACTAAGTATGAGATGCCTTCGGGGTTTCCTCGTACTCCAGAGCGTTAAGTCGTTGGGTTAGTTCTGCATTGCAGGCTTTGCGCTTTGCTAGGCGCTGTCCCAATTCATCGATTTCGTCTTGTTGAATCTCCTGGGTATTCTGGTTGGCCCAAGGTGTATTGGTTGTTTGTATTATCTCCTGCTTAATCCTTGCAAAGATCTCACAGATCTCTTGGTGGATTTTGCAAAAATTGGAGGTCGTGTCTGGCGGCCCTTGCCACCAACAGTGGCACCGTTCGTTGCGTAGGTCCCTAGGTAAGTGTCGGCACTTAGGAAGAAGATGGTGTTTCGACTTCAACTAGCTTGGGATCCCTTCCTCGTTTCTCCACTCTTGGAGAGTATGAGACATTGATTCCCACTATCTTACAATTGTCCGTCGCTGCTGCGGAGGGCTTGGCTGATGGGCAGGTACCGGGATAGACTCCCGTTGTGCCAGTCACACCCTGTTCATAGGGGTGATCTTATTCAATGGTCCATTGGGATGGTTTCTGAATAGGGTGTAGGATGGAATACGTGGTGGTGATGGTGGAGCAATTTGTGCTGCAGGGCCACAGTTGCCCTCCTTGTGTTTTGACGAGTCCATTACATCGTCATTGATCGGTTCTGGGAGGGTTTCCGATCCAAGGTACACCTCAGTGTCACTTTGGCTTCCTGGTTCCATGGGTGAGTGTTCATCCTCAGAGTCAAAGAGGATAATAACCGTATTGTTTGACATGTTTCTGTCATTAGGGTCCATACATATGTTCAGAGTTCTTGAAGAAAGTTTAGTTTTTGTAATAGTTTTAGTCTAGGTACTAATGCAACCTAGTTCACTATAACTATGGCTCTGATACCAATCTGTCACACCCCGTTACCCCGGTTGGCAACGAAACGTGACGTCGCGGAAGCATAACCATAATCATAACGAACGACCACAATATGGACGTTTTCAAAAATACATTGATTTAACTTCAAATATAAATATTGTTTTACATAACCAAAATACAGCGTAAGTAGTTCTTAAAATACCAAGTTTTAAAAACACAATTTAGTTTATCAAGAAAGATGCAAATAAATCCCCGAGTTCGAAAATGATGCGACTCCAAAATGAACGGAAGCCTTGGAATGCTTCCGATAAATGCACATGTCTTATCAACTGAAAATACATGCTAAAATACATCAACAAATTGTTGGTGAGCTCAAAGGTTTACGCGAAAAGACCAATTGTATGGACATTATCAGATGAGTTGAATTTATAAAGCATAAATTCCACGTACGTATTACATAAACCATCATGCAACGGAAGCTTAATTAAATGAGTTTGCCCTGTGCAGTATTCCCATACGTAATACCGTGTGTTGAATATATATGCATCCCACCGTTAGCCGATTAAGACTAACCCGAATGGGGGACATGACTCCCGATAGATCTATCCACAATATATTCGCGCTTGCAAATAAATGCAATTAACGGTCATGATTTGAGGGCTGATGGATCCACATGTGTAATACATATAAGAAATAAACAGTTTTGATGTCCATATGAAAACAGTGCATGTATTTCCACCCCAATAGATGGTGAAAATAGGGGCTATGATGGTTGATGCTCCGGATGTGTTTAATCGAGTCCTAAGTGGTAATACGGACTTAATAACTCTCATATATGATAATATGTATATATATATATATATATATATATATATATATATATATATATAGGTTTTTATGTATTAAATCACCTAACATTACAAGTTTATAAATAAAACTCGCTTAAAACGTTAAGTTTATATATATATAATTTTCCAGCGTTTCGAAGGTTTTTCGGTCGACTTTGAGGCTGTTTTTGACCAAGCTTCAAATCGATTTAGGCTTTGGTTTTCTTGGACATTAAAATCCTATATACAAAGAATTTTTAAGGCCAAGAACGGCCATTTTTCGAGGTGTTTAGGTTAGGAAAAAAGCTTGTTGAAAACCCTATGTTGGCCATTTTTGAGCTGTCAAACTTCCGGGTTCCCAAATAATATCTGGGGGTTCTAAACTGCATAATAAATCATGAAAACTTCCAGATTTTTAGTTAAGACATAGATCTAACTTTTGAGACAAGAATTAACTCATTTTGTTAAGTTATGAATTAGTTATGATTTTTCAAAGTTGATGCAACTTTTCTGCCGAAATTCCGTATTTCATAAACTTGAAATAACTTGTGATTCTTGTTGTTTATTCAAACACCACTTGTATAAAAGTCATAAAACACATGTATATAACTTGTTTTAATAATATTTACACTTATATGATGTGTTTATATATTTATAAACACATTTGAAAAAAACAACTTAAAAACAAAAACTAGTGATTTATAAACTTGAGTTCTTATGAAACTTGTTGTTGTTGGTGATTATATATATTATGCAAGACTTATATAAACATTAATATAATATGAAATATGTTAGTATTTACTTACTTTGAGGTATTTGAAGTATGAAATCAAGTAAAAGTTGAAATCTTGAAAGGTTGTTGCACCAAAGTCACTTGACTATTGAAGAACACTTGAAAGAACAATAGTTGAACAATCTTTTTGTTGTGTGAGGCCCTTGGACGTTTTTTAGAGGAGAAAAGAAGGGGTTTTTGGCTTTTAAAATGTCTGGAAATGAATGGGAATGAACACCTATATATAGAGGAGAAAAAGATCTTGAAATGATGGTGAAAATGGAGGTTGAGTGTGAGATATTGGATGAATTGAAAGGAAGAGATGTGATTATGATTGTGTATGGAGTTGAGTATTAAAAAAATGAAGTCAAAAGCTACATTTCTACTACCTATGGGCCAGATTCTGATGATGTAATTATGATGTATTTTCAATTTTTTTTGTATAAAAGTATTTCAAAATGTATTCTTGTATTTCCCTTTTTATGTAAATTCATAAATACTTTTGAATGCTTTTGTTTAATGAATTGTTTTAGTCTTGCATAATTAATGTTAGGTAAGTGTATTAATGCATGATTAGTGTCACTAATCATAATTTAATTATGTACTTAGTTGCATTAATCCATCATATCGTAAATCAATCGGATTGATTGATTTGCCGATTTATCGCACCGATGAATTTGATTTTGATTGAGTTGAATTTCTTCATGAACCTTGTTAATCACTTTGATTAATTTCTAATGACCACTGATTAGGTTATAATTGGCTATTAAATACTGATTAGGTCGTAGTTGCTAACCTGATTTATTGTCGGATGTTACACAATCCCTGCTCTATACAAACCTTTACAACTTTCTGGAACTTCCTGCCTTTAGATCTCCAGCCTTCATGAAAGAAAATTGGCTGATCATGAAGCTTTTGCAGGTCATCCTTGGATAGGTTGACCAGGTGCAACGGATCCTATACCTTCAAGTCTTCATCCTCCATTATGGCTTTAGCTGTTTCATTGTCGACATACCACCACTTCATATTCTTCAGGATATCCTGTGGCATTGTCTTTAATGGAACCTTCTTTAAGCATCTGACTGGTTTGTAAACCATCTTAGCCCATGGTTTCCCAGTAAGAGGATCTATTCTTGTTTCATCTTCCACTCTCTTACCCGATCTTGGCTTAAGCTTTTCAAACCTTCCAGATCGACCCTCCCTTCTTATAATTTCAGCAACAACTTCAGCATATGGGTCATCTCCTAGGTTGATCAGTTCTTTCCAGGCTAACTCTTTCACTTCACATTTTGGCAATGATTTCAAGTCTTTTAGCGTTCTTCTCAAATACTGTAGCCCATCTCTTCTTTTCAGAACAAATAACTGCAGTTCTTTGTCATAGAACCAGCTTAGAATTCCGCCTGATAACTTTCCCGGACTTGGCAGCCTCATCTTCTTCTTTACTGCGAAGTCAATCTTCTTTTCTTCTTTCTTAAACCATAATCTCTTCTTCTCTTCTTTAGACTGTTTCTTGTCAGCTCTATCAAATTCTGATTCTTCATTATCTGCAGATTTCAGCAAATCAATGTCTATCACATTCTGATTCTCATTGTCGTAATGTTCCGTGACAGGTTGTTTTTGAATGAGCACTTCATCAACATTATCATCTTTATCTTCTAATACTTCATCATCGGATTTCCAGTCCGGAACATCCTCAGGTATGAACTCTCACTCTTCCAGTTCCTCCTGATCTATGAAGTCTTCAATATCAAATCTGAACTCATCTTCATCATTTAAATCTATCAGAGCTCCTATCATCTCTTGTTCAAAAGACTCTGAGGCTTCAGGAGCCTTTCCTTTTTCTTGAGCTTCACCTCCTCCTATACTCGAAGAACTAGACTCCCCCTGAATATTTGCTTGCTGAGCAGTCTTTTGAGAAAGATCTGCTAGCTCACTTTCTTTCTGCATGCCGGGATCATCGCCTTCTTCATCATCTCTTTGAACTCTCCTGAGCACATCTCCTCTGCAGCTGCTCTCCCCCTGAGCTTGTAGATCTTTCATTTTTTGCTCAATCTGGGTCTGCAGAGTCAAAATTTGAGAACGCTTAGTCGTCAAATCTTCTTGTTGAGCAGCAACAGTCGTTTGAAGCTTTGCATTTTCTAACTCTAGCCTTGAATTATGTTGTTGCATTTCTTTGACTGCTTGTGAAAGCTGGTATATTTGGACTGTGTGGAAGTCCACTTTGCTCTTCACCTCTGTAAACCGCTGATTTTCAATGAATGGAGTCGAGGTGGATGGAATGGAGGTGGATGTGGATGGAGCGGCGGTTGGTGTGAATGGAGCGGCAGTTGACATGGATGGAGTGGCAGTTGACACAGACGGAATAGCATCAGAAGTGGACGGAGCTCCCTGCCTAAAGCGATGCCATTTTGCCCTATGTCGAGTGGCAAAATGGGGCTACTTCTTCTATTTCAATGTCCGAGTCTTCTGCCTCTTCATCACGAATAATAGGCCTTGTCATCTTCCTTCGGCTAACGACGACTCTAGATCCAAATCTGCCAATGGTAACAGCTGGATCTTCAGATCTGTTTCATTAGAACTTGACTTAGCTTCAGACTCAGAGGCGGTCTCGACTTGAACCTCAGCCTCAGCCTGTTCCCTAGCTTCTGATCCTTCAGCATAACCTTTTGTGCCTACAGACTCGGTAATAAGAGGTTGATAGTCATCTATCTCCCTGAAAATGTCGTCTACATCTGCTGGGGGTTCCAAAATATTTTGAACCAACTGTTCAGCTATATCTTCTTGGGTTGCAGCACTTTGTTCCCAGATTTCCTCCAACGTCTGCTCCCGTTGGTCAAACTGTGGAGCCGAAGTGCATGGCCCAGCGGCTTCTATAACAGGTTGAGAGCGAGGAGTCGATCGAGCCACCGGAGTGCGTCTTGCCGGTGCCCTTGGATGCTGCTGCTGTTGTGGGGGGGGGGGGGGGAGGGTGCTTCACTAATCCAATTTTCTCCTTCAGGAGCAAAAAAATCAGGATCGATAACTGCATCGAACAAAGGAGCCAGCTGAGGCCTGACCTGCTCAGCCCTTCGTGAATTATGGGTCTGGCAGTCAGCAAAAATACGTTTATCAATTAACGCAACGCCACTTTGCTCAGGTAGTGGTGGCAGATTCGGCAAAAAGTGTTGAATAATCATCATGATGAATCGGGGATACATCAAAAATCGTTCTCTGGCCGGAGCAGTAATCTAGTGAACAAACTCCCCGAAAAACATTTCCGAAAAGCTGAACTTTTTGTTGTAGACCAAGGCAATAAGCGCAGACTGCAGCTTTGACACCATTGTGTCAAGCCTAGCGGGTGCGAAGCACACCATTATAACGTGGACTAGATACCTCCACTGTCTAATTAGCCCGCTTTTTACGTAGGACGCCTTCGTTATGTCCTGTGCGTAACCCATTCTCAGAAAGGCCGCTTGCCTTATGGGCATTGGGAAATCTATTGGGCCTGCCTCTTGATCCTCTGTGCCCAATTGCAAGATTTGTCTCAACATTTTTGCAGAAAAGACAATTGGTTGACCGCCTACTCTTTTACATAACACAGTAGGGGTAACGGAGCAATCCACCTGAATGTGATCCCAGAACTGCCTCACATATGTCAGAAGGATCGTCATATTATGCGTAAGTGCATATGACACTCTTGACTGTGTCGGAAACTCTATCATTGGACAGTATGGCTGAGCCTCCGGCAATTGGAGATCTACAACCATTACCATATTATGCTTATTATAGAAGGCACGGTCTCCCATATCTGCACACAAAAATCACCAAACTAAAATTAGAAATTAATTTAAAATTAAATTTGTTAAATTCGAATTTGCATAACTTCGAACTTGATTAAGTTCGAAGTCTAACACAATCGAACTTAGACAAATTCGAGAATGTTAAAAATCATTCGAACTTAATTAAGTTCGAAACACCCATTCGAACATAACTGACTTCGAACTTATAGATATTTCAACAAGTTCGAACTTTCTGACAAGTTCGAACCTGAAGAACAATTCGAAGTCGGACACTTTCAACTTAAAAACCGTGATTTTAACCCCATTTGACTTAATTAACCATGTAATCTAGTCCTATTAGGTTCTAATCTAAGTTATGTATCATTTTTTTTAAGTATTATCTTTTAAAACTTGTAATTTAAAGTCACCTAGTTTTAAATGACATAAAACATAAAAATCCTCGATTTTAAGCACCAAAAACACCCTAAACTAACACTTACTTAGTTTTATAAGGTTCATTATACTCTAGTATGTGTGTATGTTCGAGAAACATTGAAAAACTTCGAGAAATAGTGAGAAATTCGAATATCCGAGAAGTTCGAGGATATGTTCGAGATCGCCTTGACAAGTTCGAGAGATTAAATTCGAGAGTAGATGATATAAATGAAGTACTGTTGACCTATTTATATCAACTACCTTCGAACTTAGCTTAAGTTCGAACTTCCAGCAAGTTCGAAGGTAACTTCGAATTTGTCTGAAGTTTCAAACTTAACTGAAAATTTTGAAAATTCTTGAATAAAATCCAACTTTTCCTTTTAAACTTTGTAAAAACATTCACACTAAGCAACAGATTTTCATGCAATATTTTTTTCTTCAACCAAAAATGCATCCTAGTAACTTTGACCTTTATCCTACTTAAAGTAAAATAAAATAAGGTAAAATAAGGTAAACCAAAATTAAAACTACTCAAAGGTACTTTTAAAAAATTACAACTTATACTAACAGAATATTTTTGCGAGAAAGTCGAAGAAGGTTCAATCAGATAGCGGTGTCAAACGCACTTTCATTATTTCACTTTCACACTTAAGAATTTTTTATTCCTTTGGTTGTTTGTCGTGAAATACATTTCAAGTCGATTGTCGGTATGATTATCCCTTTAAACATTTAACACTTTGAAAATTCCCTTGGCCTTTTTATTTATCAAGAAACTTCCTTACGTGTCCCATACTTAGATATATTTCTATGATCAAGACAGACAAACAATGATTATAACTTTTCGGTATTGTAGATTTTCTTTAAAAGGCAAACATCGGACACAATTCTGTATTTACATACAACAGAGTGTCTTAATTTGTCTTAGAGTTCCTTTTAAGTTAGCAAGACAGCGGTGACAGGTCTGTACTTACGTACAACAAAGGGACTTATCTTGCTAGCTTAAGTCAAAACAGAGATGACAGGTCTGTACTTACGTACAACAAAGCGACTTGTTTTGACTTCCTTTTCCTTTCAAAAAATTTTCTTTTCTTTGCTTAAGATGTATTTCGATGTTGCTATACATCCCCCAGATATATTTGCATACCTCATTTACAATCATTTTCGGTATGTCTCTAGCATAGAAATTAAGACCATTTGGTCATACATCTTAGTTAGTTACACATATGACATTTTCTTGATTATTTTATTAGCTTTTAGGATTTCCTTCATGTGTTATCCCTACCAACACATCAGACAAGAAATGGTATATCACTTAGAATTTATGGTGCATTATGTGTGAAGGCTTAACACTTAGAGTTTGTTTAGACTGTGCTAATTTTCGCCACTTTGAACCTATGAATCTAGACTTGACTCATTTTTCGATATTCTCCTTTTCGAAATTTTTATGATTTTCTCTCTTTTTTCTTTTGTTTTTGATTTTTAAGATAGGCTAATAAACTAACCTACTAAGTTACTATAAAAGGAAAGAAAATCTACTAAACTACTAACTTACTTAAAAAAGAAAAACTACTAAGGTCAAGTTACTGTGGATTACGCATGTCATTTAGTTGAACTAACAACTCAAAGCGTGACTTATCAAATGCTTTAGTGAATAAGTCTGCATTATTGTCTTCCGTTGCAACTTTTACCAGTTTTATCAAATTCTTTTCAGCACAATCACGGATGAAATGATGTCTTATGACTATGTGCTTTGTTTTACTATGTTTAACTGGATTATTAGTTATAGAAATTCTAGACTGATTATCTATCCTAATGGGAGTATGAGTGAAAGTCAACTTGTAATCCCGCAATTGTTGTTGTATCCATAAAACCTGTGAACAGCAACTACCAGCAGCTACATATTCGGCCTCGCAAGTTGATACGGCTACCGAAGTTTGTTTCTTTCATTGCCAGGATACGAGCCTCCGTCCAAAGAACTGACAACCTCCAGTTGTTGATTTCCGGTTCAAGCTACATCCACCATAATCAGAATCCGTATATTCCTCGAATTCTAGATCTCCATCAGCATGATACCAAAGTCCCAGCTTCGGTTTCGACTTCAGGTATCTCAGAATTTGCTTCACGGCTTTCATATGCATCTCCTTTGGATTTGCTTGAAACCTAGCACAAATACACCCAGCAAACATAAAGTCAGGTCTAGAAGCAGTTAAATACATGAGTGACCCGATCATGGCCCGATATAAAGTTAGATCCCCATCAGTATCACTTTTTGTACCCGGTCCGAGATTGTGATTCACTTGAATTGGAGTACTAAAGTGAGCAGTCAGCTTTGTTTCTTCCATCCCGAAGCACTCCAGAATGTCGTAGACATACTTCGTCTGATGGATAAACATGCCCTCTTTCCTTTGTTCAACTTGCAAACCCAGAAAGAAGTTCAGCTCTCCCATAGCACTCATCTCAAACTTTGACTTCATGACCTTTTCACAGTCTTTGCACATCTGTTGGTTTGATTACACGAAAATAATGTCATCCACGTACACTTGTACCAAGATAAAGTCTTCTCTTTTTCTCTTCACGAACAATGTACTATCAATTCTCCCTCTTTCAAACCCGTTGTCCAAAAGATGACTTGACAGCGTCTCATACCATGCCCTTGGTGCCTGATGCAATCCATACAGAGCCTTATCCAGTCGATATACTCTGCCGGGATACTTTGGATAAGTAAAACCAGGCGGTTGTTCGACGTACACCAATTCTTTCACCTTGCCATACAGGAACGCACTCTTTACGTCAAGTTGATATACCTTAAATCCTTTGAAGGACGCGAAGGCCCGAAACAGACGAATTGCCTCAAGCCTTGCCACTGGTGCAAACACTTCATTGTAATCAATTCCCTCCTTCTGGCTGAATCCTTTCACCACAAGTGTTGCCTTGTTACGAGTAACAATACCTCGATCATCTCTTTTGCACTTAAAACCCCATTTGGTCCCGATTGCAACTTCTCCTCGAGGTAACGGGACTAACTCCCACACTTCAAGTTTTCTAAACTGTGACAGTTCTTCTTGCATGGCTTCAACCCAAGAGTTGTCTTTTAGTGCCATTTGCACATTCTTCGGCTCTACTTGTGAGACAAAACATTAGTATAGACATGTGTGATACGCCTTGGAGTCGTTGATCATCGATAACAGCACCGTGTTATTATTCACACTACTCCTAGTTCTCACACCAGTATTCAGATTCCCTATGATACTCTCAATCGGATGATCCTTGTTTATCATCGATGTCTCAATCTCATCGACTTGAAGATTCTCTCCTAAGTTTGATCCTATTTCACGTAACGGGTGTACGACTACAGACTGTACATTCTCTTCCTCATGATCACTATCCTCTGAGTTAGAAGTATTTGTCTGATTCTCGTTTGTAGGTACACCAGGTTCATTCTCTGTCGGAGACCCATCTTCTGTCGTTGTAGGCTCGGATGTAGATGGAATGCTCGACTTTGGAAAACTTTGATAGTCGTCATTCAGATTTATTGAGGAGAAGTCATTTTCCACTGTACCTGCATTTCCACTAAAAGGTATGTTAAATGATTCAAACAATGAGTCATAATGAAATAACCATGCTGAACCAGTTTGGGGTTCATGTACGACAATGTTAAACACAATCTCTATCGTACCATTTGTTTTGTTAAAAATCCTTTTGTTTGGTGAGTTAGGGACATAACCTAGGAAATATCATTCGTCAGCCTTTTCACCAAACTTAGGTCGATGTTTTGCTTTCAGTAAAGTACACGGTACCCCAAACGGTTCAAAGCCAGTTAAATTAGGTGGTATTTTATTCAGAACTTCATAACAGGTTTTGTTCAGTGATTTGACAGTAAGGATCCGGTTTAAAACTTGACACGCGGTATTCACTGCCTCCCCCCAAAACTTGGTAGGAAGCTTTGAATCTGAGAGCATTGTCATTGCTGCCTCAATCAAAGTCTTGTTCTTATGTTCTGCCACCCCATTTTGTTGTGGCTCATAAGGTGCACTAAATTGATGCACTATGCCTTTGGATAGGCAATATACACCAGTTACTGTGTTTTTAAATTCGGTTTCGTTATCACTCATGATACGTTTTACCCTCGTCCCGTATGAGTTTTTGACTTGGTCTAAGAACCCAATCAACTTTCCAGCTGTTTCGTCCTTTGTACCTAAAAAGAAAACCCAAGAAAAACGTGAGTAATCGTCAGTGATAACTAAACAATACCAACTACTACCTATACTCCTTTTGTTGATTGGACCGAAGAGATCCATATGCAGCAAATCGAAGGTGGAAGCTATCGAGTTATGAGTATATGACTTGTGTAACTTCTTGTGTTGTTTGCCTTTCTTGAATGGTACACACTTGTCATCAAACTGAAAACTCTTAAGAGGAACACCTTGCACCAGACCATGTTTAGTGATGTAATTCATTTTCCTTAGGTGCAAGTGTGCCATGTGTCCGTGCCATAAGATGGATTCGGACTCTGAAGCTTTGGATAGAAGACATATTGTTCCCATTGACGAGTCTGATATGTTCATATCCATCATGTACAAATGATTCTTCCTTGGGATCTCATCATTATCCACTCTTCAGGTACTTTAAATCTCAGTTTCAGCACTAACGCCTCAGTTTCAGTAAAAATTACTGAATTCTTCTTATCACAGATCTGAGATACACTAATGAGATTGTGATCAAGTTTATCAACATGGTAAACTTGATCAAGTGTGATTGTCCCATTAGTGACCACTCCAGTTCTAGTGATATGACCTCCCTTGTTCCGAGTGAATGATACAAAACCCTTGTTCCCTCCCTTGAAGTTTGTGAGTAGACTCCTTTCCCCAGTCATGTGAGGAGACCAACCACTGTCGACGAACCATTTGTTGTTTAGAACTGTAGTTAGCACCTGCACATGAAAGAAAACAAGTTAGTTATCACGAGGAACCCAATCCATGACTGACTTGGTAATACCATTCTCATCCACATACGTGAACTCCTTCAAATACCCATCTCTCCTTTCCGGTGACTTGGGTTTTTGATTGAGAACCTATTGTGGTGCTGAGTGATTTAAATTCACTCTTGGCCTTTGGGTTGGCATTTGCTGTTGAGCCCTTGAATAGTTTCTATTATAAGGCATTTCAGATTGATATCCCTGGGCTCTACCTGGTGTCTGTTGTCTTTGAGGAGTGTGAGACCTAACTGGAGTGTAAGTTTTTCAAGGTGTTGTACTCCTATAAGCTTGTGGTTGTCCTAACCTAGAATGATTAGGGACTCTATTCGGCGAATTAGTCCTAATCACTTCTTGTTGTCTAACCGACACAGGTATTTGCTTAACAGCTATCCTAGGTTTTGCATTCACATTCTTCTCAGTGTTTTGAGAATCACTTGTGCTAGCAATACTAGGTACTGGTCTTCGTTGTTCTTGCTTTCCTACAGCAGGTCTAGACTCTGGTTTAGAGGGTGTAGACTCTACTTTCTTATACGGACAGCTAGACGCAACATGACCCTTCTCATGACATCTAAAGCATGACATCTTATCAATCGACTTCTTATAAGTGCCCTTTGATTTTGGTATCTCACTAGTGTCATTTTCTTTCTTTTCAACTATCGTGACTACTTCCTCTTGCTGATTATTAATTTCAGGCTTAGCTTCTCCTAGTATTGGGTCACTAGAAGACTACACAAACTTGACCTTCTTTGATACCACTTGTAAGGTCACCTACCTACGGATCCAATCTTGACGCTACACCGTCTAACGAGTGCGGATATAAGCCTTGAATTCGTAATTGGCCCAGACAGGTTTGTGAAGGCCCAAGCCCATGAACTTGTCCAGCAATAAGTTCGAATCTGGCTTTGAACTTATTCTAGAACTTGTCTTTGAACTTGTTCTAGAACTTATGTTTGAACTTACCTTTGAACTTATGTTTGAACTTATCTTTGAACTTATGCTTGAACTTATCTTTGAACTTAAGTAAACATCAATCATAAACAAGATCAAACATATATAAACACTATCAAACATATGTATTAACTAGTAATTTCAAAGACTGAACCATTACAAAAGAACTATCTACATTTAGATTGCTGTAGACACACAGGATGCACTAACAATTGTAATAAAAGCTTTCTAGCATCGATAAAAATATTCATAATAAAATGATATATACCTTAATGATAACAATAAAAAAAAAGTTAACTAAAAAGTAATAGGTAAACGATCATAATAAAGAAGCATAAAAAGTCATAGGAAACATTATAAATACAATATTAGTAAACAATTATAATTATATAAATAAAATATAGGATAACTTACAACTTGCGTGTCTCTGCTTATGTAAAAATTATGGTTACCGTCATTTTCATTATAAAATTACAATTACAGTACTTATAGTTAGCATTTTGTTATGCTTTTGGTCCCTTTCTCCAATATTTTTTTTTAAAATAACGATTTTACCCTTTCACTTTATTTCATTTTTAGTCCCTAATCAAAATATTTCTTTTATATTTCATATTCTTAATGATTTATTATTCTTTTATGATTTATTTAATATATTGTCTTACTATTATATAAAATAATATTAATTCTTTATATTAAATATCATTTTTAGTAATATAACTTTTATTACTATAATTATACATACATTATTTTTTAATTATTTATTTGTTATTATTAACACTTCCATTTCATTATGATTATTTTATTAATATTGTCATCTTTTATCAATTTTCAAATAGTTATTAGCGGTTTTTATCATTATATTACATATTATATCAAAGAAGTTATTTATATAATTATGACTTGCATTGATAGTTTCGTTGAAATACGACATTATTTTAGAAGTTCTTACTAATTCATTCAACCTTATTATGCTAAGTTGGACAAGTTGACGGTTAAAGTTGTAATTTAGAACTTTATTGAATTGAAGATTCAAGTACATGGATCATTATGTAAAGTGATGTCTGAACCGGAGAATTGAAGGACATAGTACTTGTTATAGAAGATATGTGCAAGGCTCAGTTACTCAAAAGAAAACACAATGATCATGATAACTCTGATGATCATCATGAGGGGGAGACAAAGAGATAGAGGATTGAGCCATCTGCTATTGTGGGTGATCTGGAGATTGTTGAACAGAAAGAAAATGAATGAGATACAGTTGAGAAGTTTTCTAGTGGAACTACTAAGATGGGACTGAATTTTAACAACTACAGTTAGTTGTAACATCTTCAACTTTACGTGTTACACTAATGGCAATTGAATTTCTGATAGAGAAAAATGTTGTTAAGTGATATCGCCAAGTTTACATATGTTTTATGGCGATTTTAGTCCTTTATTTTAGCTATTTTTATTGTTCCCAATTGTCATTTTTGATGATTTATGACTTTTGTTTTGATTTCAGCCTTAATTGATAAAAGAAGCAAAATTTGAAGTCCAGCTGCAGTCGACTTGTCGAGTCGTGGTTTATGCAGAATTTCCAACATTCCAAAGAAAAGGGCCACTATTGCTGATTTTGAAGGCTAAATCAAAGAGAACACTTATTCTTGCATCAAAGATCATCATTTGGGGAGTTTACTCATTTGTAGATCTTTTGATTATGTGTAATTTCTTGAATGTTATGTTGATATTGATGAATTATCTCCAAAATATGAAGTAGTTGTTTTGGTAATAATTTGGGATTAAAAACCCAACACATTGGATGATGTTATTTTTATGCAATAATGGACATATAGTTGATCTGTAACATCCGGCATTAAACCAGGTTAGCAACTATGACCTAATCAGTATTCAATAGCCAATTATAACCTAATCAGTTGTCAATAGCAATTAATCAAAGTGATTAACAATGTTCATTAAGAAATTCAACTCAACTAGAATCAAATTCATCGGTGCGATGAATCGGGAAATCAATTAATCTGATCGATTTACGATATGATGGACTAATACAACTAAGTACATAACTAAATTATGATTAGTGACACTAATCATATACTAATACACTTACTTAACATTAATTATGCAAGACTAAAATAATTCATTAAAACAATGCATCAAAAAGTATTTATGAATTTACAAAAAAGGGAAATACAAGAATACATTTCTGAGTACTTTTATACAAAAAAAAATACATTGAAATACACCCATATAGGTCTGGCCATAGAGGGTACAAAAAGGACCTTGGATATTTTTTTTTACTCAACATATCACAATCAAATCCTCTTCTTTCAATTCACCCAAGATCTCACAATATGGCCTGGCCTCCCACAGCGGAAGCACAGGGAATCCCTCGAAGTACACGTAAAAGAAGTGTGGCCATACTGACCACAACGATAACAACGGGGCTGCTCTAATGTACAAGGACCGGAATGGCGACGACGACACCTCGGACAGTCTCTCTCCCCGGCTGAACTGTCTGCCCGGCTCCTTGATGGCTGGGACCCCTGTCCCACGCTGCTCTTGCTCTGACTAGGAGCACTATATCGGGAAGTCTGCCCCTGACTCTGACTGGCTGTCCCTGATCCCTGATACTGCCCAGACCTCCGGGATCTGCGATCTCTGCCCCTGTCTCTATCTCTGCGAAATCCCGAACCCTGCCCCTGAACTTGCTGCTGCTCAGGCTGTCTCTCTCTCTCTGAAAGTCCTGGGGCTCTCGATAGTAACTCTGGGACTGCTCGGACGTTCCTGTCCTCTGTCTCTGGGATGGAGGCTGACCCCTCTGCCTCTCGATCTCTCTCTCTCTGACACGAGCCAACTCTAAGGCTCTCGCAAATGTAGGAGTGTCATGAAGCCCAATGAACTCCCGAATATCAGATCTCAATCCATCGATAAAGGCATCGGCCTTACGGACCTCTGAATCCACGTGCTAGGGTGCAAACTGAGCATACTCATTAAATCTGTCTACATACTGCTGGACTGACATACTGCCCTGCTGGAGGTGTAGAAACCGGCGCTCCATTTCCCGGCGCTCATCGCGGGGAATATACTGTAACTCAAAGATGGCGCGGAACTGATCCCACGACATAGCATAAGCTGCAGCTGTAGTCATGGATGACTCAATGGACTTCCACCACTGTGAAGCCCCTCCCTTCAGCTGTTAAGCCGCATAGCCGACCATATCACGAGGATCGACATGGGCCACTCGGAATGTCGCCTCTATCTCTCTCTCCCAAGCCATAGCCGCACCCGGCTCACCACCGCCTCAGAACTGAGGTGGGGCTCCCGCCATAAAGTCCTTAAAGGACCCACCTCGCACAGAAGAAGAAGATGCCCCAACCCCTGTCTCGACACTGGTCACTGGCGGCGGATCAGCTCTCTGTCGCTGCTGCTCTCTCTCTCTGTCCCTTTCTTTGTAGAACTCAGTCAATACTGATAACATCTCTGATCGATGGACATACTCATCTCCCGCTGGCCTCTCCGGCCCAGCTCCCTCGCCATGATCTGCCATAACTACCTGCACATATCACAAAGGTAAGATAACAGATCGATCACCCAGCGTTATACAATAAGCTAGGTCAGTTAATTCCGCTAAACTCAGTCTCAGGGAAGAATCCCACGGATCTGAACACGGTAAGAGCACAGGCATCCACTGATACTCAGTCTCTGATACCAAGCTGTAACACCCACAATTCTCACTCAAATGCCACATCAATACAATACACAGGTGGCAATATCGCAATCATCTAAGAAGTACACATGTCACAGGATTAGCGGAAAACACTGTTAATTAAAACTTTAACACAGGAGTCATACATCGTCTCATAAACCGACACTGGCACACATACACAACTGATTACTGTTAACATACGTAAGTAGATCAGATACAACAGTTTCCAAAACTAATATCAACAAGTAGCAGACTACGCAAAACTTGGCAATGGACCCGGCTCCTATTTGGGCGGCTGCTGCTGCTGTGATACCACAGTATGACTGCCTGAGACACACAGGACTCGAAAACATAAGCTTGACAGCTCGTGAGTACGCGAGGGTTAGACACTGCAGGTAAACACATATAGCATACACAACACATATATCTCATCACACATATGCAACTCTATGCATAACACATATCTCTGCTTAAAAGGGGGACGCCGTTCCCCAGCTAACAGGCCGCACACAGCAGCGGTTAGCTACTCAATAGGCACAGGAGCGACCTGGCAATATCACTGCCGTATATATACAGCCTCATATCTCGTGACTGGTTAGGGACAGTCAGCCTGCGCGATCACATATCGCGGACACCTGCAATTCAAACACATATAGCACGTATAGGGTAGAGAAGCTCATACCTGCGCGTTATCACAGTCTCATACACATGTATATCACAATCACATAGACGACTCGAAAGAATGCACGTGCGTTTGAAAAGAACTCGAGTACTCACCGACTACCCGATTCGACTTGAAAACTCGGAACTCTCAATGCGGCTCAGCACGCGATCAGCTAGAACCTGTAATCGATACGAACCCCACATATTAACGCAAACTCAATAATCAAACAACTCAATCCAACACAATTATCATAATCGAAATAAACCCCAAACACATTCCCGATGGATAACCGATCCCCGAAACCCTCCTACGGGATCCTACCGAGATTCAATATCCCAAACAATTCAATTCAATAATATCCCGAAGGAACTCGGCCAATTAACGACCTACAACTCCCTTATAAAGACCAAACCAAGTTCTCCGGCAGAATGAATTCCGCGCCGCGCCCCCCTGCAGTCGCGCCGCGCCGCAGGCTTTCTGCGCGTCGCGCTGCGGCCCCCTGCGCGTCGCGTCGCGACCAGGTACCTGCTCCCAGCTCTACTCTTCGACCTCCATAGCTGAACCAGGGGTTTTAATCCCTTCCATACTCAATTTCAGCAGCCAGAGCACACATAACTCATATATACAAACCCCTAAATCTCAGAATCACACTTCTACACATAACACATACATATTTCAAACTCTAGCTATCAAAATCACAAGAATTCCTTACCTCAAGATTTCAAGACCACCAACAAGATGAAGATGATGATTAAAGCTCCCCAAACAAAATCCCAGAGCTGGAACCAATTGCTTTCAGCTGGAGATCCCACACAATTACACACACACTTTAGGGTTTCTTCTCTCAAATTGGATAAGGAAGAAGAATGAAAGGGACTCAATATATGTACGTCTCTATCCTTAATCCGGTTCCGAACCCATTAACCCGGACCCGATATCACTTTTTGACAATTAATATCATTCGGACCCAATTAAAGCCACGATCTCAAGGAGATAATTAATCCACTAATTATTAGCTCGGAGACACGTATCACTCAATCTTGACACGTTAAATCCACGAAACGGAATTTAATTGGAACACACAATAATTATTTAAATAAAGAGCCAATAAATTAAATCCACGTACCAGGCTCAAATCCGGGATGTTACAAATACATATTCCATATTTCTCTCTGTGATCTCTGGATTATGCATTGTGCATATTGATTAAATTGTAGTTGTCTGTATCAATTCTGTGATTATCAATGTTAGAGGAGTATGTTACAAAAACTCATAAAGTAAAATTTAACAAATAGGTTGTTACATGTTAGAGGTACACATTAGAAAAACCCCACATAAACAGTATTTGCTACATGAACATTTTTCTTAAATGTATTTATTGGTAATTTTATGAAAAATTAGACTATTATTTTTAAGTATAAAGTATAAGTTAGAAATTGTCTTAGTACGAATATGAAAAAAATATATATTATTTGATTATAAATTATGTTATACAATCCAAACTTTTACAGGTCATTTCATGAATCAAAAAATTAAATACAAATTATGATTGTTGTCAATGTGATAAGAATAATAATAAATTTATGCAAGTGTCTATGTCTACATGCATATGTAAATACACATATTAATAAATACAAACATGACAATAAATATGTGTATGTGTTTCTATTGTAATGAACTAATGTATGAATAGGTGATAACAATTATAATAAAAATAATACAATGAAAATACCCATAAAAACTAATATACATATTAATGAATTCGTATTAGTGAAAAATATTGTAATAAAAGCTTTTAATTAGCATCGATAAAAATATTCATAATAAAATGATATATACCTAAATGATAACAATAAAAAAAGTTAACTAAAAATTAATAGGTAAATGATCATAATAATTAAGAAGCATTAAAACTCACAGGAAACATCATAAATACAATATTATTAAGCAATTATATAAATAAAATATAGGATAAATTACAACTTTCGTCTCTCTGCTTACGTAAAAATCATGGTTACCATCCTTTTCATAATAAAATTACAATTACAGTACTTATAGTTAGCATTTTGTTATGCTTTTGGTCCCTTTCTCCAATATTATTTTAAAAATAACGATTTTACTCTTTCACTTTATTTCATTTTTAGTCCCTAATCAAAATATTTCTTTTATATTTCATTTTCTTAATGATTTATTATACTTTTATGATTTATTTAATAGCATTATTATTGTTTTATAATAGTTGAAGCATATACGTGACTAAGTGGTAGTAATTGAAAATAACTTGTATATGACTAAATTTGATTTATTGAATTGTTATTAATTATTCTTATTAATAATATTATTATTGTACTTAAATATAAATTTTAAATATATTGTAGGTCCCAAAAGGTTTCCCAAATACACTTAGATGAACTGTAGAGGGGGGTGAATACAGTTAATCCTTAGATCACACAGATTTTTCTCAAGGTTTGTAAGTATATATATTAACAATTGTTAATTTTACAAACAGGTTTGGATTGCGGAAAGATCCAAACAGAGATGACAAAAATGAAAAACAGACTTTGGCTAATCTAAGACACACTCAAACCAGTTACAATGAGATGACTCGCTAAGTTTCACTCACTATTTACACAAGACACAGATTGAACGGCTTAGAGGCTGAACAACTTAGACACACTATGCTAATTTATTCAAGTTGCACTGAACATGCATGCATGAAAAACACACTTTGCTCGTTCTCTGCTTGTTGATTCCCAGTTTTTTTCTCTTTCCTTGGAAGCTTCTCTTTTATACCCATATACAGAATCCCAATGAAGCTTCTCCATTGGTTGTAGAGAAAAGCGGGAATGTCTTGTAATAGGACAAGATTGCTTTTCTGTATCAAGACAAGATTGACAAAACAGATTTGTCTTCTTGCTGCAGAATCTTTGTCTTTTTCCTTTTTGTCTTTGTCGTCCTTAACTTTAACTTAAAATGGAATGTCAGATTATGACCTTTATTCTTCCCATATGATCAATCAAACACATATGAACATCAGTCAAGAACACATATTACTGAATGATTAGATTGAGTAGAAAATACTACAATGTAGTTCTTGAGCTTTCTTGCTTGACAACGCACTTCCAGATCAATCCTCAATTCTATTCAATTGTACTGTTCATTCATGCAAGCATACGTATCTAACAACAGTACAGTCTACTCCTATTTATACTAAAATACAAGGTATAAAGTAATTACAAAATAGTCCCCGAACTTTTGCAATTAATTGTTTTCATCTACATTTATGTTTGTACACAACAATCTCCCCCTTAAAGATGAAAGCAATTTCTCATTTCAAGTTCAAATTGGAACTTCAATCCTTTTCTCTTTTCTTCTCTTTTGATCTCTGAACTTCTTTGTCTCTCTCTGACCTATAAAAATCTTCTTTTCTGATATTCTCTTTTCTTGCGAACGAAACCTCCGCCTTGAATCTTGGATAGCTTTTGATTCTCTCCCTTGATCAAACAAAGACAACTTATCATCTTTCATCTTTAAATCTTCTGCAGTTTCTTTAATTGTATTGAACTGTTGTTGTAATTGTCTTCAATTGTCTTCAAACTACTCGACAGTTGTCTTTAAATTCAACTTTTCTCCCCCTCATGATGATCATAAGGATTATGAACATCATGTAAATTCTTCAGAGACGTAGATCCAGTAAAATTAAAGTAACAAAAATACAACGACAATTACAATAAAAATTACAACTCAGAGATATTACAAATTGTGTTTCTCCCCCTCAAAATGATATTCTCTCCCCCTATTCTAAACAAATATCTCGCTCCCCCTCAAATGTATACTATTTCCTTTTAAAACCAAACAAAGCTTATCAACTTTTTGAAAAATGAAACAAATTCATTTGTAAAGTAATGAGTCCAGGTCCACATAGGATTCCTGTTTGCACAATAGACATAATCTATGTAACCTACTTTCAGCGCTGGCGTGATGTTAACACTGGGAGGATTTCCAAATAGTCATCGTGAAATCCTTTATCATGAAAGAATCACTCTTATTTGTTCCACCGTAGTCAGTTTGGACTAGCAGTTTATAGGCACGCAGACTGTTAGACTCGATGTGTCCTAAAAGTGTATATAATCAGCTCTAGACATAATGTGCATCAACTAAAGTCGGAGACTGAAGAAAATGTCTTCCTTGTCTCAATATCAATAATATCCAAATGATATATCGATAGAATTGTGCTATATCTCCGTGATTATTGAAACAAAAATCTTTTGAGAGATAACTGAGTGGTTGGGGGGTTAAGAGCATGCGTCACTGGGTCCATGACGTCTTTTTCAATATCAAGTCGCCTAGGGCTAGCTAGATTATGTGGTTTACCCAGCAGAGACAGTGTTGGTAGGATTATCTTTTCTTCAAATCCTTTCTCAACTCTCCGTTCTCATCAATTTTCAACTAAGCTCGCTCCGGCTCACTTTTCAGAAATAAATTCAGTCAGCTTTATGGCGGTGAAAGCGTGATCTGATGCACCACCATCTCCTTTCAATATACGCCATTCACTTACATTTTACCTCTGCTCGACCCTGTCAGTATCCCGTGATAACTGACACTTCTCAACTAATAGACCTAAAGAACCCTCACCCACACAGACTATAAAGGGTTTGCTTCTTGGGTAGATTTTTTGATTCTGGTTAGACCATAGAAGCGATGTTTATGCCTATCACACAATTTGGTGCATAATCGGAGTCAGCAGAAAAAATGTTCAGCATTTCAGCTCATGGGATCTCAGACAAAGAATGATTAGGTTTTTTAGCTCAGATGAATTAGGAGATGAAATTCAGAATGAATTTGAGGAATGATGAATTGGGAGATATTAGAATGAAAATAAAAGAATAGCTCATGGGAGATCATGGGAGAATTTAGTAAGAATGAATTGGAAGAATTCTAACAAAGAGAATCTCAGAAGCAATGAGATTAAGAAAAATCAAAGAGATTAGATCAATTAACCTCAATGATATACTCAGAGAATGAGAAACTAAGATTCTTAAAAATTATTCTTTTTCAGCTAAAAAAAAATCTTTTTATGTATGCATAAAATATTTTCGTGAAAAATACACATAGTTTTGGAAACAAATATCGTCGTCATAGTGCGTCTGAAACTCCCCCTAGAAATAAGCACACAAAGGTAGTCAACTCGTGGAAAATAAACCAGGAGCAAAAAATTACAAAAATAAAAATCCCCCTTAGTCATTTCAGCTTCAGAGTTGAATTCAGGGCTGGAATTTCAGAAAGATTTGTCTTTCAGAATCGGGTTCTAATATGAAGTGATTAGAAGCCTTTGTTGCGGCGGGTTTCAGTCTGAAGTAACTGAAAACCTTTTGAATTTAAGATCGGATTATGCACTGATATGTACAGAATCCATTTCCATTGAAGTCCGGGTTCTACTCTGTTGTGAGTAGAAGCCACTATTATCTGAAAAATCAAGATGTCTTTGGTATCCAAATCGATTTGGATCTAGACATGTTAGCACTTTTGGGTACCCATCTAAAAACGAGTTTTGGTACCCACTGGAACTTGGGTTTAGGTACCCATTGCAGACTATATTTCTTATTTTCTCTCTCAAACTCAGAAAGCAAATTTCTTTTCGTATGATGAAATTGAAAATCTAAATTACAAAAGAAACTTGAATTTGAACGATCAAAATTTTTTGATTTCGAAGATTCACCAAAATAAATCTTGACCGGAAGTTTTTCAATTATTTTATCTTTGCCTTTGGGTATCTTTAAAAGATACTTAAGTTTAAGATCTGAAGATGAATCTCGATTAGGAGTTTCAGTTAGATTCTTATCATTTTCTAAAAATAAATCAGAATGATCAACTTTATGTTTCAAACAATCATTAGATTTATTAACTACTGATTCATTTGAAGAAGGAGAAACATGAAATTGTTTAGAAAGATGAAGTATTTGATCTTCTAATCCTTTGATGATGACCAAATATGAATTTCTGTCATTATCAAACGATTGTTTTGAAAGACTGTTCTTTAATTAAGAACACCTTTCTTTAATCTTAAAACAATTTAGATTTCGCTTTGAAATCTTGTTCTTTAAGTAAGAACTCATTTCTTTCCTTCTAAACTCAATCTTTAGCTAACGAAAACTCTTTTTCAAGAGCAAAAAATTCTTCAGATTTGTTTGAATCATAATTTTGATCAGAAAGATTTGTCTTTGAGAGTGTTTCTTCAAGATCTTTAAATTTTTTGTAATGGTCAGATCTTTCAGGCAAAAAATATTTCAGTTGAGTTGCACTCTGAAAAATTTGATTGTTTAGAATCGTTAAGTTCTTTTGATAATTCAGATATTTTCAATTTAAGCACAGAAATCTCAGAATTTAAAACTTTCTGGTTTTCTTAAAAATTTAAAACTTGTTATTTCAATCTTTTGACATCATGTAAAGCAAAAGCTTTATCTGTATTTATTTGAACAAGAACATCATAATTGCTTTTACGAATGTGTTCAGATTTAGTAAGTTTTGTAATCAGCTCAGACTTTGTAAGATTCAAAAACTGATTATGATCATTTGTCATTTTGTATTGATGATATTGAATCTTTCAAGATCTTTTATGGACTAATGAGTGATATCTGATTACAGCTCTGAAAAATGTATCTGTGAATGAAAACTTGTTGAAAATCAGCTCTGAATTGAGTTTTTGACGTTGAAATTTCAGCTTTTCTGCAGAAAAATACCTGTAACTTTTTTCTGGAGTGGCACTGGGCCTCGAAAACTTCTTGAAAATCATAGATCTTGGTTCAAGCTTCGATTTGGTGTATGGTATGCCTTCTAACGATGTTCCAGTCAAAAGTTATGGCCAATTTAAGTAGCAAATGTCAAATAGTCAAAACTCGAATTATGATTTATGAAACTCGAATGATATGGGATGAAACTCCAATGAATAAGTATCAAACTCGGATGAAGAGTATTCAAACTCGATCAATGAAGAATCAAACTCGAACAATGAAGTATTAAACTCGAATAATGAATCACCAAACTAGAATAGTGGATGATGAAACTCGGATATTGAAGGATCAAACTCGAATAATGAAGGATCAAACTCGAAAATTGAAGGATCAAACTCGATCAATACTATATCAAAGTCAAAGGGTGAATGATGAAACTCGGTCAATGCATGATGAAACTTGGTCAATGCACGATAAAACTCAGTCAATACACCATAAAACTCGAATAAAACAGAACTTTCAACATGACCCAAGATTGATCAGTTCTGATTATTTGTAAGTTCAAATTTCTATATATTCAACAAAAAATGACGAATTGAACTCATATTAACAACGAAGGGGCGTTTTTCACACAGAAACACTTTTTGGGAAGTGTTTTTTTGCTAATTTCATATTAGAAAACCCAAAATTAGACAAAAATCAGTAAGAACTTGACTTTTTCAAAAAAATCATAAAAATCACAATAACTTTTTGTGTGATTGGAATTAAAACCTGAGACGTATCTCAAATGAGTCGTCTTTTAAAGCGTCTCCTTGATCCAAATTCCAATCCATTTCATCTAGTGAATTAAAAACTCCAAGTAAATTTCTAATTTGTTGAAAAAATAAATGAAACAGTGTTCTTCATAAATTTCAAAATTCAGATTCAAAATTCACTCGATTCTTGCCAAACCTGGCTTTGATACCAATTGATAGTTTAATAACATGCAATTCATTTAACAATCAAACACAATTATGAACATCAATCATGAACACATAATACTGAATCATTAGATTGAGTAGAATATATTACAATGTAGTTCTTGGGCTTTCTTGCTTGACAATGCAGTTCCAGATCTGTCCTCAATTCTATTCAATTGTACTGTTCATTCATGCAAGTGTATATATCTAACAACAGTACACTCTACTCCTATTTATACTAAAATACAAGGTATAAAGTAATTACAAAATAGTCCCTGAACTTTTGCAATTAATAGTTTTCATCTCTATTTATATTTTACCCAACAATCTCCCCCTTAGAGATGAAAACAATTTCTCATTTGATATAAGAAATGGTCTATCACCCATTTCAGATATATCCTTTTGTCTTCATGCTTCCAGAACAGCTTTGGCAAATACTTGGCAGTTCTGATTTTCCACTTTGTCTTGAATTTGTAGACTGATCTCAACGTTCAAGACTTTGCATGAAGGCATGGAAACAAATTCCATAACGTGTTAAACCTGTTCATAAAGAACATAACACTTGTGTTAAAGCAGACATAGGCTGATTTTGCAGATCACTTATCAGGTTTGATTGAGGCATTAAAAAGCCTTAAAATCTCCCCCTGTTGTGAATTCGTATCGTTATTCATAAAAACATAAACATTAATCACATTAAATGCACGACGGAAGCTTTTTAAAATCACGAATTTCATTCACGGATCATCAAGTATACATAAGATAAGTAAACGAGAAAGCAATAAAAATCTGTACCTTTGTATTCTATGACAAGAATACACGAACGAGATGCTCTCGGTATCCACCGGTGATGACACGATCGAGCGGCGCCAGGTATGTAATCAAACGCACGAAGAACAGGAAAACACACCAATGCGTGTGTGTTTGGTACGGGAAAGAATCTCCGCACACGCAAATACCATATGTGTGTGTCGTCCCATTTTCAAAAATAGGTCACACACATTCTCATGCATATCTATGTCATATATACAGATTCATTTTTTATGTCAAGCGGCCGTGTGATTTTATATATATATATATATATATATATATATATATATATATATATATATATATATATATATATATATATATATATATATATATATATATTATTAAGAGTTTTAGTTTTAATCAAACTCTAATATAATAATATAATATATATCTTAATAATTATCTTTATTATTTAAACATTATATAATTATCTCTATAATCATATGCCCTTTAAATAATATTAATCTTTTATATATTATCTAATAATATATAAATGACCAGATAATTATTTATAATTATCTCTTATTTATTTGTTTATAATTATCCATCCAATTATCTAATAATAGATGATAATATTAATTCAAATAAATCAATCTTTTATTTAATAACAACAATAAATAAAAGACTAGATAATTATTGAATTATCATACAATGACAATTAAATCACTACAATATCCAATATTGCACTTTTAATCCTCGTACTTTGAGATATAATCAATCATCTATTAATTTAATCTCAATGATCATTTCGTGTCATAAACAATATCCAATATTATTTATTCAATAGTTTAATTGCATCAGTTGTGCTCATCAGTGTGACCCTCAAGTGTTTTATGAAATCAGCCATGATGCAGTAGTAATGTCATCTTTACACACCATATACTAACATATTCCCACTTGTGTAAGACGACATACTGTCTTGCAGCATGCGCCTAAAGGAGGTCATGGCTAGACACTTTAGGCAACCAAGGTCATAAAAACTCTGACTCCCATTCGGGCATTCTTGTTGAAACAACCTTCCAAAAAGAAACTTAGGTTATATCCCATGCATCGCGATATTTCAATGTGATAGCTAGGCACGGATTAGATCAACCGTAGCAAACACGATTATGTTTCTCGACTCCGTGATCTCATACTGAACTGAAACAAACAGATTAGAACACATCAGTTCTGTCCGAGCATGGCCATGCATTTCTGTCAGTATCGATCGTCGAGGGGCCCAGAAATATCTCTTCTTAGTTAAAAGAAGGTGCAAATCCCATATTGACTACCTAGGCCTCTAGCACGACTCCCACTACAACCAGCCTCGAATTGTTATGATCACCCAGTTACGGATGACGTTAGGTTAGGCCAAATGTACAGCAACACCCACACTAAAGTACGCAGACATCTCAGGTACTAAGGATTACCTTTTTGAGACGACTCATGACTATGATCCACAAAGTGGTCTCAATCGGTAGGTCAATCCAATATTTGTTCGCAACAAATACCTGTGAATTTGGTCCAACCCTTGCTATATTCATCACCCATGAATATCAACCAAAAACCACAGTAGCCTTTTAATTCTCGTTGTGGTTCCCACGACAACAAGCAGCTATGGAATAGTTTTAGAATAACTTCAAATTTATTCTTGGATTTCTAAAACATGCAAAATAGAACGACATTAAAGATATCATGTTGATCTCCTTTATCTCAATAAACACAACATGACTTCCATTAATTTAATGCTACTGTTCCTTTATCAAATGTAACGGTAACACGATCTATCTAAAAATTAATATCAAACATGATCTTAGTGTGAGTGTTCTCTAGTTAACTGACTTAACTTCCATTACCGTTTATCTTTGAAAAATTACACTAGTTTTTTATCACAACTTCTTGTAATATTATTCAGACCCATTCTGAATCTCCTACGTATTTATATCTATTATCTTTAGAGAAACTGGTAAATCACTCATAAAGACAAATATTTAGGAGCTCTAGCAATTCAGATTGATTGCTACTAGTGATACGTTTAGATGTTTAGTCTTGAATCTGACAGTATGCGGTTTATATATATCTTAACAAGATATCTTTAATAATATTATGTTCGACATTTGTGATATGTATCCATAACCACCAGAACCTGGTTATTGACAACATTTTGTTGTGGTGTTCCGTCAAGTTTGCCAACGAGTGTTTAAACAAGTCAAGGCTATTACTTGACTAACCATCACACAAGTTGTATACATTTCACATGTAATTTTATAAAATGTGATTACTTCTTGTCTAAACAATCCTGACTTCTCAAATCTAATTATTTCTGACAAGTGAAGTGAATTAACCTCCATGTAACTCCTTTACATTTAATTCTGCATTTTATTAGTTTCATCTATATAATCACAGGTGACTATCCAACTCATATAATCTCTTGAACTAACTTACAAGAATTAAGAAGTTTAATGAAACTGCATTTGAACACTTGAACAATTTACACAACAACATGGTAACCCTTTTTATCTGAATATGACTACTAGCTTGTCCAATCTTCATTGACAAGTTACTATTCAAGCTCCACTTGAATCGATAGTTTATAATCATGGTTTAGTAATCTTAAACAATAGAAATTTCAAGCCATAAATTTTCAACTCTAAAAATCTCTTTATTTATCCCAAAAATATTTGCAAGAAATTCAACTGCAAAATAGTTTACTACACCATGATTAAACTATTCATGACATGAAAAATAGTGTCCAGCAGAGTCTTCTCTAAGATGTCTCTATGCTCCCACTGAATCTATCATCTCTTTTCACTTCATTTTTTTCATTACAGACATTATGCGTAAAACTTTGTTCAATTGGGTATCACATATCCAAGAACAATACAAGTGACTGATTCAGATACACGAAGCCTCAATGCGGTCATTCTTGACCGTTTCCAAGTACTTGGGACAATTCCCTTTCCCAGTGCCTAGTTTCCTAGCACTCAAATAATTTGTCATCCTTGGATTTGACTTCTCTAGTTCTAGGTTTTAGCTACTTATTAGCTTTAACCTTCGGCTTGGAAACTTACTTTCCCTTCCATCTCTTTCCATATCTTCTCTCCTTAATCATTCCCTCAGCAGTTTATAGCATCTGATGTAGCCCACTGATCATCTTCTCTATGCATATTGTAACAAACTACAAATTGCTAAAATTCCTTCAATAAGGAATTGAGAATCAGATTCGTGGTCATGTCCTGTGTCACAGAATACCCAAGTCTGCTAAGATGATCCAGAATACCTTTCATCTTCAGCAAATGAGGTCTAATAGTTGTTCCTTCTGCCATTCTGTAGGAGCTCAGAGCCCTAGTCGTATATCTTTCTCAGTCCGAGCTTGAGTCTAGAACATATCCTTTAGCTGGCGATACATCCTGCAAGCTGAGACGTCCATAAGGTTAGTCCGCAGCTAAGATGTCATCGTCGCAAGCATTAGACAGGCAACATCGACCAAATCCTCAGAGTGCTTCTTGTGGAGATTTCTCTCCTCAACTGTAGCAGTCTCTGCAGGAGCAGGTTCTGGTGCCCTTTCCAGAATATACGACTTTCACTCTGTAGTCAGAACATTTGTCAGATCTTATTCCCAGTTCAGGAAGTTGCCTCTTTTGAGTTCTCCATATCCCGAATGGACCTCAAAGTAGCAAAATGTGCTTTAGGGAGGATTTTCAAGTGGGGGAAGGATATTGACGTTATCATTGTTGTTGTTATTGTTATTGTCATTGTTATTAATAAACCGCTTCTACCTCTGTCTTTTTCAATCATCTTAAACAATTTTTCAAAAATTAGTATTTGATTAACCATTAATAAATCAATAACCCAAAATTCAGAAAATGATTTATTAATATTAAGAACCTTTTTACTTATTCATGCACCCAACGGAGGCTGAACCTACATAAATAAGCTACTCAGGCAGGCAACTTATTACCAATTACAACCCCTTTGCAACTCTTAGATCTTATAAGATTTTCAATTTCTTAAATTGATCATGTTTAATCTCATCCACACCTTGGGCAACAGTCTTACTGAGGAACCACCACTGACACACACCATATAACAACTGCAAGTCACTGGCCTAAGTCTCACTTAGGATCCGCAATGCTTACCTCACAGCTCTCCGAGTTTGCGGCGTAAGCACCCAATGAAGGCTGAACCTACTTACGACGACCAGTCACCGTGAGTGCCACTATATGGATGGTGTGTTGTGTCAGATTTTTAATTTTGGTTTATAACCAGTCTCTTACCAAGAACTAGTGGCCAGTCAGGTTAGTCTGCGGGAGGATCCTTTCGGTTCTAAACCTTTCGGAAATTCCACATCCCGAGCAAGACTGTCCTACACACCACCTATTCTGGTAAACAATCAAGTTAATGTACCAGTTTTAAAAATTTCAACTCTTTGATCATATGACATTTTAAAAATAAATCTCCTTATATTTGAAAAACTAATTTCATAAAAATGTCATATCTAACACCTGACAAAATAATTAAAGTTTCCAATTTAAACTTCCTTTTAAATACTTTAATTTTTCATCAAAAATGATTGCAGTTTTAATTTCTTTTATTTATCTACTTTGTCACCACTACCACGCAGATATAAATAATGCATAAAGAAATAAAACATACAATCACTCGGTGAAATAGCCTTGCCGAAAACTAAATTGGTTTCCGAGAGCCATACGGACAAACCAATTAGGTCAAAACCTAAGGGACAAAATCAACACACAAGGCAAGAAGGATGAACTCTTTCAGCTCCCACTAGGCTTAGCATCCGACGATGTCTCCGAGCGTCCTTGATGGATGACCTCCTTCTTGATGGACATCTTCGCCAAGATTTTTACATAATATTAATCTAAATACAATTTCCTATTTTCTAACCTATTATAGATTACATCACGAGACTGGGATTCCAATGGCACTCATGCCTTCCAAAAAATAACCAATAATAAAAAATAGCAAACATTAAGATTATATAAACAACCGTCACAAACAAAGGGGTCTCAAGGCTTGGCTATGTCACAAACATTAATAAAGCAGTCTAGCGTATTAATAATCTAGAATTCATTTTCATCTTGCCATGAAAATAATTCCAAGACCAATTATTCTACCATTAATTGAAGTAATCATGTCCAATATCGTTCTTAAATTTAATACGGTTCGTAAACTCGAAATTTAGGAACACTTTCCATAATAAGAAACTTTTTCCCGAAAAATTTCAAATTTAATTCCATCTTTGCATTATCTTTGGATTCATAACTATACTTTTCTTAAAATATTCAATTAACAATTCAAACACCTTTGAAACTTAAACTTACTATTTCAAGAAACTTTTTATTAAACAACCTTTAATAAATATAGTTATTATTTTCAAATAATATTGATAAATTATTTAAACTTGCTTTAAATAATTATCCATTAACTATTATTCATTTGAAACAATTGTCAAAATAAATAAACTTAATTTAAAATGTCAATTTTCTAAATGAACAATTTTTACCAATAAAATATTTTCATTAAAGGATTTAAGAAAATTGATCATCTTAAATAACACTGAAAAAGATAATTTTTATGGTTTTAAATGATTTCTACAAAAACGTTAATGTCGAGATCAAATCTCAAAACATTAAACCATGACCGATCATGAAACTCAAAGTCACGATTTCATCAATTTGAAAATATAATCCTTAAATTAAACACTCTTTAATTTAATAATACATTTTATGGAACTAAATATTAAATGCATAATTTAAATCTAGTTTATAAATTAAGATTACCATTAATTATAATTTCAACATTAAAACTTAACTTTTAATTAAAACCGATTTAATTTAGACGACGAATTACCGGAAAACGGAAACGAAACAACTTAGTTAACCGACTCATACTCGGGTTCAATAACCCATATGAACCGAAAACAAGTAGGGTATTAAACCCTTTGACGGCTGAAATTCATCAAAGCCATTAATCAACTCACTTTGATTATTTCGATTTTCATATTCGAATTAATCGTTTAATTATCGAATCGAATAATATTTAAACCGATTTGTGAATTTTATAAAACTAATAAAGTCTCCCACTTTAATTTGTAAAACCGAAAACACGTTTAGTCACAAATGTTTATATATTAATAACCAAACACTTTTGATTTATTATTCGATTTTAACGCATTTATTTTAATAGTTCGAGTTTAACCGTAAATTAAACGACATGAAAGAACAAACAATCCATCTCCTCGGCCACCACATCACAACCGAGAGGTCATGGGTCTCAACCCATGGCCGAAATCTCTAGGTTTGATTTCGCGAACCGAAACGTTTAGTTTTCGACTTTAAACAATTAAACACTTTTAAACAATCAAACATCAACTAAATAAAAGGAACTAAGGTTTCAAAATCCCGAGTCCTGAGAAGCTCCAAGGTTGTCCGAGAATCACCATGGGGTTTCTAAAACCTTTGGTCGATTTTCTCCAAGCCAAATCAAAACCTTAAAACATTTTAATTATTGATTTCGACCGTTTAAACACTTTTAATTAAAAAAATCAAAAGTTTAATAACGTTGGACATAAATACACGAATAATACTATCATTATGTTACTTGAGGTGGCTCTGATACCACTGTTGTGAATTCGTATCGTTTTTCATAAAAACATAAACATTAATCACATTAAATGCACAACGGAAGCTTTTTAAAATCACGAATTTCATACACGGATCATCAAGTATACATAAGATAAGTAAACGAGAACGCAATAAAAATCCGTACCTTTGTATTCTATGACAAGAATACACGAATGAAATGCTCTCGGTATCCACCGGTGATAACACGATCGAGCGGCGCCAGGTATGTAATCAAACACACGAAAAACGGGAAAACACACCAATGCGTGTGTGTTTGGTACGGGAAAGAACCTCCGCACACACACATACCACATGTGTGTGTGCCGTCCCTTTTTCAAAAATAGGTCACACACATTTTCATGCATATCTATATCATATATATAGATTCATTTTTTATGTCAAGCGGCCGTGTGATTATATATATATATATATATATATATATATATATATATATATATATATATATATATATATATATATATATATATATATATATATATATATATATATATTATTAAGAGTTTTAGTTTTAATCGAACTCTAATAAAATAATATAATATATATCTTAATAATTATCTTTATTATTTAAACATTATATAATTATCTCTATAATCATATGCCCTTTAAATAATATTAATCTTTTATATATTATCTAATAATATATAAATGACTAGATAATTATTTATAATTATCACTTATTTATTTGTTTATAATTATCTATCCAGTTATCTAGTAATAGATTAATTCAAATAAATCAATCTTTTGTTTAATATCCAATAATAAATAAATGACTAGATAATTATTTAATTATCATCTGATGACAATTAAATCACTACAATATCCAATATTGCACTTTTAATCCCCGTACTTTGAGATATAAATAATCATCTATTAATTTCATCTCAATGATCATTTCGTGTCATAAACAATATCCAATATTATTAATTCAATAGTTTAATTGCATCTGCTCAGTTGTGCTTAACGGTGTGACCCTCAAGTGTTTTATGAAATCAGCCATGATGCAGTAGTAATGTCATCTTTACACACCATATACTAACACCCTCTAAGTGTGTCAATCAGGTTTGATTAGAAATCTCCAACTATGACATAGAACAGGTTTGATTGATGCCTTTTTGTGTCTAACAATCTCCCCCTATTTGCAATATTTAGCCTAAGGCTAACTATATCAGTTATCACTATGTACATTTACATTACCATTCTAGAACTGAATTTATGACATAAAAGTAAGGTAAGTGATCCATTTATACATAAAGAAAACTGATTAAACAACTAATGTTAACAAAGAAATAAATACATCTAATGTACAAGAAAACTTCACCTATTTGGACTGTTGATTTTGGGAGCCAATAATGGTTAGCCTGACCAACTGATGGTCAGTTTCCATTCTTCATCTATGCATCTCCTATAGATGGGCCTTGTTCTTGTTCTTTTTTGCTTTTCTAACTCAGTAGCAGCTTGGAGGAGTTTCTCTTGTTCTAGACCAGCCAACATTTCTTTGCTGGCTTCAAAACATTCAACCTCTTGCTTAAGGTAGAACAACTCTGGGTTGTCCAGTTCTCCTATGGCATTACAAGATTCTAACTAATTTAGATTTGCTACTCTTCACCTGAAGTGCTTGATGTAAGCTGTCATGCATTTGAAGGCAAGAAGTTGTTGACACTAGCTTTAGGAAGATCTGAAGCTCTTCGAAAACAAATCTTCTGGGTAAGAGGATCCACAAAGAATACCTCAACTTCAGAATTTTCATTAAATATCCCTTCATCAGGTTCTATACCTTTGGACAGGCTGTGATCCATATCCTTAATCTCAGTGGCATAGAACCCTTGTTCAATCAGCTTGACAATCTCTTCAAGTTCTATGACCTTCTTTTGTCTTCTTGGTTTGATATTGGGTTCCATTTTGGAGGTACCCTTAATCATTTCTTCAATTTCAACCCATTCTCTGTATCCTATTTTGGCTAAGTCAGCTGCTTCATATGACTCTAGCTCATGGCCATCAGCACCAAATCTTTTAAACTTAGCTTCCAATGCTTATTCTTCCTTGAAGTGGGAACAACTTTGAAAATTGTTTCCTTGGCCAGTCTTCTTTCAGCAACATCAAATCACTTCTTTCTAGCCAAATTGTCAAAATGAAATTGGGTTCTGACAGATGAAGGGGTGATGGACACTGATTTTTCTTTGGTCACAGAGACCGTTGAATCTTTCACCTTCGCTGCTGTCTTTTCACTGTCAGCTTCTTTAACAGCTTCTTTTGTACTAACAAAGATGGCATTTTACTTTCTTTGCCTCTTTGGCAACCAAAACTTTGGCAGCTTTCACTGAGGCTGCTTCCTCTTTTGCTCTTTCCAGGAGCTCAAGTTGTTCTTGTTTCCACTCATAGTAGGTTTCAAGTGTAATATTCATTTCTTTTGCTTTAGCTTTGTCATATTAAAGATGGAGCTCCCTTTCAGTATTTGTATCCACAACAATCATGCCTTATCCTTTGGCTGCAGTGGATAGAGCAATCTCAACTTCCTCCTATTTTGATGATTCCAGGAGTAGTTGTCTTCTTTTGCTGGGCATGTCCTCAGATTTAAGTTCCCCCCCCCCCCCCCCCCCCAGATGGTGCAAGGCTTAGAGACCTAGTCTGAGTAGGCTCATGTGAAGACCTCCCCTTCCGGGTCAGTCCTCAGAGTCTAGGTCCCACAAATAGCAATACGATATCAACCATACTAAAATAGGGTAATTAAATTGCGGAATAATAAAATTACATGTACATACAAGATTAGGATTAAGTTTACATATTTCAAAATAAAGTTATAAAAGGGTAACATCTAATCTAGTCATAACATCATACATCACGTCAAGTCTACCCAGAACCACCACATTTGCTGTCTTCCAATCAGTACCAGAGAGTTTGTTGAGTAGTGGTCTAAGAAAGCTTCAAAACTTGGATCTTGAATGACCTAAGTACTAGGTCCTGCAGGTGATTTTCCTTTGGCTTTTCCTGTAAAATATTAATGCAACATCTGTAAGCAACGCTTAGTGAGTTTATAGATTTTCAATATCAACATGCGTGTCAAGCGGAGTCATTAGTCTTAGCGTGATATGTCTTGGCTGCCGCTACAGCCCTCATGATTGAGATATAGAATCATAGAATCGGATGATGTTCAAGCCACACTCACGCTTAAATCGTGGGGATCAGCCACATACTGGGCTAGCTACCAGTAAGTCAATATGGCGGAACATCGGAGGTCATTACCAAGTTCATAAGAACTGGTGAAATAGCCGGGTCTAGAACAATAGACCATAAGGGCTAGTCAAGCTGAATCAATCTATCAAATGTCTGATCAATGATGTAAGCATATGTCTTAGAAGTCATGATAGCAATGAATCATAAAGCAAAGTCTGAAGCAATATTAAATGCAATATGAAAAGATAATCAAATACCTATCATGATCCACTGGGCAACACCCATCCATGGTGTGCACAGGTCTCATTCCAGCTGATAAAGTGAATATTAATAAATCTATCAGCAACAATATATCTCAACCGGATCTATGCATGTTCAATCTGAATATCTATAACTCACCGGTCTGGGTCTTGGTCAAACAGATATATGAATCTGCCACCTGAGTTATCTCAGGATTTTGTCAATCTGTAATCTGTCAATTCTTTTCAAATCAGAGACCCGCTTTCAAGTCTTTAAGTCTTTAAATCTTTGTTCAGAATATACTGAACCTGTTCAAATTCATTCATGATAATATCATGTCAATTTCATCATCTTTATCATCATCATTTTAGTCTTTAAATTCTTTGTGTCAATGTTCAGATATCAACTGAACCTGTCCAGAATTTATCGTGTCAAAATCATATCAATATCATTATCTTTCAGTCTTTTGAATTCTTTATTTTATCTGATTCTGATAACTACTCTTTTCATAAATCATTCTTTCATTTAAATTTATTGTTTCATTAATTCTCAAAGGTCAATATATATATAATTATTTTGCTAATTATCTTGTTATTTCATACGTTGTCCAAATGTTTTCTTCCTTATATTCAAATTTAAGGAGTGGGTTTCGAATTTATATATTATATTCGAATATGTATGTAAATTCGAAGGCATCATTTTCGAATATATAATAAATTAAATCAAATATACTAAAATCAATTCCATGACTTCTGACTCAAATTAGAATTCTAATATATAATAAATTAAATCATATATACTATAATCAATTTCATGGTTTAATGGCTTCTGACATTAAATTCGAATTCACCACATTAAATTTGAATTCACCACATTTCGAATTTAATGCCAATCACCTAACTCTTTTCGAATTTATTAGATTCGAATAAAGCATTTCGAGTTTAGTAATTAATTTCGAATATATTTTCGAATTTAATTAAATTTCGAGTTTGTTCTATGTATTTTCGAGTTTGTTCTTGGCATTCTCGAATTTGTTCATATTTGCAACTTTAAAACATACATTTTTAGGCCTAAAATCACGAATATGTTACGTAACAAACCTATGTTCGATTATATTATACAAATTCTAGTTAAACTCCATAAAAATAGCTTTAAATTTCATAAAACTAATAAATTCAAAAATACCGAAATATATAAAAACGTAAAAATATCAATTCTTACCTCAAATTCGTATGAAATCACGCAAGAGATAGTAGATTCGTGTAGTATCCTCCGAGATCTTTCTAACGATATATATAACTTGATAATCGGACGGTCGATTTGGGAGAAAATTTAGAGAGAAGGTAGAGAGAGAGTAGAGAGAGAAAGTTTAGAGAGAGAGAGAGTAGAGAGAGAGAGCATCTGAATTTTAATTAATAAATCACGTTTATATACTTCATCTAGTTATATTTGCTAGTTAACCGACTTTCATTTTTGTATATTATATCTCTTTTATTTAATTATCTTTAATAATTTATTAATTCATAATATAAATATTTATATAATTTAATTAAATATTTCATAACTTAATTAAATTATAATTCAAATAATGTAATAATATTACATTATCAGTTCAAAATACTGAATTTATAACTGGGTCAAAAGTTAGGTTGTTACAGAATGGGCTCCACCACGCACAAACTTCGTCCTCGAAGTTAGCTATGTTCGAACAGACTGGGATATGTTGCTTTCATGACATCTCTGGATTCCCAAGACTGATGCGAACCTTTGTGGTGTTTCCACTGGACGAGCACCATCTGTATCTCTTTATTTCTAAGCTTCTTGGTCTTCGAGTCCAGAATACGTTCTGGCTCTTCAACCACTCTAAGCTTTTCATCAATTTGCAAGTTAACATGTGGTATTTGAACTTCTCTTTCGTCTGCTAGACTCTTTCTCAGATGACTGACATGGAATACAGGATGTATTCCAGATAAGTCCGCCGGCAGTTCAAAACGATAAGATTGATTTCCTATCTTTTCCACAATCTTGAACGGACCGATGAATCTCGGAGCTAGCTTGTTTCTCTTTATGAATCTCACCACATTCTTCATTGGGGATACTTTCAACATCACCCAATCGTTAACCGCAAAGCTTATTGATCTATGTCGATTATCATAATATGACTTCTGCCTGCTTTGAGCTTCGAGTATGTTCCTTCTGACGAGTTGAATCTTTTCGTGAGTCAACTGTAGAAGGGCAGGACCCGCTATTGGCGATTCGCCTGTTTCGCGCCAACAGGTAGGAGTTCTGCACTTTCTTCCGTACAAAGCTTCAAAAGGAGCCATCTTGATCGTTGAATGATAACTGTTATTATATGAGAATTCGACCAACGGCAAGTGGTCATCCCAGTTACCACCTAGATCAAGAATGCAGGCACGAAGCATATCTTCTAGAGTTAGGATAGTACGCTCACTCTGGCCATCTGCATTAGGATGATAAGCAGTACCCATAGAGATCCGAGTACTCATCCCGTCTTGTAGAGCTTGCCAGAATCTAGATGTGAAACGACTATCACGATCAGATACGATAGACTTTGGCACACCGTGACAATAAATAATTTCTGTGATATACAACTGTGCCAATCTATCAAGGGAGTATGTTTCTTTCATCGGTATGAAGTGAGCTGACTTCGTTAATCGGTCCACGACTACCCAGATAGAGTCGTGCTGTCTCTTGGTTTTCGGCAGCTTCGTGATGAAGTCCATTGTTATATGCTCCCACTTCCACTCAGGAACTGGCAGTGGTTGCATATCCCCAAAGGGTTTCTGATGTTCTGCCTTAACCATCTGACATACTCTGCAGCTTTCAACATATAGACCGATGTCTTTCTTCATTCCTGGCCACCAGTAATCAGCTTTCAGATCAAAGTACATCTTTGAGCTGCCAGGATGAACAGATAATTTGGACTTGTGAGCTTCAGATAGAAGAGTGCTGCGAATTGAACCATACTTAGGAACCCAGATTCGGTTTCCCTTGAGACAGTGAAGTCCCAAATGATTCAGAGTTAGAAATTGTAATTGCCCTTTTAAATTTTCAGAATCAATATTCTCTTCTTTCAGTGCTTCAGCTTGAGCAATTCTGATATCTTCAATAAGTTCAGAAGAAAATACTACAGGAGTCAGGGCATAGCAACACTTTTCCGGATAGACTTTCCTACTCAAAGCATCCGCGACAACATTAGCTTTACCGGGATGATATAGGATCTCGCAATCATAGTCCTTGATAAGCTCCAAGGACCGACGCTGTTTCATATTCAGATCCTTCTGAGTAAAGAGATGTTTGAGACTTTTATGATCGGTGTAAAGCTGACACCGAGTCCCATATAGATAGTGACGCCAGATCTTCAGAGCAAAGGTAACGGCAGCCAACTCTAGATCATGAGTTGGTGCACTTTTCTCGTAGTCTTTCAATTGCCTTGAAGCATAGGCAATGACTTTTCCCCTTTGCATTAGAACACATCCTAAGCCAGTACCAGATGCGTCGCTGTAAACGACAAAATCATCATTGCCTTCTGGTAAGGCTAGGATCGGCGCTTGAATAAGCTTTTGCTTCAGAGTTTCAAATGCCTCTTGCTGTTTATCAGCACACACGAAAGGTGTATTTTTTTCGTGTTAACATCGTAAGTGGCACAGAAATCTTTGAGAAGTCCTTTATAAATCGCCGATAGTAACCGGCCAATCCAAGGAAACTTCTTATTTCGGGGGCATTGCGAGGCGTTTGCCATTTTTGAACGGCCTCGACTTTAGAAGGATCAACGGAAATACCTTCGCCAGAAACAACATGGCCAAGGAATTGAATCTATAAAAACAACAAAGTAAAGTTTCAAGTTTTGTTCAATCAAAGAACGCTTTAAGGAATAGCTCAAGACAATGTAAAGTTATACCTGTCTGAGCCAGAATTCGCACTTAGAAAATTTTGCATAGAGTCTTTCTTTTCTTAGTAACTCTAGCAATTGCCGCAAATGAATAGCATGATCAGCCTCCGTTTTGGAGTAAATTAGAATATCATCTATGAATACGATAACTGACTTATCCAACATCGGTCTGCACACGCGATTCATGAGATCCATGAACGCCGCTGGTGCATTTGTTAAGCCGAACGGCATTACGAGAAATTCGTAATGACCTTATCTTGTTCGGAAGGCTGTTTTCGGGATATCCTCATTTCTGACTTTTAATTGATGATACCCAGAACGAAGATCGATTTTCGAGAAATAGCTGGCTCCTTGTAGCTGATCAAATAGATCATCAATTCTGGGCAGAGGATACTTATTCTTTATTGTGACTTTGTTCAACTCGCGGTAATCAATGCACATTCGAAAATTCCGTCTTTCTTCTTAACGAATAAGACAGGTGCACCCCACGGAGATGAACTCGGTCGTATAAAACCCTTCTCTAACAGCTCTTGCAACTGCTTTGACATTTCCTGCATTTCTGCAGGTGCAAGTCTGTAGGGAGCTTTGGCAATGGGAGCCGCACCAGGAACTAAGTCAATGCCGAATTCGACTTGACGTTCCGGTGGCACTCCAGAAATATCGTCAGGAAACACGTCTGGGAACTCACAGACGATAGGGATATCGGATAAAGATTTCTTTTGGGCTTCAGAGTTAGATTCAGATGAGACATAGCATAAATACGATTTGTGACCCTTAGATAGATACTTATACGCTTTATCAACAGAAATAAAGCAATGATCACCTTTTCGCTTTTCGCCTTTGATTTCCAATACTCGGCCGTCTGAAGACCTAATTCTGATGATCCGCCGATTGCAGACGATCGTAGCCTCGTTATTCATTAGCCAGTCCATGCCGATGATGACTGTGAATTCATATTTCTAGCAATTCATACAACATAGAACAATTCATATGAACAATTATCAATCCAACACATTATATTGAATGATTAAAGAGAGAAATATTACATTGGTGTTCTTGGCTTTCTTGCAAAGCAACCCTTCTTTTCTCTCTAATTCCAGCCGTGTATTTTTGTGTAATCTGAGATTCATCCTATTTATACACAATACAAAGTATTGAGGATTTACACAAACACCCCTGAACTTTTACAATAAAATTGATTACAACTCTATATAAATTTGTACCCAACAATCTCCCCCTTAGAGATGAAATCAATTTTCAAATTAAAGTACATTGCAGGGAACTTGAACATTCTTTCTTGAAACTTTTCTTGCACCTTCTCTTCGATCTCTGAATCTTCTTCTTTATTGTCTCACTCTGATCTTCACATCTCTTCTATTCTGATCTTCTCTTTTCTTGTAAGCACACTCCCCCTTGGATCATGAATAGCTTTTAAATCTCTTCCTTGATCAATTGTCTTGAGATGATGTAGTAATTGCCTTCAGTTGATTTCAAACTACTCAACAGTTGTTTCTGAAATTCAGCTTTTCTCCCCCTCATGATGATCATAAAAAATTATGAACATCATGCAAAAACTTCAGAAACATTAATTCAATGAAATTACAGTAGAAGAAATACAACAACAATTACAACTCAGAAATTATTACAAATTGATTTTCTCCCCCTTAAACTGACATCTCTCCCCCTATACAAAACAGATTTATCTCACCCCCTCAAAAAGTTCACTCCCCCTCGAATTGATATTATATCTTTTTAGAACAAAACAAAGCTTTACAACTTTGGGGAAAATGAAACACATTCATTTTGTGAGAAAACAAGTCCAGGTCCACATAGGATTCCTGTTTGCACAATAGACAAAATCTATGTGACCTACTTTCAGCGCTGGCGTGATGTTAACACTGGTAGGATTTCCAAATAGTCATCGTGAAATCCTTTATCATGAAAGAATCACTCTTATTTGTTCCGGCTTAGTCACTTTGGACTAGCAGTTTATAGTCACGCAGACTGTCAGACTTGATGTGTCCTAATAGTGTATATAATTAGCTCTAGACACAATGTGCATCAAATGAAATTGGAGACCGGAGCAACTGTCTTCCTTGTTTCAATATCAATAATATCCAAATGATATATCGATAGAAATGTGCTATATCTCCGTGATTATTGAAACAGAAATCTTTTGGGAGATAACTGAGTAGTTGGTGGGGTCCATGACGTCTTTTTCAATATCAAGTCGCCTAGGGCTTGATAGATTATGTGGATTACCCAGCCGACACAGTTTAGGTAGGATTTTCTTTTCTTTTAATCCTTTCTCAACTCTCAGCACACATCATTTTTCAACTAAGCTCCCTCCGGCTCCCTTTTAAGAAATGAATTCAGTCAGCTTTATAGCAAAAGCATAATCTGATGCACCACCATCTCCTTTCAATATCAATATCCCTCTCATTTACATTTTATCTCTGCTCGACCCTGTCAGTATCCCGTGATAACTGACACTTCTCAACTAATAAACCTAAAGAACCCTCACCCACACAAACTATAGATGGTTTGCTCCTTGGGTAGGTCTTCCGGTTCTGGATAGACCATAGAAGCGAAATTTATGCCTATCACTCAGATTGGTGTATAATCGGAGTCAGCAGAAAAATTTTCAGCTTTGAAGCTCAAGGGATATCAGAGAGATTATTTTCAAATAATATGAGAGAAATAATATGGGAGATATCAGAATGAAATAGAAAATCTGATATATGATATGAAAAGAATAAGATTTTCTTGAAAGAATTAGCACATGGGAGATAACAGGAGAATCCAGTATAAATTGGAAGAGTTCTAACAAAAAGAATCTCAGAAGAAATGAGATTATAAATCAAAGAGATTAGATCAATTAATCTCAATGATAGATTCAGAGATTCATAAAAAAATTTCTTTTCAGCTCAAAAACTCTTTTTATGTGTGTGTCAAATATTTTCGTGAAAAATCACACATAGTTTTGAAAAATGTCATCGTCAAAGAATGTCTGAAACTCCCCCTGGAAATAAGCAAACACAGTTAGTCAACTCATAGAAATGAAATCAGGAGCAAAAAATTATAAAAATAAAACTCCCTCTAAATCAATGCAGCTTCAGAGTTGAATTCAGGGCAGGAATTCCAGAAATATTTGTCTTTCAGACTCGGGTTCTAATCTGAAGTGATTAGAAGCCATTTATCGCATAAGCTTGGGTTTCAGTCTGAAGTAACTGAAAACCATTGTCTCTGGTTCATTGAAGTCCGGGTTCTAGTCTGAATTGAACTAGAAACCATATGATTGAACTGAAGAACGGGTTTTAGTCTAGATTAACTAAAAACCATATTGAGTTGAAGCACGGGTCTTGATCTGAATTAATCAAGAGCCTATTGAAATGAAGAACGGGTCCTTATCTGGAATGATAAGAAACCTATAACCTGCAAAATTTAAGATGTCTTTGGTATCCAAACAGATTTGGATCCAGACTTGTTAGCGCTCTTGGGTACCCATTTCAAAACAGGTTTTGGTACCCACTTGTACTTGGGTTTAGGTACCCATTGCAAGTTATAACTATCAGCTTCTCTTTCAAAAGCAGAAAACAAATTTCTTTGAGTATGAGAAAATTGAATATCTGAATTTCTAAAGAAACTTGAATTTGAATGATCAGACTTTTGCGAACTCTTCTTTTTGAAAAACTGTCCGGTTCTTGCCTGTTTCTGATAATACTTGGTATTTTTCTGTGAAAATGTTTTCTGATTAGAATGACCAGTATTTTCAGAAACTTTAAGAAAATTTGACTTCGAAGATTCACCGGTGTAAATCTTGACCGGAAGTTGTTCAACAATTTTATCTTTGCCGCTGTGTATCTTTAACAGATACTTAAGTTTAAGATCTGAAGAAGAATCAAACTTAGCAGAGTTAGTTAGATTCACTTCACTTTCAGAAGACAAACCAGAGTGATCAACATTGGATTTTAAACATACTGAAGAAGGGGTCTTAACCTTTGACTCAGTTGACGAAGTAAACACATGTAATTGTTTTGTAAGATGAAGTATCTGATCTTCCAAACTTTTGATAATGACTAAATTTGAATTTCTGTCATGATCAAATGATTGGTAATCAGATTTAAAAGATTGTTCTTTGATTAAGAACATTTGTCTTTCATCTTCAAACAATTCAGATTTTGATTTAAAATCTTGTTCTTTAAGTAAGAACTCATGTCTTTCCTTCTCAATCAAATCTTTAGTTAAAGACAACTCTTGTTGAAGAGCAAAAATTTCTTCATTTTTGTTTAAAATACAATTCTGATCAGTTGGTTTTGTCTTACAAAGTGTATCTTCAAGATCCTGAACTTTCTTGTAAAGATCAGATCTTTCAGGCAAAAGATATTTCAGTTGAGTTGCATTCTGAAAATTTTCTTGTTTCAGCTCATCAAGTTCTTTAAGTAATTCAGATATTTTCAATTCATGAGCACAACTCTCAGAGTTTTGTTTTTCTTTTAAGCTTTGAATTTCTTCATTCAGTATTTGTACGTCACGTAACGCCAAATGTTTATCAGTACTTAACTGAATGAGAATGTCGTAATTGTTCTTACGAATCTTTTCAGATTCAGTAAGTCTGAAAATCAGCTCAGACTTTGACAATTGTTCTAATTCCATTATGAATTGCTTAGAAATTGAATCTTCCAAGATCTTTTATGGAGAAACTGAGTGAATTCTGATAAAACTTTGAAAAGCTATTTCAGTTAATGATAACTAGTGAAAAATCAGCTCTGAAATGACTTTTTGACGTTGAAATTTCAGATTTTCTGCATAAAATTGCCCGTAACTTTTTTCTGGTCAATTTTCGAGGCCCAATTCCACTCCAGTCAAAAGTTATGGTCAATTTAAGCAGCAAAGGTCAAATAGTCAAGAGTATGATGAAACTCGAATATGTAATGATCAAACTTGAATGATGAAGTATCAAACTCGAATAAAGAATCACCAAACTCGAATGAAGAAGTATAAAACTCGAATGATTGAGTGTGAAACTCGAATGAGAAAGGATTCAACTCGAATAACCCTTGAACTTTCTCGAATGAAATAGAAATCAATTCGAATTACAAAGAAGTTAAACTCGATCAAAGCTTCATGAAACTCGGTCAATGAAGTATGAAACTCGAATAACAATGGATGAAACTCGGTCAAAGAAGTATGAAACTCGAATAACAACGGATGAAACTCGGTCAAAGCATTGATAAAACTCGGTCAAAGCTTCATAAAACTCGAATAAAGCTATCATAAAACTCGAATAAAGCTTTAATAAAACTCGAATAAAGCTTTCATAAAACTCGAATAAAGCTTTAATAAAACTCGAATAAAGCTTTCATAAAACTCGAATGCCTTCTTTATAAAACTCGAATGACACTATGAATTTAGTTATGCCCGAGTTTTATCATTTTTCAACAAAAACAAGATCAGATTCAAAGTTTTTCAACAAAAATCCATGAATTGACCTCAAATTGATTTCGAAGGTTCGTTTTAATAGCAGAAACAACTTTTGTGAAATCACTTTGGCTAATTCTTGATTAAAAACCAAAAATCGACCAAAAACCTCAAGAACACACACTTTTTCAAAAAATCTGAAATTTCTCAATTAAATTCTGTGTGTTTTGAGATAATATTTGATGTTTATATCATCAGATACGCCTTTAAATTTCACACCTTCGATCCAAAATTCAGATCATTTCATCCACAAAATCAAAATCCTCAATTAATTTTCGGATTTTCAAAAAAAATGAATATAACAGTATATTAAAAAAATTTATTTCAGATTCAAAATTCACTCATATTCAGCCATATTAGTCTCTGATACCAATTGTGAATTCATATTTCTAGCAATTCATACAACATAGAACAATTCATATGAACAATTATCAATCCAACACATTATATTGAATGATTAAAGAGAGAAATATTACATTGGTGTTCTTGGCTTTCTTGCAAAGCAATCCTTCTTTTCTCTCTAATTCCAGCCGTGTATTTTTGTGTAATCTGAGATTCATCCTATTTATACACAATACAAAGTATTGAGGATTTACACAAACACCCCTGAACTTTTACAATAAAATTGATTACAACTCTATATAAATTTGTACCCAACAATGACGCCAAACTCTTTCAACGGAATCGGGATAAGGTCGAGGTTGAATACGATGTTATTGACAAGTAGAGTGCAGTTACGATAAACAGGATCAGCCATAACATAGTTGTTACTGGCTGTCTCAATATCAAGTATCACGAGAAGCTTCGAGGGAGATTTATATAATCTTTGAGCGAAAGTAGTTGATATGAAGGAACGACTAGCACCGGAATCGAATAATACGCGAGCAGGAATTGAGTTAAGCATGAACGTACCGGTAACTACGTCAGGTGTTTCTTTCGCTTCCTCAGCTGTTATTTGAAAAGCTCGAGTCCTTGCGGTCGGAGTAGCAGCTGAACTCTTCATCGTAGATCCTCCAGCTGACGACTGTGATTGAAATCGTTGTCCGCTTCGACACTGGTACATAAAATGTCCTCTTTTCCCGCACTTTGCACATCCACGTCCCTGCTGTGGGCACTCTTCACTACTATGACCGATTCTGTTGCAAGCAAAGCATGTGACGTCATCTGGATTACATAGTCCCATATGTGACTTTCTGCATCTCTTGCAGAATCGCGGCTCGTTCGTTATTGAATACACTTGGGCTTTCGGCTGTGAACTATACTGCTGAGATTGTTGAGACTGAGACTTATTTGGCTTAAAGAATATGCCAAATCGCTGTTTCTTCGGAGGAGATGGACATGTCGGATTCGCTGATGAAGCGTAAAGCTGATCGCCATACTCTAGATATCCTCTCTCGATTTGTCTTGCCGCTTCGACCATTTCCAAGTAACTCTTATATTTTATTGCGCTCATCGGGTGCCGGTATCTTGGGTTGAGTCCTCCGCGGAATCTATTCATCTTCCTTTCTTCAGTAGCTACTTGATAAGAGGAGTAGCCACAAAGCCGAGAGAATTCGTGCTCGTATTCATCAACAGTCTTTGTTCCTTGGGTCAGCTGCATTAGTTGGACTTCCATCTTATCTTGTTGATCGATTGGACAATACTTTGCGTTAAACATATCTAGGAACTGGTTCCACTCTAGAGTCTGAATAATTTCTTCGCCATAGATACTTCTCTGGGTCTTCCACCATGCACGAGCAGCTCCGACAAACAACGCAGACGTATAGCTCACTTTCTTCGAATCTAAGCAATCAGAGATTCTGAAAATCTCTTCGGTATGGCTGATCCAATCCATCGTCTGAATTGGATTCACTGTACCTTCAAAGTTAAGGGCACCGCTCGCTTTGAAATCTTTGAATTTGCAGCCTTTAGGCTGAGCAATTAGGGCATCGGGAATAGAGTTATCAGAATCAGAGTCATTAATCTGAACTTGCTTTTCTTTTCTCTTATTTTTCTTATCTTCACGTCTTTTAGCTTCGGCCTCATTTCTGGCACGAAACTGTTCTTGCATCATTTTGTTTTGTTGTTCTGAGTGTTGGGCTAGAAGTTGTTGCATCATTTCAAACATTTGTTGTGGATTCATGTTGCTGGGAATATCACCTGATCCTGATCCTGACATCTTCTACTGAAAATTACAAGCATTTAACTATCAGTTTATAGACTTAGATCTATGTACCCTTTTCCCATCCTAATAGCCTGTACATCCTATCTCAGTTCAAACCACCTAAATGATTGATATATATGTATTGCTTCAGTTTGAGACCAAGTATACTTACGTAATACTTGATTCACTCAAACTATGGGCTCTGATACCATCCTGTGAAGACCTCCCCTTCCGGGTCAGTCCTCAGAGTCTAGGTCCCACAAATAGCAATACGATATCAACCATACTAAAATAGGGTAATTAAATTGCGGAATAATAAAATTACATGTACATACAAGATTAGGATTAAGTTTACATATTTCAAAATAAAGTTATAAAAGGGTAACATCTAATCTAGTCATAACATCATACATCACGTCAAGTCTACCCAGAACCACCACATTTGCTGTCTTCCAATCAGTACCAGAGAGTTTGTTGAGTAGTGGTCTAAGAAAGCTTCAAAACTTGGATCTTGAATGACCTAAGTACTAGGTCCTGCAGGTGATTTTCCTTTGGCTTTTCCTGTAAAATATTAATGCAACATCTGTAAGCAACGCTTAGTGAGTTTATAGATTTTCAATATCAACATGCGTGTCAAGCGGAGTCATTAGTCTTAGCGTGATATACAGCCCTCTTGGCTGCCGCTACAGCCCTCATGATTGAGATATAGAATCATAGAATCGGATGATGTTCCACACTCACGCTTAAATCGTGGGGATCAGCCACATACTGGGCTAGCTACCAGTAAGTCAATATGGCGGAACATCGGAGGTCATTACCAAGTTCATAAGAACTGGTGAAATAGCCGGGTCTAGAACAATAGACCATAAGGGCTAGTCAAGCTGAATCAATCTATCAAATGTCTGATCAATGATGTAAGCATATGTCTTAGAAGTCATGATAGCAATGAATCATAAAGCAAAGTCTGAAGCAATATTAAATGCAATATGAAAAGATAATCAAATAGCTATCATGATCCACTGGGCAACACCCATCCATGGTGTGCACAGGTCTCATTCCAGCTGATAAAGTGAATATCAATAAATCTATCAGCAACAATATATCTCAACCGGATCTATGCATGTTCAATCTGAATATCTATAACTCACAGGTCTGGGTCTTGGTCAAACAGATATATGAATCTGCCACCTGAGTTATCTCAGGATTTTGTCAATCTGTAATCTGTCAATTCTTTTCAAATCAGAGACCCGCTTTCAAGTCTTTAAGTCTTTAAATCTTTGTTCAGAATATACTGAACCTGTTCAAATTCATTCATGATAATATCATGTCAATTTCATCATCTTTATCATCATCATTTTAGTCTTTAAATTCTTTGTGTCAATGTTCAGATATCAACTGAACCTGTCCAGAATTTATCGTGTCAATATCATATCAATATCATTATCTTTCAGTCTTTTGAATTCTTTATTTTATCTGATTCTGATAACTACTCTTTTCATAAATCATTCTTTCATTTAAATTTATTGTTTCATTAATTCTCAAGGGTCAATATATATATAATTATTTTGTTAATTATCTTGTTATTTCATACGTTGTCCAAATGTTTTCTTCCTTATATTCAAATTTAAGGAGTGGGTTTCGAATTTATATATTATATTCGAATATGTATGTAAATTCGAAGGCATCATTTTCGAATATATAATAAATTAAATCAAATATACTAAAATCAATTCCATGACTTCTGATTCAAATTAGAATTCTAATATATAATAAATTAAATCATATATACTATAATCAATTTCATGGTTTAATGGCTTCTGACATTAAATTCGAATTCACCACATTAAATTTGAATTCACCACATTTCGAATTTAATGCCAATCACCTAACTCTTTTCGAATTTATTAGATTCGAATAAAGCATTTCGAGTTTAGTAATTAATTTCGAATATATTTTCGAATTTAATTAAATTTCGAGTTTGTTCTATGTATTTTCGAGTTTGTTCTTGGCATTCTCGAATTTGTTCATATTTGCAACTTTAAAACATACATTTTTAGGCCTAAAATCACGAATATGTTACGTAACAAACCTATGTTTGATTATATTATACAAATTCTAGTTAAACTCCATAAAAATAGCTTTAAATTTCATAAAACTAATAAATTCGAAAATACCGAAATATATAAAAACGTAAAAATATCAATTCTTACCTCAAATTCGTATGAAATCACGCAGGAGATAGTAGATTCGTGTAGTATCCTCCGAGATCTTTCTAACGATATATATAACTTGATAATCGGACGGTCGATTTGGGAGAAAATTAGAGAGAAGGTAGAGAGAGAGTAGAGAGAGAAAGTTTAGAGAGAGAGAGAGTAGAGAGAGAGAGCATCTGAATTTTAATTAATAAATCACGTTTATATACTTCATCTAGTTATATTTGCTAGTTAACCCACTTTCATTTTTGTATATTATATCTCTTTTATTTAATTATCTTTAATAATTTATTAATTCATAATATAAATATTTATATAATTTAATTAAATATTTCATAACTTAATTAAATTATAATTCAAATAATGTAATAATATTACATTATCAGTTCAAAATACTGAATTTATAACTGGGTCAAAAGTTAGGTTGTTACAGCTCAGCTGTCCTGGAGTCAAGTGATGTACCTGCAGTAGCACCAGTGGTTAGTTTGCCTACTGTTTGCCCAACTAGGGCTGATTTCTCCTTAGAAGGGGATGAAGATTTCTTCCCCTCAGACTTTGTCCTTGAGGCAGACTTCTCCCTAATTGAAGGAGATGAGACAGAGCCTTCAACATTAGTACTGCCCAAAGGAACAGATCCAGAGGGCTTGACAATGACAGACTTGGGAAGAGGTTATGGAACAATCAGGCTATGCACTAAGAATGCCAAGCTGTCCTTCACTTCTGCTAACTGGGTAAGGCATCTATAAGAGAAATAGCTAAAAGGATGGAAATGGCAGCCCTGTCAGCATCACTAAACATAAGGATTTTAAGTTGTGGAAGAGTAACATTGATGGACTCTTGCACATCCTCAAAAGGTGATGCCACAGTGTTGGACATGGATACCACCAAGGTATTCAAAGAGGCTAAATTGGAGGGCAGAGAAACAGAACAAGTTTCAACAATACTTTAAAGTTGTTGGGAAACAGTTGTCATGCTGGAGACAGAGTCCTGCTGATGACAAAGAAGAGATGAGAGAGAAGTGAAGAGTTGTTGCAGCTGTCCAGTGAGTGCAAGCAGCTGAGAGGATTAGTCAGGTTGTGGAGAGGGCTGTGGAAACGAAGACTTGAATGAATCAATAAATCCTGCAAGCTAGGAAGACACTAAGTCTATGATAGTAGATGGCAGAGTGGACATGGATTTGTCCAAAGTATCAACCTTGTTGGACAGCACATGAAGTTGTTCCTTCAAGGACAGATCTTTTAGAGATGTAGGGGTGTCAGTGGATTGTTTGGATTGAGTTGATGGAGATGAAGGTGAATATGAAGGTGAGTCAGGTTCACTTGGTGATGGTAGGGGCACAGTGGAAAGAAGTTACATGGCCTGTGCAAACGACAAGTGACCCAACTTAGAGGGGTCAATGATACCTTCAGCAATGGCCGAACCTGCATCATGAGATGAAGTGATTGTAGATGTTCGCTTCTCAAGAGCCACTAGGATTGTGATTCATTGATCAAAGCACTGGGTAGGACATGCACCTCTTCATGGGGTGAGGTTTGCATTTCAACATCATTAGTAGTGAAAACTGGTGATGGAATTTGCAGTTGGGGAAGACCTTCACCAAAGGGTTGGTCTGTACCCTGTGGTTGATCAGGCTGGGGAGTTGGTCCTTTAGAAACTGATGGGGATTGACCAGTTCCATCATGAGGAGCTGAATATGAAGGCTGATTAGTTGGTAGGCTAAAACCAATCATTTTGACATCTTATGCGGACTCGGAAGATGTTGGAGAAATATGAGAGGGGAATAGTGTGGACATAGTATGGAGTGAACAGAACTTCTATCTTTCAATCTCCTCACCCTGTTGGGAGGGAGGGATAGTTGATGTGGTAGTCTCCATATGTACAACTGGTTCCTATTAAGAGAAACCAGAGGGCTCAGGTTGACTTGGGCAGACTCTTGTTGGAGTGAGGCAGGCTTCGGAGTTGTTGCACTAGTCTCCAAGAAAGGTGGAAAGGATGCTGCAGGGGTTGTTGTCTTTTTACTGGCCAAGGATTTCTTCCTTAGCCCGGTGTATGTAGTGGGAGAAGTGGGATGGTCGTGTGTTTTGACCGGTGAGGAGACTGGGCTGGAAACAGGTGGTGTAACCTGTTCCCTGGTCTCAGGTGGCACGAAGCCACTACCCACAAAGGCCTCAGGCACAGAGACTAGGGGAGCAAACCTTGTCTTTCTGGCCTTCTTGGTGACAGGCCCTGCTTCATTAGGCTTCAAGGCAAGTTTTGCCCTTTTGCCCTTTCGCCTGGAGCTTTGGGTTTTTCCTTCGGAGCAGGAGTTGGATCCACCTTATATGCAGAAGGTCCTTCCACTAAACCAAGTAGTCTCCTCATTGGTATTGTAAGAGGAGGCTCTTCATCAGTAATTGGGGCATGAAAAACTTTGTTTCCAATAACATATTCCACCATTGACTTGAGAAGGGGCTGAGAGTTGTACAAAAAATCAACACAGACATGCTTGAAAATAAGACTTGGAAACCTGGGATACCTTACAGATGTGGAAAGTTGGTCTTCTTCCACAAAGGCTCTCAGGTTGCCAAAGATCCATTAGGCCTTATTCAAAGTAGTCCCATCAATAAATTGCAGAGCCACTTGAACTTCAATTCTACTAAGATGATCAAATGAGCCAACCTTGCAGCTTAGACTCATTACCACCAAGGCAAAGAGAAAGTTGTAGGTTGGGGCTAGTTCCTTCCTGAACAGTGTAGCTCCAATCCTTGGGGCAGACACAACACAGCATCGTAGCAGGTTTCCCATCTGCTAGTTTTTATGCTGTAGTTTGTTGTATTTTTCAATCACTAGCAGATGAAGTACCTTCTGAAGGAGATCAGTAGAAACTTGAACAACCTTGGTGTTGTTGAGGATGATTCCTCGTATGACCTTAGCAGCAGAGTCATAGGAACAGGTGTACCAAAATTCGTACACCATCTCTTGATACATTACACCAGGCATTGCTGTCATGGCAGATTGCAGGGGGTGGCATTGCTGTCATGGCATATTGCAGGGGGTGTGCCTTGATGAAATCCACCATGGGTTCATAACCTTTACCAACATAGTTTTTGGGGATTGTCAGATTTGCTACATAGTAGGTAGGTTCTATGGTGAGAGTGGTAGTAATAGATGGGTGTTTCACAACATCATCACCCAAAAATACTGGTACAAGGGGTGTTGAAAAAGCCATTTGAGTAGTAGGATAGGATTGATGAGAGTTGACGCTTAGTCTTTTTTAGAATGATCGAGGATTTTCAGAAAGTATGGAGGTATAGGTTATTAATAGTGAAGGGGAAGATGAAACAGTGATGTTAGGTATTTATAAGATTTGAATGTGAGAGAGTGGGAGAGAGAAAAGGGTGGTTTGAAATGGGGTGACTAGTGGAACGGAACGGTCTCCACGTCAGCACATGTGTCAGACCAACTTGACCCATTTTCTTATTTCTTAAACACATAATAAAACATTATCCTCAGGTAAATAAGTTAAATTAAAATTAAATTAACATAACGTAAGTGTGAAGAAAGGTTAATTAAAAGCTTATGTTCAAAGATATTGTTCCAACCTGTGGAAATGAAGTGGCATCAAAGATGTTCTGTGTAACCCTTGTGAATACAAACTGTTGAGTAATATTTGAGCAGTTTTCATACTGAAACCTGTTCTTAAATAGGACAGGTTTCAAGAATTACAGTTTTGACAGAAATTACTGAGTGAGTAGTTTTTAGACTCTATGACAGGTTTGATTGAAAACCCTTAGTTTTGAAACCTGTTATATGCCAAACCTGTTCCAACTTCTAAGACACAACTATGTACAGAGCAAGTGAAACCTTTTCTGCGTCAAAGCTGGTTTTCAGAAATGGGCAGATTTACACAGATAATTTTTTTTTTTGAAAATTAATGACACTTAGTCACTTTTATTTAACATTCCTAGCTTACTGACAAGAGTGATAAACTTCTTTTCATCAAGAGGTTTGGTGAAAATATTTGCAACCTGATCTTCTGTTGGAACAAAAGATACTTTCAATATTACCTTTCTGGATGTGATCCCTAATGAAGTGATGTATGAACTCTATATGCTTTGTTCTAGAGTGGAAGACAGGGTTGTTGGATATGGCAATGGAACTGGTGTTATCACATAGTATAGGAGTTTTCATATACATCAGTCCATAGTCCTTAAGTTGATGTTGCATCCAAAGAATTTGTCCACAACAGCTTCCAGCAGTAATGTACTTAGCTTCAGTAGTAGAAGTGGACACAGAGTTCTGCTTCTTACAGCTCCAACTAATCAACTTGCCTCCATGCAGTTGACACATGGCTGTTGTACTTTTTCTATCAAGCCTGCAGTCGGCAAAATTAGAATCTTTGTATCCAATTAAATCAAAGCCTGAGTCTTTGGGATACCAAAGACCCAAACCAGTGGTACCTTTAAGGTATCTAAAGATTCTTTTTACAGCAGTCAGATGTGATTCTTTTGGATCAGCTTGAAATATTGCACATAAACAAGTTGCAAACATTATATCTGGTCTACTAGATGTTAGATATAGCAAGATCCCAATGATACCTCTGTAAGCTGTTACTGAAACAGGCTTGCCACATGCATCATCATCTAATTAAACATTGTTTGCCATTGGGGTTCTAATGGGAGAACATTGATCAAATTTAAACCTTTTCAGAAGATCTAAAGTATGCTTTCTTTGATTGACAAAATATCCATTTTAATATAGTTAGACCTGAAATCCTTGAATGAATGTGAGTTCATCCATCATGCTCATTTCATACTTATATTTCATGATCAATGAAAAATTCTTGCACAGGTGTTCATTAGTAGAACCGAATATAATATCATCCACATAGATTTGAACAAGCATAATGTCAGGTTGCACCTTCTTTATGGACAATGTAGTATCCACTTTACCTCTGAAATATCCATTGCTCATAAGGAAATCAGTAAGATTGTCATACCAGGCTTTAGGGGCTTGTTTGAGTCTATAAAGAGCTTTGTCCAACTTATAGACAAAACATGAATGTTATTCATCCACAAAATCTAGGGGTTGCTTGACATATACTTCCTCTTGCAGCTTACCATACAGAAATGCACTCTTTACATCCATTTGGAATACTTTCATGCTCTTGTGAGCAGCATATGCAAGAAACAAATGAATTGCTTCTAGCCAAGCCACAGGAGCAAATGTTTCATCATTATCAATCCCTTCTTCTTGTCTATACCCTTTAGAAGCCAGTCATGCCTTATTTCTAATGACATAACCATGCTCATCCATCTTGTTTTTGAATACCCACTTGGTACCAATTATAGGTTCTCCTTTAGGCATGGGGACCATCTTCCATACTTTGCTTCTCTAAAACTGAATGAGTTCTTCCTGCATGGCAGTGATCCAATTGGCATCTTTCAAGGCTTCATCAATCTTCTATGGCTCCATCAGGGACACAAAACTTGAAAACATAGAGAATTTTCTAAGACTGTCCCACCTTGTTTGCACACCTTTATTGATGTCACCAATTATCTGCTCATTTGGGTGTCACCTGATCCACTTAGGATCATGTTTTAATGATGATTCCTTTGTATCTTGAACACCAGTTTCATTATCAACAGGTCTTGTGGAACAGCTTTCCTGACTATCAAACAAATTGACGTCTTGTGTTTGTTCATCTGTTGATGGAGTATCATTGGTGTTGAGCACATCAGTTGAGGATTCAAGGAAATCAACATTGATTGGTTTTGGACATGGTACATCAACTATATCAGTGCACTTATTCACACAGGGTGAACCAATATAATCATCATGTCCAATATGAATATAAGGTTCCACTCTGGATGAAGTGGAAGCTTTAGAGTCTTTGTCTTTAGCATTTGAGTGTAGAAGTTCATCAAAGCTGAAATCTTGTGAAACTGGTTCAGGTTCCACTCTGCGTGAAGGATTTACAGATTCTTCAAAGGTGACATTGATGGATTCATCAACCATCTTTCTCCTGGAGTTGTATACCATGCATGTAGGCTTTGGAAACTGCTGAGTATCCCATAAATATTACTTCATTAGCTTTGGGTTCAAATTTCTCCAGCCTATCCCTTTGGTTCAGGATGAACCAATGGCATCCAAACACATGGAAATAGCTTATATTAGGCTTCCTCCCTTTGAGTAATTCATAAGGAGTTTGATTGAACCTTTTCACCACTAAGGATCTATTTTGGGTGAAGCAAGCAGTGTTGATAGCTTCAACCCAAAATGATGAAGATATACTTGATGCACACAACATTGTTCTAGCAGCTTCTATAAGGGTCCTATGTCTCCTTTCAACAACTCCATTTTGTTGAAGAGTTCTTACAGCTAAGAAGTTTTGAGAAATTCCACTTTATTTACAGAAGTCGTCAAGAGTACTGTTTAGAATTCAGTACCATGATCACTTATGAACTGCTTAACTTAAGTAGAGTTCAGACCTTCCATCTTTTTTATAAACCCAATAATTTCTCTGGCAGCCTCTCCTTTGGACTTTAGAATGATCACCCATGTGTACGTGGAGAACTCATCAACCATTACTAAGGTGTATCTTCTTCCTCCTAGACTTGGGACATTGACAGGTCCAAACAAGTCGATGTGGATTAAGAAGAGAGGTGACTCAATAGAGAAATCATGCTTGGATTTAAAAGATGACTTTTTCTGTTTACCCTTCTCACAGCTGAGAAGAGTTTATCCTAAACAAAGGGTATATAAGTCAAACATGTTACTAACTCTTTCTTACAGAGTTTGTTGATGTTCTTGAAGTTCAGGTGCGATAGCCTTTTGTGCCATAACCAGTTTAGGTCTGCATTAGTCCTTGAGATGAAGCAAGTCTGTGTTGTTTGATTAGCATATTTCATATCTACAATGTATACACCCTTCTTTCTCTGTGCACACAGCACAACTTTTCCCTGAGATTCCAATATGTTCCCTAGGTGCTCATCAAAGTTAACTTTGTAGTCAGCATCACATAGTTGACTTATGCTAACAAGGTTGTGTTTCAACACAGACACATAGGCTACTTTGTTGAAAATTGTAGCACCTGAACGTAGAGTGCCATATCCTTCTGTGGGTCCTTTGACATTGTCACCAAATGTGACCTTTGGGCCTTGTTCAGGCTTAAGGTCACTCAAAAGATCCTTGCAACCTGTCATGTGGCTAGAACAGCCATTATCCAAGTACGAAACCCGGTCTAGTTGCTTAGCTGCAGAGTGACATGGAAACATTAGTTCTTAGGAGAACTCATCATAGGGATGAGTTATCCTGCCTCATCAACATTTTTTGGTGGATCACTAACATCAACACTTATGTTTCCTATTTGGATTGTGTCAGATTTGACACTTTCCTTGGTCGAAGTGTTATCTCCATCACTGCTTGATTCAACAGTGCTAGATCTAAAACTCTCAATAGGCCTTATGTCCTCAGTTTCAGGACAATATTTAGCCATATGGGTTTTTCTTCCACATCTATAGAATTTTCCGTTTATAGGCCTTTTGGAAGATTTCAGAAACATATTTTGGATTTTCTCTATTGGTCTTTACAACTGGTTTCACTATAGGTTGACTTTTTTATAAGGACCAGTAGAGTTTGTGAAAGGACTATATCTAGGCTGTGTATCAACAGTTTTGCATTTGTCCTTAGAGACATCATCCTTGGAGACTTACTTTCTCTTTTAGGAGGACATAAATAAAAAGTTTGCACTTTTATAATCTTTTGTCCTTCCTGGTTCTTGGAAAACTTATTTCCAGACTTCTCAGGTTTGGAATAGGCTTTGCATTTGCCTTTGCCTTTACTGAGATATGATGATTCTTGCACACTTGTAGTTGCAAAATCATGTTGTTTGGTTTTTATAAAAGACTTACTTTCATTTATGACCAACTTACTACTATGTTTTGAAAACTTATTTGAAACCACAGTAGCATTACTTCCAACAATAGACTTACCCTTGTTAGATGTCTGTGTCATGATAAAAAAATCACTACCTAAGATTAAATGGTTTAAATCAATCAGAGTATAAACCAATAACCTTGTATGGAATCAACGTCCAACTAAGAAGTTTGCGGAATAACACTTAATTGTTTTAAGAAAAGCTTTCAAAAACAAATAACATATAAGTATAATCAATAATCAAGGACCACTTGTATTGCCAAACTCAATGATTACAATCACCTTTAATCTGTTTGATTAGACGAAGAACACAGATTGTTCTTAGGGTTTTTCAACCTTAAAGGCTTATGAAAACTTAATCAGAAAAGCAATTACAATTGAAATAAACCTGTACGTGTAGTACTTACAATAGAATCCTATTCTATGTATATATAATGCCTTCTGATTTGTTTCCTTGAGAAACTCTAATTTCTCTGGTAGTAGATATGCTTGAATCTTCGAACATATATCTTTTCCTGAATTTCAGCACTTTCTGTTTATTTAGCTGTTGAGCAGCTTGAAGTCTATCTGTTGAGCAGCTTGAGTTTGAACACTGGCAGCTTGAACTTTTGAACTAGCAGCTTGAACTACTTCAACTAACAGCTTGAACTTTGCAATTACACAGAAAATCTACTAACAGTTTGAAAAATCTAACTAACAGCTTGACATACTTAGAATATTTCCCAACAATCTCCCCCTAACTTAAATTCTTTACACAAGACTTTAAGTTTCTATACAAATAAGGAAATAAAACAAAGTAAAACTGTTATCTACAAACTAAGGCATCCAAAACCTTACTGTTGTGAAAGTTTCTGCTTAATTGCCTTCAAAAATTCTCTTATCATTTCTTCTGTATCACAGTATATCTTCACTGAGCTCAGTTGTACCAACCATGCCCTTGGAAGATCAAAGAATTCAAAATTGAAGAACATGCTGGATCCATTTGCAAATCTGAGTCTATATGTCTTTGATTTCACATACAGATCAACATTTGCAATATTCATCTCCTTGGCATCTTCTATATTTTTTCTGATGGACTTTGGATCAAAAATGCTCTTCAAATCCTTTATAGCCTGCTCGACCTGCGGTAGTGAAGAGCTAGATTGACTCACAGTTCCAATATGGTGCATTCTAATAAGTTCATCCCAAGTCATCCCTTGAACTATGTGCATTATACTCTTGTACTCTTCCTCAGGACCAGCTTCTCTTCTGACTACAATATGATATTTTAAATCAATGTCATCCATTGACTTAGCATACCAGTATGTAATGGGGGGCTTGGAGAAGTCATGCTGATTGAGGGATTTTTCAATTTCCATTGCCTTTTGAAGTTGATGTTCAAACAGCACCTTTTTCACCTGATCAAGCTTTGCTTGTGAAATGACTTCTGATTGAGAATTAGTAGCAACAGCTTGACCAGGAGGAGAAGGATCACTGATACCAGCTTGAATTGGTTCTTGTTGGCTTTGGACCTGATGGGAGACTTTGGCTATCTTTCGTTTTTCCATTTCTTTGTCATGAATTTCCTGCAGCCTTTCTGTGCTCCATGACTGAGCCATCTTCTTTGGAATCCCAACTGAATAAGCAAAATTTATCAAAAACTTTATGTGCTCTGCCTTTGAATGCCCTGTTGGCATTTTCCTTTTCTTCTCATTCTGTTTGACCACAAACCCTCTTAGGTAATCACCTAAGGTTTCATCATCTTGCATTGGAGTATGGATTTGCTGGTCCAAGAGTTCATCCTGTTCCTCTGCTAATTGTCTGGCAAATTCAGCATCATGAGCAACCTGGTCTTCTTTAGATGAAAATTTATGCTTTGGAGATTCTATGAGTATGCCCTTGCCCTTATCTTTGGTTGCAGAAGTTGTAGCTTGGACTGTACTAACAGGAGCTTGAATACCTTCTTGGATAACAACTCAAGTTGTTCTTATAGGAGCAGCATGAATTTCTAGGCTAACAGCTTGAATAGTTGTTGGGACTGTTAGCCTAGAATCTAGGACTGTTTGAGCAGGAGCTGAAGCTGTTTGGACTGAACTAGGGATCTCCTGATTCTCCCCCTTTTTGGATGCATTGGTTTAGCAGGAGGACCTACAACCTTTGCCATTAGGGTTCGAATCATCTTCTCAAGTTGAATTATTTTATTTCCACAGAGAGTGAACCCCTGATGAAAATAATCCATTCTCTGATTCTGAGCTGCTACTGTCTGTTGGAGTGCTAGGATTTGTGCCCCCTGTGCAGCAATGATGGACCGATAATATTCCAATACTGCCACAACAGGTTTCAGCTGAGGATCCGTTAATATCATAATATGCAGACTAGCCTCAAGATCAGCAAAAGAGTGTGGTGCTTGTGATCTATCACTGGCAGGAATTCCAGAAGAAGAAACATCTGGGCCCCTCTGTTCTTGGTACTGGGGACTTCCAGAAGGTGCTTGCGTACCCTCTGTTGCCATGGGTGTGGTCTTATTGATGTTGACACTGTCCTGTGCCTCTTGTGCAGAGACATCAGTAGTGTCAGCCACAGAACCCATATGGACATCCTCTGTTCGGATGGCCACCTCCAAATTGAGGATGGGAGTGTCCTCAGTGGGTGCCCTTTGGATATTCTGTGCAGGAGTGTCCACCTGCATAGGGATATTTGGCTCTTGTATTTGGGCTGAGGAGGAAGGAGCTCCCGAAACCCTTTTTCTTTTGTATACTATAAGTGGGGATGTGGGTTTGAGAGAATGAGCAAATGGAGTATTTGTATCATGAGGAGTGGGTTGGGGTCCTGGGGGTGAAGCAGTAATGGAAGGCTGAGCCTACTCAGGACCCTCTCCTCTGTTTAGTGGATTGATGCCCAACATTGCAGAGGGCAATGGGACATCTACACTCAAAAAATTGGCGCTGGATTTTAAAAGACGTTTTATTGATGGTAAAGCCTATGGGAAACATGAATCCTTTTATGTACATTGAAATTACTGCAAGTTCTTGCAATTATTTCAGCCAAAAACCTAGGATACATCAAAAATTTCGCATTCTTTAGGGCATGATGCCTTAACATACCCTGAAAAATAATATTCGAAAAATTGAACTGTTGGCCTGTAGATAAACACACTAAGGCAGTGGCTATATTAGAAGAAAATTCTGACCAACCAGTTCTTTTAGGGCTTAGGCATTGTTGGATAATATGTACAAGATATTTCCACTTAGGGGCAAAATGAGTTTTAAAGAATGTATAAGAATCAGTAGGGCCCCTATACCCTATAGTAAAAAGGCCTTCATGTAAGGCAGTAAGGGATAGATCAGAAATACCTGTGGCATCTTGAAGATGCAAGTGTTGGCGGATGATGTCCTCAATGATGGTGACAGTATTGCCATCGATTTTGGAAGTCAAAGAAGTGACTCCGTTGATGGTTTGGACAGAGGCATGTTTCCAAAACTGTTCTATATGGGATATGTATATGGTGGGATTGATAGTGAGGGCATGATGGATATGGGAACTTCGAAGGAAGTCCATCATGTCATGGAATGGTTGAAGGTCAGTGTGTTTGAGAGAATAGGGAAGACAGTTATGTTCTTTGACAAACTCCATTGACGATCAATCGGTGATTTAGGGTTTCAGAGAAGTGTGTGTGAATCGCTCAAAGAGAAAAGAAAGGTCATGGAAGATATTTTGCAACTGGTAGTTACAATTGAACAAAACTGGGACCTTTAAAGGTTTGGGGGTTTTGAAAATATCTAATCCCGCGCACACACTTATAGGAAGTTACCAGATTACCCTGCACACTTTGACAGATCAAGTGAACCAACTAACAGTCCAAGTAAAATGAACTAGCAGCTTGAGAAAAGACTCAAGCTGTTAGTTGAAAAACAAGCATATTCTAATGAAACAGTGTCTCCCCCTTAATCAAGCATATGAAATAGATATAGTCTTCATAAAATAAGAAAGAATGATGAAAACAAATTAATCCATATTAACCATGCCAATATTTGACACAAGGAAGGCAAATCTTCCTACATCAAATGGTTTTGTAAATAGATCAGCTAACTGATCATCAATATGAATTTTGGTAACTTGGATTAATTTCTTCTCATTACAATCCCTTATAAAATGAAATCTGATGTCTATATACTTGGTTTTGGGAAATTTCACTGGATTCTGTACAATGCTTATTGCACTTGAGTTGTCAATGTAAATGGGAGTGGATAGGAAATTCATACCATAGTCTCTCAGTTGATTCTGAATCCACATCACTTGGGAACAACAGCTTGCAGCTGCTACATATTCTGCTTCAGTGGATGAGGTGGAGACAGTTGTTTGCTTTTTGCGCTGCCAAGAGACAAGTCTTGCTCCTAGATATTGACATCCACCAGTTGTGGATTTTCTGTCAATGTTGCATCCTCCATAACCACTGTCAGAATAGGTTGTTAGCTCAAGAGGAGAGTCTTTAGGATACCATAGGCCCAAATGTGGTTGGCCTTTGAGATATCTAAAGATTCTCTTAACAGCAAATAGGTATGAGTCCTTTGGAGCACATTGAAACCTGGCACAAACACAAACAACAAACATTATATCAGGTCTAGAAGATGTGAGGTACATAAGTGAACCTATCAAGGATCTGTATAGATGAATGTCCACATCTACTCCATCTTTGTCTGCATCAAGCTGCTTGTTAGTGTCCATTGGAGTACTAGCAACTTTGGTATCTTTGTAACCAAACTTTTCCAGTATGTCTTTAACATACTTTGATTGACTCATAAAAAGTCCTGTGGGCTTCTGCTTGACCTGCAATCCTAGAAAGAAGGTAAGTTCTCCCATCGAACTCATTTGAAACTTTTTGTGCATCAATGCCTCAAATTCTTTGAACAGACTGTCATTAGTAGACCCAAAGATAATATCATCAACATAGATTTGAACATGCAGAATCTCAGATTTGATGGACTTTGTGAACAATGTTTTGTCCAGAGTACCTCTCTTGAATCCATTCTGTAAAAGGTATGATGACAGAGTGTCATACCATGCTCTAGGGGCTTGGTGAAGTCCATAGAGGGCTTTGTCTAATTTGTAGACTCTGTCTGGATACTTGTAATCCTCAAATCCAGGAGGTTGACACACATAGACCTCTTCTTCAATTGTGCCATAAAGAAAAGCATACTTTACATCCATCTGATACACTTTAAACCCTTTGAAGCATGCATAAGCTAGGAACAGTCTGATGGCTTCTTTTCTTGCTACTGGGGCAAAGACATCATCATAATCTATTCCTTCTTCTTGATTGTATCCCTGTGCTACCAATCTTCCTTTGTTCTTGATGACTATCCCTCTCTCATCCTTCTCGTTTCTGAACACACATCTTGTATCAATTGCTCTCTTTCCTTTAGGAAGATCAACTAGAGTCCATACATTCTGCATCTTGAATTGCAGAAGTTCTTCCTGCATTGCCTCAATCCAAGATGGATCTTTCAAAGCCTCAGATGCCTTCTTAGGCTCTAATTGTGATGTTGGCACATCCCGTGTGACGATAGCAGTCTAAGTTGTCTTACATTGTGATTTAGCATATGTTTGGTATATATATTATGTATGATTGATGATTATCAGTGTTTGTATGTTTGAACTTGATGTAACGTATTACAAGAAGTTCAAACATAAAGCTCAAAGATAAAATCAGTCATAAGGTAATATCATAAGTTTCAAACACTTAGTTGTATATGTCAAAGGCTAGATTCGAATTGCATAAGAGGATACATTCGAATCTGTGATAGATTCGAATGAGTCCTTAGATTCGAATATAGGATAGATTCGAGTCTGTCATGTTGGACAGACTCGAATGGGCCTTGGGCCAGATTCGAGTCTGACCCACATCTGATTCGAATCAGGGTCTATAATTAGGGATAGACTCGAATGATTAGAGGACTTTTTGCAGAATTCGTGAGGAATTAAGCAAGAGGCGATCTCGAGTTTATCAGCTAGGTGAGTGCCGTTTCGGAGAGAATTAGTACGTAGGATCGTTCGTGTGTCGTTCGTTCAGCGTCTAATAGTCTCCGTGTTCCATTGGTTGAGAGTTGTCCGTCTAACCGTCAACGAGGATTCCGCACTCGTTCACGGATCCGCGTCTAGATAGATCTTGCAGTCGTAGACCTTACAAGTGGTATCAGAGCATACGGAGTGTTCTTGGTGTTCTTCGTGTTCATCAGATACATTCTAGGTTTCTTGACGCTAGTTGGACGGTTTTGCTCTCAAAAACGTGTTTTTGAGCTTAGCAAATTCATATTCGGGAAACACTTTGTTGTTTTTCACGTTTTTGATCGAAATCATTATTTTTCGTTTGAAAAATAGTGGTTTAATCTGTAAAACGTCAAAAAATCAACGTGTTAGCCGTTTTTCGAGTTTGCGGCGCTCGATTCTATAGGGGTAATTAGGGTTTTACTTTAGTCTCGAGTCTAACCTAAATACGCTCCTTTCGAGTCAATTTCAGTGTGTTTCGAGTCTACTTTGTTTCGAATCTGTTACTTCATTCGAATTGGATCTCGAGTCTGTGTTGTTTCGAGTTTATTTCGAGTTTGTTACTGTTTCGATTCTGTGCTTCGAATCTGCTAGACATTCGAATCTACTGAAGCCTTCGAATCTAAGGACCATCGAATCTAAGGAGTTGTTCGAATCTGACATTATTTCGAATCTAATTGACTTTTAAGACTTAATCGAATTTAATTTCAAAAGATTTAATATTAATTAGTTTCGACTCTATCTAGATTCGAATAAGTTAGTCTAAATCAGTTTCGAATTAAATTAATTAAGTTCAAATTCAATTTCTTTCAGAAAAGATGTCAAACCTTCAGAAATTCCTTGAGATGGATCACGAAGTTGGGAAGGCAAATGCACCGCCAAAGCTGATGAAAGTTGAGGATTATTACTGGTGGAAGGACAGATTTACGGATTTTGTACGATTCAACGATATGCGCATGTGGGTGTGCATAGATGAAGGGTACATTCCGCCAGTATCTGAAGTTGAAGGTCGTCAAAAGGTCTTGTCATATCAGATGATGAAAGAAGATGACAAGAAACTATTTGAAGCTGAAAACAAAGCTTTCTCCATTATCCGTATGGCTTTACCTCAAGATATTTTACACACATTTCGGACTCAAAGGACGTCGAAGGAACTTTGGGAGTCTCTCCAGAAAAGGTGTGAAGGTAATCCTCGGGTGCGTAGAAAGCGTACAGAGCTGTTGACTCAACAGTTTGCAATTTTCAAGGCTATTAAGGATGAACAGTTGGATGATATTATCACAAGGTTCTATCATCTGATAACTGAACTTGAAAGTCATGGAATTGAGTATTCGGACACTGACAAGAACAACAAGCTTCTTGATGCCCTACCAGCCAAATGGGCTATGTACGTGGCAATGATTAAGCTTAATGAGGACAAGTATTATGCTCAATCACTTGATGATATTGTGGGAACGTTGAGGGCATATCACTTCGAGATGATTAAGGCTGAGACTGATTACGAGCAAGTCCAGAATCCGGCTATGTATTTTGGAAAGACATCTAAATCATCAGTGACAGCTGAACCAAAGAGTGCTACAGCGTTTTTCACCGGAGAAACGTCATCGCCACCAGAGTCCGAAGACTCACTGAATCGCGCGTTCTTAGGGTTAGGAAGATCGGAAGAACCGCAACCTCAAGTCCATCAGGCACCGACAAGTCAGAGCTATTCAAAGATGCCGATGAGCGCAAAGTCCGCAGAAGAACATTTGAATCTGCTTGCTTCCTTTGTGGCAGCTTATGGAAATTGTGTTCAAGGGAAAATCAATGACCCAGCTCTATGGGATGAAGATTATGATCAGGTCGACCTTGATGACTTAGAGGAAATGGATCTTAAGTGGCAACTGGCCATGGTGACCCAGAGGGTTAAAAGATTCATTAAGCGAACTGGGAGGAATCTGCAAATGAACAACAAAGGGATAGGATTTGATAAGTCTAAGGTCAAATGCTACAACTGTCAGGGATTGGGACACTTCGCCAGGGAGTGTCAAAGACCGAAGGTAGAATCATACCAAGGACAGAGTCAGCATCAAGGAAAGTACCAAAATCAGTCCCAACAAAGATACCTTCCGAGTTCCTCATCTGGTCAAGCCAATCTAGCGGGTCTAATATCCAATGTCACGTCTGACAGACAGCTAGATGGTTCCTATGACTGGAGTTCACATCCTGAGTCCAATGCTAGAGCTTTCATGGCTGAAGTTACGGAGAATGGTTGTGAAGAAGACGAGCAGACCACAAGGGACAGCAGTCCGATGTGGGTAGAGAAAGCGAATGATCAGACCGTGCTGGAGTTTGCTGCTCAGATGGCCAACGTGGAATCTGATAACTCTAAGGTTAGTCTTTCTTATTCTCTATTTTCAGAATTATGTGCTTTGTGTGCTACTTCTAATGATAGGTTAAATCTAGTCTTAGAATCACACAAAACCATCTCTGCTCAAAATGAAAATTTAAAAATTGAAAACGCTACCCTAAATGATATAAAACAAGATTTAAAAGAAAAGCTTAAGGCTGATGCTCAAGACGTAATCGTTCTAAAAGACAAACTGAGTGAGTAGTGTGTTAGGATAGAGCTTATGTATGAGCACGTAGAGGCCTTGACCAAAAGTCTGAAAGATAAGGACATAGAGCTAGCCGAGACCAAAGTTAAGGTAGCAGAGGCAAATAGCAAGCTGGAAAAGTTTAGGAATTCGAGCCTAAACCTAGGAAAAGTCTTAGATGCCCAAAGACAGTCTAAGAAGCCTGTAGGTCTAGGTTTTCACGAAATTCCTCCACCATTCAATGCGAACTATGTGCCTCAGCCTCAGGAGAAAACTGACAAGTCAGTAGTTTTAGAGGACCTACCTGAACCGACACCTGAGCCTACAGTTGAAAATACACCTAAGGTGGATGACTCTACCGTCAAGGTCAAGAAAGTGAAATTTGTGTCTTCCTCCAGTGAAACACCTGCAGGAAAACAGAAAATTTCATGGGCTGACCAGGTCGAAGAGACAGACACTGTAGATGTACCAAAGGAAGTAGACACTAGTGAGACACCTAGATCTAAGGGACCAACCAAAAAGTCCATGGATAAGATGTCTTGCTTTAGATGTCACGAGAAAGGGCATGTTGCTTCTCACTGTCCAAATAGGAAAGCAGATGTTACCCCTAAGACAGTGAACCCAACACCTGTTAAGCCCTCAACAAGTGTGGCGAGCACGAGTAGTTCTCAGAGTACCGAGAAAACTGTGCAGGCCGCACCAAAACCTGTTGTGAAACAAACACCGGTTAAGGTTGGACCAAAAGAAGTGGTTAGGACAAATTCACCGAATCGTGTCATTAATCAATCTAGGTCAGCACCTCAACAAGTCTATAGGAGCACCACACCTAGCAGGTCACACACTCCAGTTAGGTCACATACTCCCGTTAGACATTATGTTCCGGTAAGAGCTCAGGGATCACAGTCTGAAATGCAGTATAATAAGAGTTATTCTAGAGCACCACACCAAATGCCTACTCAAAGGCAAAGAGTGAATCTAAATCACTCGGCACCACAACAGAATTCAGTTCAAAGGCCCAAGTCACCTTAAAGGCGAGATGGGTACTTGAAAGAGTTCATGTATGTGGACGAGAATGGTATTACCAAGTCAGTCATGGCTTGGGTTCCCCGTGATAACTAACCTATTTTCTTTCATGTGCAGGAGATAACTACCGGTCCAAACAACAAGTGGTTCGTCGACAGTGGTTGCTCCAGGCACATGACGGGGGAAAGGAGTCTTCTCACAGACTTCAAGGGGGGTAATAGGGGATTCGTATCATTCGCGGGTAACAAGGGTGGAAATATCACTGGAACTGGAAAAGTCACTAATGGGACGATTACTTTGGATCAAGTTTATCACGTTGATAAACTGGTTCATAATCTCATAAGTGTCTCTCAAATCTGTGATAAGAAGAACTCAGTGTTATTTACTGACACTGAGGCGTTAGTGCTAAAGCCTGGATTCAAGATACCTGAAGATTGGATATTGATGCGGGCGCCAAGGAAAAATGACTTGTACATGCTCGATATGAACAAGCCAGATACTTCGATGGGTCCGATCTGCTTACTATCAAAAGCTTCAGAGACGGAGTCCGTACTGTGGCACAGACGCATGGCTCACCTGCACCTGAGAAAGATGAATTACATTACGAAGCATGGACTGGTGCAGGGTGTGCCCATGAAAAGTTTTCAGTTCGAGGATAAGTGTCTACCTTGCATGAAGGGCAAACAACACAAGAAGACACACAAGTCCAAGAAGCAGAATTCCATAGCCTCAACATTCGATCTGTTGCACATGGACCTTTTCGGCCCAATCAACAAAAGGAGTATTGGAGGTAGTTGGTACTGCTTAGTTATCACCGACGATTACTCACGTTTTTCTTGGGTTTTCTTTTTAGGTACGAAGGACGAGACGGCTGCAAGGCTCATCGGGTTCTTGGACCAAGTGGAGAACTCATACGAAACTAGGGTTAAATGTATTCGTAGTGATAATGGAACTGAATTCAAAAACACTGTCATTGGTGTATATTGCTTATCAAAGGGCATAGTGCATCAATTCAGTGCACCATATGAACCTCAACAGAATGGGGTGGCCGAACGTAAAAATAGAACTTTGATTGAGGCTGCAAGGACTATGCTTTCGGATTCAAAGCTTCCTACCATGTTTTGGGGGGAGGCAGTGAATACCGCGTGCCACATTTTAAACCGAGTCCTTACAGTCAAATCATTGAACAAAACATGTTATGAAATTTTGAATAAACGGCCACCTAACTTAACTGGATTCGAACCGTTTGGAGTACCATGCACACTTTTAAGAACAAAACATCAACCGAAGTTTGGTGAAAAGGCTGACGAAGGATACTTCCTAGGTTATGTGCCAAACTCACCAAACAAACGGGTGTTCAACAAAACAACTGGTACTGTGGAGATTGTGTATAACATTGAAGTCACGAGTTATACACATGAACCCCAAACTGGTCCGGAATGGATATTTGACTATGATAAGTTATTTGAGTCATTTAACATTCCTCTGGATTATAATGCAGGTACAATAGAGAAGGACTTGGCGACGTTGCATCTGAACGACGATGGCCAAATCTTTCCAAGGACCACGTTCGAATCTACTTCCGAGCCTACTGCGACTATAGATGGGTCTCCAGAAGTTGCTGATCAAGAGGCACCTACCACTGAGAATCAGACTCAAGCATCGAGTTCCAACTCTGAGGAAAATGTCCGTGAGGAGGAAAATGTAGAAGCTGAGCCTGTTCCCCCATTAGGTGAAATAGGATCCAACTTAGGAGATAATCTAAGAGTTGATGATATAGAGACCTCTAGGATTAACAAGAACCATCCAATAGATAGCATCATAGGAAATCCTAACGAGGGTGTGAGGACTCGGAGTAGTGTAAATAACAACACTGTGTTGTTGTCGATGATAAACGACTCCGAGGCATATCACACATGTCTATATTCGTGTTTCATATCGCAAGTAGAGCCCAAAAATGTGCAAATGGCACTTAAGGACAACTCCTGGGTTGAAGCGATGTAACATCCACGGATTCAATTTGATGTATTTTGACTAATTAAGTGGAAAATTTATATTTAAAGTTAAAATTTAAGCAATTATTATGTATTTGGGTTATTTAGAAGTTTGTTGCTATTTTAAGAGAAATTTGAACACGGAATCATTTTATGGAGTATTATGAATATTAAAAGTTAATTATGATAATTCTAAGATTAAATCAGTATTTTATGGAACCGGTTAAGTCGAGAGGAGAAATGTGCAAAATGGTGAAAATTGGAATAAAAGAGCAAAAGGGCTTCATTTTCACCATCTCTCTCTCTCTCTAGACTCTCTCTCTAGAATTCTCTCTCTACATCTCTCTAAGATAAATCACAAACCGACCGTCGGATTTTCGAGAATTATACGTCATCAGAAAGATATCGAGGAGTACAACAACAATCTACAAACGGATTTCAGATTTCATACGAATTGAGGTAAGAATCGAACCTTTTTAAGTTATGGTTTCGGTTTTGAAGAACAGGAATCTCGAATCTATCATTTTATGCAAATTTAAGTTTGTTTTGCTTGAAATGTTGCTGGATTATGATACTATATGCATAGTAGAATCGAATATATGCATCATACATGATATAACACTGATTTTAGGCCTTAGAAATGAAGTATTTAAGTTGAAATGATGAACAGACTCGAATATGTCAAGAACAGAGTCGAAATGTAAGAACAGACTCGAGTTTGGTGCTAGATTCGAAGTTGTACTATTAGATTCTAAGGGGGAGGCTTCGAATCTGACATTAGATTCGAAGATGAATTCGAATCTGATGGGGGGGGGGTTCGAATCTGTGCTAAGGGTTCGAATCTGATGTGTAAAATTCGAATCTGATGCTTGATTTCGAATCTAACCCATTAAATTCGAGTTTAATGCCTAAAATTGAGAAATATACTCTCTAAACTTGTATAATTTGAATGGAACTTATAAACAACACATAAAATGGCAAGAATTATTCAAAGGACAAGTTGTGAACTTGAAATGGGTTTCAAATTTAGTTATGGGTTAAATTTGAATGTAGACCCGAAATGGGGGAAAACGTTGCAAAACTTACGAGACTTGATTTTTATGAATTAAACGGATAATGATATGAGGAATTTGTTGTAATTGATATAACTGGTCCCTTGTGGTGTTGTTTAACCCACAGTGGGGTACTTGGTGGAATCCGGTTGAAAGCCCGAAGAGAAATAATATCGGTTTAAAGATAATACGCACCCACTGTGAGTACAGTAGATTTCGCATGATTATATTTATGTTAAGCTTTGCCTGCTGAGACCTGTTGTTTCACTTGTTTGGTTGGATTTCTACTAACTTGCGTAGATTTAGATGCACATTCTTACTTGTTGCATGTCCGTTCGATTGTTGTGCATCTAGTGATGGACCGGTGGGTCGCATCGATTACTCTGATGTTACTGCGCTATATGACGCTGGAGCTGATCCCTCCAGGTCCGGTAGGCAGTATGTCATCCCCGATCGTTCGTTTGTCTCAGATGGTATATGTAAATGCCGAGCCTTGGGCTCGAAGGGGCTGCGGCTCTGGTCCGTACTTGGTGTACGAAGAGAGTATACGACGTTTGTCGTCGGGGTTACTCTTGGGCTTCATAAATATTTATAATATGCGCAATCTTGGTATTCACTAAGCATTCGCTTACGTTTTAGTTGTTGTATTTTTACAGGCAAAGGAAAATCTACGGCTGGACCTTCTAGTTAGGTCGATTTGGAAGATTTGGAAGATATCTGCTATTTAATCGGTAATTATATTGTGGGACAAATGTTGTAATATATTTTGGATGATTGTAATAAATGTATGGGTGTGTAGACCTAGACTTGGTACCTGATAGCACCGTAGGGTGTTTAACACTTATTGCACTACGTATTTATGTTTTAAATGCTTCCGCACTTAATTTAGGTTATCAGATCATTATGTTATTGAATGTTGGGGATTATCCGGGTATGGCTTGGTGGTTGTTGTGGCAAAGGGTGTCACACGAGATGGTATCAGAGCATAGTTGAGATTCAAGTGTCCGTGAGTCTTGATCTCAAACATAGGTGAGATATGTAGTGATGCTAAGTAATGATCTGAACTAGATAGGTTATGATCTGAGTAATTATAAGAAATTGACTATCATACGGGACAAATGAATGGTGTCTTTAATTTATGACATGTTACTAAACAAGTTATATGTTTATATTTTCAGAACATGTCTGGAGGAATGACACCTGAGGAAGCCAGAGAATGATGCTAGCCATGATGGTGAGCAAATCGAATGATTCAAGAACAGTTTCGGGCTCGAGATGAGGCCGTGCTAAAAGAAGAGAGGAAAAGAGAAAGAACAAGGAGAAGGAAGGGGTTAACATGAGGAACAGATGACAACACTGGGTCATCTAACAAACCCCGAGGTTGTCGTTTTAAGGACTTTAAAGGAAATGGGGCTGTGGAGTTTATATGACTAGGAGATGTCTGTTGCCGCGCTGGAATGGATAACAGCAACTGAAAGAACATTCCGATCAGCGACTGTGCTGAGAAGGACATGTTTCGCTATGCTACTGCTATGTTCACTAATGACGCAATTATGTGGTGGAATGCCATGGTGAACGCTTTGACATTGGAGAAGATTTCTGTTATGACTTGGGCTGAGTTCAAGGATCTGTTCACTCAGCAGTACTGTCCGGTTGATGAGCGCCGGAGGTTGCAAGCAAAGTTCATGGCACTGGTACAGGGACTAAGACGGTGTCCCAATATGCTGTGGAGTTCACGAGGTTAAGTCTGTTCGCACCTCATCAGGTGGACACTGAAGAGAGGAAAGTGACCAGGTTCGAGGCTGGTCTTGACATTGAAATAAGGAGGGTTATGAGCAACGTCCGCTACCCTACATTTGCTGGCTTACTTGAGGCTGCCAGAAATGTAGAGCAGATTCTGATCATGTCGGGCTACTCTGTTGGGTCTGCTGCTGCTTCCACCAATCCTACACAGCCGTCACCGCCGAAGCGCCAAAGGGAGGGAGGATACTCGGGATCTTCCCGGTCTTCACAATACTCGTCACAGCAGTCTTTTCGCCGACCATCTGGTTCTTCTGATCGCGGTCGTGCTCGTGCATACTCTATCAACACCGAACCACAATACTGCAACAAATGTCACCTGGAGCATTTTGGCAAATGCCCTAACGGACGTGCTTGTTTTTGCTGTGGGGAGCTGGGACATTTTCAGAATGACTGCCCAAGGAAGGGTGATGCTTGCTATAAGTGTGGGGTGTGGGGTCACTATAGCAGAAATTGTAGAAAGAATGCTCCAACAGCTGCTGCACCATCATCAACACGATCGTCTGGAGGTTCGAGTGGTGGTTCAATTAACCGCCGGGGTCAGTCACAGAGGGCACCTGCTCGTGCTTTTCAGATAACTGCAGAGGAGGCAAGGGAAAAAAAAAAAAAATCCCCCCCCGGAGGGTTCGTTCCAAAGAAAAAAACGGGTTTCGTTCATAGTTAATTCATGCCTGCACGATTTTATTTGATTCGGCGGTGCCATAGGTTCGTTTGTCCTCTACTATGTTTGCACAAGAATGCCATGCCACTATCTAGATTATCTGCTGTTCTTGATATAGAAACTGCTAGCAAACACTGCCTAGTAAAAGTAAGACTCATGTCTACCGTAACTTGCACGTTAGTAATTGAAGATGTTAGTCTTCAATTTGACTTGATACCGATAGAATTCAAGTGAGTTTGATGTCATAGTCCGGGATGGACCTGGTTGATCGAGAATGAAGCCCCACAATAGTGTGTAAGAGCCGATGGATAAAGATAACTACCCCGGAGGGTGAGATATGTAATATATGGGGATAGGAGAAGCGGGGATTCTGTGTTTGTTGACTATTGCCATAAAGCTCGAAAGCTTGTTGCAAAGGGATGTGATGCCAATACTTAGATATCATTGATGCTAGCAGAGAAGAGAACTTTGCCGGATGTGCCGTTGTTTCACAATTCCCGGATGTGTTTCCGGAAGACTTGTCTGGCGTGCCGCCTGAGAGACAAGTTGAGTTTCGAATTGATTGATCCCGGAGCTGCACCGGTAGCTCGTTCTCCTTATCGTCTTGCCCCAACCGAGATGAAAGAAATGATGACACAACTTCAGGAGTTGTTGGACAAGGGCTTTATTCGGCCGAGTTCATCACCGTGGGGAGCTCCGGTACTGTTTGTAAAGAAGAAAGATGGCACGATGAGGATGTGCATAGATTACCGGGAGCTGAATAAATTGACGATTAAGAACAAGTATCCTCTGCCGAGGATAGACGACTTGTTTGATCAGTTACATGGCGCTTGTGTATTTTCTAAGATTGATCTGAGATCGGGGTACCATCAACTGAAAGTTCGAGAAGAGGATGTGCCTAAGACAGCATTTAGGACACCTTATGGGCATTACGAGTTCTTGGTTATGCCTTTTGGGTTAACCAATGCCCCGGCTGTCTTTATGGACTTGATGAATAGGGTTTGTAGACCGATGTTGGATAAGTCGGTGATAGTGTTTATTGATGATATACTGGTATATTCTAAGTCTGAAGCAGAACATGCTGAACATCTGAGAGAACTGTTGGAGTTGTTAAGAAAAGAAAGGTTGTACGCCAAGTTCTCAAAGTGCGAGTTTTGGCTACAACAGATACAGTTTCTAGGACATGTTATATCTGGAGCTGGGATTTCGGTTGATCCAGCTAAAGTTGAAGCAATAAAGAACTGGGAGCCGCCGTGTTCAGCTACTGAGGTTAGAAGTTTCCTGGGGTTGGCAGGATACTATCGGAGATTTATCAAAGATTTTTCTAAGGTTGCAGTTCCTTTGACTGCTTTAACAAAGAAGAATGCACCTTTTGTTTGGGAGACTGTGCAGCAAGAGGCGTTTGACGTTTTAAAGAAGACTTTGAGTGAAGCACCGATACTTGCTTTACCTGAAGGTAATGATGACTTCGTGGTGTATACCGATGCTTCAAGGTTGGGATTAGGCGCTGTACTGATGCAGCGGGGGAAAGTAATTGCATATGCTTCAAGGCAGTTGAAGCAGCATGAGAAGAACTACTCAACTCATGATCTCGAGTTGACTGCAGTAACGTTCGCATTAAAGTTATGGAGGCATTATCTCTACGGGACTAAGTGCCAATTATACACGGACCATAAGAGTTTAAAGTACATTTTTAGCCAGAAGGAACTCAATATGAGGCAGAGACGATCAATGGAACTAATAAAAGATTACGATTGTGAAATTCTTTATCACCCCGGAAAGGCTAATGTAGTAGCCGATGCCTTGAGCCGGAAAGCGTATGCTAAGGATTTCTGTTATATGATGACTTCTACAATGTTGACCTCCACGATAATTGATGATGTCAAGGCTGCTCAGAAAGAAGCCTTGAAAGAGGAGAATATTGGAGCCGAGGATGTTAGGATACATTTAAAGAATATGGAAACGAGTGAATCTGGTATAAAAGGTGTGTACGGAAGAATTTGGGTGCCGAAATATGGTGGTATGAGAAATGTGATCGTTGAGGAGGCACATCAATCTAAGTTTTCTGTACATCCCGGGAGCACAAAGATGTACAACGACTTAAAGGCAGACTTTTGGTGGCCGGGATTGAAAAAGGACATAGGGCAGTATGTGGAACGATGTAGGACTTGCCGGTTGGTAAAGGCTGAGCATCAACAACCTTATGGCAGTCTGCAACCGCTTCCCATTCCGGAATGGAAGTGGGAGCACGTTACTATGGATTTTGTTACGAAACTGCCGAAGACCAAGCGACAGCATGATGCGGTTTGGGTAATCGTGGATCGGTTAACAAAGTCGGCTCACTTCATACCGATTCGTGAAAGTTATTCGTTGGAGAAATTAGCTCAAATTTACATGAACGAGATTGTTTCTAGGCATGGAGTGCCTAAGTCCATAGTATCGGACCGGGACAGCCGGTTTACTTCAAATTTTTGGTCGGCTTTGCAAGAAGGGTTAGGGACAAGGATAGCAATGAGTACAGCTTACCGCCCGCAAACTGATGGTCAGAGTGAGCGGACCATCTTAACGCTTGAAGACATGATGAGATCGTGTGTGTTAGATCTCGGTGGCAATTGGGACGATCATCTGCCACTCATAGAATTTTCGTATAACAACAGTTACCACGCTACGATCAAGAAAGCTCCGTTCGAGGCTTTGTATGGAAGGAAATGTAGGACTCCTACATGTTGGAGAGAAACGGGTGAAACACCAATCGCTGGGCCGGCCTTGCTTCAGGAAACAAACGAGAAGATACAGTTGATTAGGCAGAACATGAAGGCGGCCCAGGATCGTCAGAAAAGTTACTATGATCGGAGGCACAAGCCGATCAATTTTGAAGAGAATGACTGGGTTTATCTGAAAGTATCACCCATGAGGGGTGTTACTCGTTTTGTAAAAAGGGGAAAGTTGGCTCCGAGATTTGTCGGACCATTTAAGAAAATCGAAAAAGTTGGAAATCAGTCATATCGATTAGAATTGCCTGAAGGGATGTCGGGCGTACATCCAGTATTCCACGTTGGGAATCTTCGAAAATCGTTTAACACTGGAAACGAGGATTGGGCCGACCATACTGAACCACAAGTTGATGAAAGGCTCCGATATGTTGAAGAGCCGGAGTGTGTGTTAGACACTAAGATGAAGAAATTGAGAAGTAAGGAGATAGAAATGGTGCTTGTACGTTGGAAACATCATAAAGGAGCAAATCATACATGGGAAACTAAGTCAGAAATGTTAAGAAAATATCCGAAACTGTTTGAGTCCGAGTAACTTCGAGGACGAAGTTGAGCGTGGTGGAGCCCATGCTGTAACATCCACGGATTCAATTTGATGTATTTTGACTAATTAAGTGGAAAATTTATATTTAAAGTTAAAATTTAAGCAATTATTATGTATTTGGGTTATTTAGAAGTTTGTTGCTATTTTAAGAGAAATTTGAACACGGAATCATTTTATGGAGTATTATGAATATTAAAAGTTAATTATGATAATTCTAAGATTAAATCAGTATTTTATGGAACCGGTTAAGTCGAGGGAGAAATGTGCAAAATGGTGAAAATTGGAATAAAAGAGCAAAAGGGCTTCATTTTCACCATCTCTCTCTCTCTCTAGACTCTCTCTCTAGAATTCTCTCTCTACATCTCTCTAAGATAAATCACAAACCGACCGTCGGATTTTCGAGAATTATACGTCATCAGAAAGATATCGAGGAGTACAACAACAATCTACAAACGGATTTCAGATTTCATACGAATTGAGGTAAGAATCGAACCTTTTTAAGTTATGGTTTCGGTTTTGAAGAACAGGAATCTCGAATCTATCATTTTATGCAAATTTAAGTTTGTTTTGCTTGAAATGTTGCTGGATTATGATACTATATGCATAGTAGAATCGAATATATGCATCATACATGATATAACACTGATTTTAGGCCTTAGAAATGAAGGATTTAAGTTGAAATGATGAACAGACTCGAATATGTCAAGAACAGAGTCGAAATGTAAGAACAGACTCGAGTTTGGTGCTAGATTCGAAGTTGTACTATTAGATTCTAAGGGGGAGGCTTCGAATCTGACATTAGATTCGAAGATGAATTCGAATCTGATGGGGGGGTTCGAATCTGTGCTAAGGGTTCGAATCTGATGTGTAAAATTCGAATCTGATGCTTGATTTCGAATCTAACCCATTAAATTCGAGTTTAATGCCTAAAATTGAGAAATATACTCTCTAAACTTGTATAATTTGAATGGAACTTATAAACAACACATAAAATGGCAAGAATTATTCAAAGGACAAGTTGTGAACTTGAAATGGGTTTCAAATTTAGTTATGGGTTAAATTTGAATGTAGACCCGCAATGGGGGAAAACGTTGCAAAACTTACGAGACTTGATTTTTATGAATTAAACGGATAATGATATGAGGAATTTGTTGTAATTGATATAACAGGTCCCTTGTGGTGTTGTTTAACCCACAGTGGGGTACTTGGTGGAATCCGGTTGAAAGCCCGAAGAGAAATAATATCGGTTTAAAGATAATACGCACCCACTGTGAGTACAGTAGATTTCGCATGATTATATCTGATTTATGTTAAGCTTTGCCTGCTGAGACCTGTTGTTTCACTTGTTTGGTTGGATTTCTACTAACTTGCGTAGATTTAGATGCACATTCTTACTTGTTGCATGTCCGTTCGATTGTTGTGCATCTAGTGATGGACCGGTGGGTCGCATCGTTAACTCTGATGTTACTGTGCTATATGACGCTGGAGCTGATCCCTCCAGGTCCGGTAGGCAGTATGTCATCCCCGATCGTTCGTTTGTCTCAGATGGTATGTGTAAATGCCGAGCTTTGGGCTCGAAGGGGCTGCGGCTCTGGTCCGTACTTGGTGTACGAAGAGAGTATACGACGTTTGTCGTCGGGGTTACTCTTGGGCTTCATAAATATTTATAATATGCGCAATCTTTGTATTCACTAAGCATTCGCTTACGTTTTAGTTGTTGTATTTTTACAGGCAAAGGAAAATCTACTGCTGGACCTTCTAGTTAGGTCGATTTGGAAGATTTGGAAGATATCTGCTATTTAATCGGTAATTATATTGTGGGACAAATGTTGTAATATATTTTGGATGATTGTAATAAATGTATGGGTGTGTAGACCTAGACTTGGTACCTGATAGCACCGTAGGGTGTTTAACACTTATTGCACTACGTATTTATGTTTTAAATGCTTCCGCACTTAATTTAGGTTATCAGATCATTATGTTATTGAATGTTGGTGATTAATCCTGGGTGTATTGTGCTTGGTGGTTGTTGTGGCAAAGGGTGTCACAAGCGATGCAGGAAGAACTTTCACAATTTAGGAAACTAGAAGTGTGGGAGTTAGTTCCGTTACCTCGAGGGGAGATTGCAATAGGAACCAAATGGGTTTTTAAGTGCAAGAGAGACGATCGGGGTATAGTCACGCGCAACAAGGCGAGATTAGTTGTACAGGGTTTCAACCAAGAGGAGGGAATCGATTACAACGAAGTTTTTGCACCTGTAGCAAGGTTAGAAGCAATTAGGTTGTTTTTAGCGTTTGCCTCCTTCAAAGGCTTTAAGGTATATCAACTGGATGTTAAGAGTGCTTTCCTGTACGGGAAAGTGAAGGAGTTAGTGTATGTAGAACAACCGCCCGGATTTACAGATCCAAAATATCCTGAGAGAGTATATCGCTTAGATAAGGCTCTTTACGGATTACATCAGGCACCTAGGGCATGGTATGAGACTCTATCCAACCATCTGTTAGAAAATGGCTTTGAGAGGGGTAGGATAGATAGTACTCTATTTGTTAAGAGAAAGGGAGATCACTTTATCTTGGTACAAGTGTACGTCGATGATATCATTTTTGGATCATCAGACGAACAGATGTGCAAAGATTTCGAGAAGGTGATGAAGTCTAAGTTCGAGATGAGTGCTATGGGAGAGTTGAATTTCTTTTTAGGGTTACAAGTTGACCAAAAGAAGGAAGGGATGTTTATCCATCAAACTAAGTATGTCTATGACATATTAGAACGGTTTGGGATGGAGGGAACTAAGTTGACTGCCCACTTCAGCACGCCGATTCAAGTGAATCACAATCTCGGGCCGGGTACTGAAAGTGATACCGATGTGGATCCGACTTTATATCGGGCCATGATTGGGTCACTTATGTATTTAACTGCTTCAAGACCTGACATAATGTTTGCTGTGTGTATTTGTGCTAGGTTTCAAGCGAATCCGAAGGAGATGCATATGAAAGCTGTGAAGCGGATTCTACGATACCTCAAGTCGAAACCGAAGCTGGGACTTTGGTATCACGCGGAGGGAGATCTAGAGTTGGAAGCGTTCACGGATTCTGACTACGGAGGATGCAGCTTGACGCGCAAATCTACAACTGGAGGTTGTCAGTTCCTAGGAGGGAGATTGGTATCCTGGCAATGCAAGAAACAAACATCGGTAGCCATTTCAACGTGCGAGGCCGAGTATGTTGCTGCTGGTAGTTGCTGCTCACAGGTTCTGTGGATACAACAACAATTGCGGGATTACGGTTTGGCTTACACTCAAACTCCTATTAGGATAGACAATCAATCTACAATTGCTATAACTAATAATCCAGTTAAACACAGTAAAACAAAGCACATAGACATAAGGCATCATTTTATTCGTGATTGTGCTGAAAAGAATTTAATCAAACTGGTAAAAGTGGCAACAGAAGATAATAATGCAGATTTATTTACCAAAGCGTTTGATAAGTCACGGTTTGAGTATTTAATTCAACTGAATGGAATGCGCAACCCAGAGTAATTTGACCTTAGTAGTAGTAACTTTACTTTATTTTATTATAGAGTAGTAGTTTTTCTTTCTTTTCAGTAATCTGCTAATTTAGGAAAGTTTCTATTTTTAGTAAGTTTCTATTTTTAGTAAGTTAGTAGATTAGCTTAGTTTACTGCTTTTTGCTATGAAAAACAAAAGAAAAAAAGAGAGAAAATTACAAAAATACAAAAAAGGAGAATATCAAAAACAAAAAGAGTTAGGTCTTAGATACATAGGATCAAAGTGACGAAAATTAGCACCATCGTTACAGACTCTAAGTATTTAGGCTTTCACACATAATGCAACTAAATCCTAAGTGTTATACTTTATTTAGTTCGATGTGTTGGTAGGCATAATACATATAGGGAATCTCAAGGCTAATAAAATATTCTTGAAAAAGTCAAGCGTGTCACTAACTTAGATGTACGACCAATCGGTCTTAATTTTTATGTACAAGACATACAAACATTGAGTCTAAATGAGGTATGCGAACTTTCTGGGGATGTATGGCAACATCAAATACATCTGACAATGGAAAGAATAGAAATATCATGTAAAACTGAGAGTCGAAAACATGCAACTCTATTGTACGTAAGTACAGACCTGTTGTCTCTGTTTAGATTCGGGTTAGCAGACATGTCACTTTGTTGTACGTCAGTACAGACCTGTCACCGTTGTCTGCTACCTTTAAAAATAAACCTTAAGTCGAACTAAGACACTTTGTTGTATGAGAATACAGACCTGTGTCCGATGTTTGTCTTTTAAAGAAAGTTTGCAAATACCAACAAGTTAGAATTTTTGTCTGTGTGCCTTGATCATAAAAGTATGTCTATGTCTGAGTCACGTAAGATAATTTCCTGATAAATAAAAAGGCCAAGGGATATTCCGAAGTGTAGAATGTTTAACAGGGTAAAATACCAACAATTGGCTAAATAGGTATGTCACAACAAACAATCAAAGGAATCAAAAATTCCTAAGTGTGAAAGTTTAAGTACTGAAAGTTACTATCGGACATCGCTATCTGATTGAACCTTTCTTAGACTATACTCATCAAAAATGTTGTTAAGTATTTAGCTTAGATTGTCAAATTTTTCTTAAGTCTAGATTAAATATTTTGGTCAAAATTTTATTTTACTTTATTTTATTTTTACCTTAGTTTATTTTATTTCATTTTAGTTTAGGTAAAAGGTCAAAAGTTACTGAGGGTGCATTCAAAGTTGGATAAAATAAACAATGCGTGAATTATCTTGAGCTTAGGGTAAAAGAGTTGGCATAGTTTATCTGGTTACACGATACCGTAGAAAAAGTTGGAAATGTTGAATTTATTTCAAATTTTTCGAAAATTTTCTAAGTATTGGAAGGATTCGAATCTAAGACAGACTCGAATAAGGAGTACTTCGAATCTGTCAGTAGATTCGAATCTACTCTTAGACTCGAAGGTTGGTAGTATAAAAAGGTTAACAGTGAAGTCATTTAATACTTACTGTTGTCGAATCTATACTCTCGAATCTATTTTGGCGATTTCGAATCTGTTCTCGAGTCTACCGTTTTTCTCCTAAACGACATTTTGTCGACCTTGAAGACTTTGTGTTCGATTCTACAGACGCTTCTAGGTATAATCAACCAGATTGTACAAGATTTGTGTAGTTTTATACACAATTTTAAGCTAAAACATCAAATTTTGAAGTTTTATGGGTCAAAATAGGGTTTTTGCTAAATAACTAAGTTTGGACCTATAAAAGATCAAATTAAAGACATAAATCAATGATTAGAACCTAGTTGAACTAATGTATGTGATTTACCAAGTTCAAAATGGTTAAAATCTTGGGTTTTTGTTGAAAATTCATTAGTCGGGGCTTCGAATCTGTTCTAGGACTCTCGAATCTGTTCATAGGTTTCTCGAATCTATCATTAGATTCGAGATGACCATGATATTCGAATCTGTCCATTAGACTCGAAAAGGGACACTTCGAATCTGTTCCCTTCGAATCTGTACTTTATTTATTTTGTTTAATTTAAACTTTATTAAACTTGTGGAAATTTAATTGTGTTGGATTTTGTATTTAATCAAGTACAAAATAAAACAAATTTTGAATTTAAACAAGTTTATTGATTTTTAATAACTCTAACAGTTTTATTTATTGTGCAGATATAGCAGTTCGTGCTTTTGTCCCGAAACATAATATGGTCCTTAATCCAGACAATAATATCCCTGAGGCGCAGGGATATCGCCAAGTTTTGGATTTCCTAGCTGAATCTAGGATTAGCTTTGCTCTATACCATAACATCCCAATTGTTATTTCATATGTGAGGCAGTTTTACGACCATTTACAAGTTGATTGCACTGTCACCCCGACAGTTCTAAGAACCAGAATCGCTGGCCAACCTCTAATCTTCTCAGCAGATATGTTGCGCCAAGTGCTACAGTTGGGTTCACAGGAACAAGAAGACGGGCCTATAGACTTTCCATTGAGTATTAGGCAAGCCGCGTTTCTGAGAATGGGCTATAGTCTGGACGTTACGAAATCATCTTATATGAAAAGTGGATTGATAGGGCAGTGGTGATTTCTGGTCCACGTGTTCATGGTTTGTTTTGCGCCAAAGAAGGCTGGTTTTGATTACATCGTCTCAAAGATCCAATCAGGGGTGATTGCGATGGTGTATAATAGGAAGTTCAGCTTCTCGCAGTTGTTTTTCTCGGAATTCATCCATCAGATTACAGCTCCTGACAGAGAAAGATTCCTTCTGTATCCAAGATTTGTAATGATGTTGATAAGGCACTTCTTGCCGAATTTGCCACAATCAGAGGATTCCTTGAGCGTGAATATTATGGATAAGCGCATCTTTTCGGATTGTTCCTCACATCGAGGAAGGTTAGCGGTTCCGGTGGCGCGTCCATTATTTGGAGCAATTGTAGACAGGGAATTTCAAGCCCCAGGTGATGCCAACTGGGCAGGGGTAGTTGATATTCAACCGCAGCAACAGCAACAGCAACAGCAACCGCAACGCCAACAACAGCCGCGTGCTAGGCCGCGTGATCCACGACGCCAACAGCAACAACCTGCTAGTCAAATTCAGGCGTCCAGGCCTTCAACAAGTGAACAACCACAGGCACAAGAAGCAGGGACTTCAGGTGCAGTCCCCGAATCTGAGCAGATTGCTCAGACCTTGGAGGAAATATGGTCCTCTGGTCCTAATGCAAATGAAGATGTGGCAGCAGCATTAGTGGGTGAGCTGCTTAGTCCGCCTGGAGATGAAGATGATATATTTCGTGATGTTGACGAATATCAACCAGAAAGGGCAGCTGACGCATTAATATCTTCAGAATCCGAATCAGATTCAGAGGAAGTTCCTGCAGCTGCAGTTCCTGAAGTTCAAATTGGAACTTATGGTTCGCGATTGATTGTCAATGAAGGTGGTTCGAGGAGGCGAGAGGCCAGGGAATTGGAGGAGTCAGATTTTGAAGAAGATGAGACTGCTCAGTTGGTGACAAGGCAACGGGCCAAACGTCACAGGTTTATGCAGGGGACTTCATCAGAGTCCGATGCACAACCTCAGCCTCAAACCCAAACCCAACCCCAAGTTACAGCTCCACCATCACCGCCACCTCAGCAACATGAACCCTACATTCCCCAACCATTCAATCCTGCTCCCATTCAGTCCATCCCTTCTACATCAGCAGCCTATACCGACAATCAACGAATCATGCAACTCAAGAGTCGTGTCGACTTTCAGAACGTTCAAATCATAACTCTCACAAAAGCAGTCGGTGAACTCCAAGAGCATAACTCTAATCTTGATAAGGAGAATGCAGAACTGAGAAAGATTGTTGAAAGTGTTAGAGACGAAAACACGGAGATTAAATCATTTGTTGCTGATCAATCGTCTGAAATCCGAGCAATGCGGTCCCTCCTAGAGCAACTTATGAAAAATCTACAAACTCAGGGGGAGACGAGTTGTAAAGATCAGGAAGTACAGCGAAAAGATGATGATAATGAAGGCAATGATCCCGGTGCGAATAAAGAGATTGAGTCTGTAGATTTTCCTGCAGCTCAAGTTATACAAGTTCAGGGGGAGCCTAGTCAAGGCGAAGGACAAAGGGGTGAAGCTAGTTCATCTAAACAGCCTTCAGACTTTGAGATCAGTGAGATGATTGAAGCACTCATGGATCTCGATGATGATCCACTGGATGGAGGTTTTGATTATGAAGATGAAGAGCTTGAAGAAGGAGAGTTTATTCCGGAAGAGATAGTAGATTGGCAACCTGAAGATGAAGTAGTAGCTGATGAGGATGATGAAGCTGACGAAATAGTTGTACAGCAGAATCCTATCACTGACACTTATATGATAGATGGAGATAGAATTGTCGATGTTGACATAGTGAATGCTGCCTTGAATCCTAAGTCATCGACTGAAGAACCAGCAAGAGAGCTAAGTAACGAAGAAAAAAGGAAGCTATGGTTCAGAGCCGAAGAGAAGGAGTTAGCAATTAGGAGATCAATGAAAGTGCCTGGTACAGGGAAGCTATCTGAGCGAATCTTAAGTTGGTTCTTTGACAGAGATCTTCAACTTTTTATAATTAAAAGAAAAGACGGGCTTCAGTACTTAAGGCGAACATTGAAAGCATTCAACACCCTTCCAAAGATTGAAATCACAGCGCTTGCATGGAAAGATCTGATAAATATTGGTGATGATCCTTATGCGAATGTAATTGAAAGAATAATAAGAAAGGAGGGGAGATCTAGGAAGTTTGAACGGTTGAGTCCAAGGGTCGGAAGAAGAGTCGAGGATAAGTCACGTATAGATCCTCTTACAGGCCGACCTTGGATGAGGATTCAGTACAAACCAGTGAAATGCCTGAGGAAGGTACCTCTGAAGAAAATGCCACAGAATGTTTTGCGAAATCTACATTGGTGGTATGCTGATACAGAGACCGGGGAAGCAGTCATGGAAGATTTTGAAGAAAAGGTCATCCTTAAAGTCTATGACCCGCTTCACCTGGTGAACCTATCTAAAGAAGACCTGCAGATTTTGTATAACTGTAAGATTTCCAGTGACGCACATATGGATACTGAAGCTAGTAAGTATGAAAATGTGGTCAAGGTATGCGTTGAAAAAGGTCTGTATGCTGGTAGTGTTTTGAATCAATAATAAACCATGTTCTCAAATCAAATGTGTGAATTATTAGAAGCTATCGTCAAGGGGGAGTCTGTTGGTACATCCCGTGTGACGATAGCAGTCTAAGTTGTCTTACATTGTGATTTAGCATATGTTTGGTATATATATATTATGTATGATTGATGATTATCAGTGTTTGTATGTTTGAACTTGATGTAACGTATTACAAGAAGTTCAAACATAAAGCTCAAAGATAAAATCAGTCATAAGGTAATATCATAAGTTTCAAACACTTAGTTGTATATGTCAAAGGCTAGATTCGAATTGCATAAGAGGATACATTCGAATCTGTGATAGATTCGAATGAGTCCTTAGATTCGAATATAGGATAGATTCGAGTCTGTCATGTTGGACAGACTCGAATGGGCCTTGGGCCAGATTCGAGTCTGACCCACATCAGATTCGAATCAGGGTCTATAATTAGGGATAGACTCGAATGATTAGAGGACTTTTTGCAGAATTCGTGAGGAATTAAGCAAGAGGCGATCTTGAGTTTATCAGCTAGGTGAGTGCCGTTTCGGAGAGAATTAGTACGTAGGATCGTTCGTGTGTCGTTCGTTCAGCGTCTAATAGTCTCCGTGTTCCGTTGGTTGAGAGTTGTCCGTCTAACCGTCAACGAGGATTCCGCACTCGTTCACGGATCCGCGTCTAGATAGATCTTGCAGTCGTAGACCTTACATGTGACATGAAACATGCATGTTCAAAGGCAGCTAGACTGAATTCAGGAACTGCTGATTCAGCATCAGTAGACTCCTTATGAACCATTGTCCTCGTCTGCACAGGAGTGCGTGGATCACCCATTATCTGATTGAGAGGATGTTACTTGTGAACTCTGGGTGTTGGCTCTCTGTCTGTCTGAAAAGAAGTTCCTAGATTTGTACCATCTCCTTCATGACCACTTGATGGTTCATCTTCAGGAACAGCTTGACTAGAAGATGGGACTGTTTCCCTTTGTGATGGAGCTGTTCTCTCGAACTTCTTCAACTAAGGCATGAATACAACAATCTTTTAAATGTTTTGATTGAAGAACCATTTTTGTTGGACCATAGCTGGTTCTTATTCCTTTGATTTCCCCTTACCTGCTGTTGTTTGGGAAACTTTTGGACACCATGCTTTTGGCATGTGCAGATTGGAACAGTTTTACCCTTTTATTACCTTTTGAGGAAGATGCACTATTACAGTTAGAAGGTACAGAAACATGTGGAGCAACATTGCATACACTCATCTTCTCTTTTCCTTTCTTACTAGGGGTAGGGGCTTCTATAGGTGCACTCATTGTTTTGTGTTCTTTCTTAACTTCTTTGCACTTACAGTCTTCATTTGGAATCAGATCTTCTTTAGATTCAGGATTGTTTTCAAGGATAGGATCTACACTGGTCATAGACTCATCTAATGGTTCATTAACAAGTCTATCAGCAACATCACTCATGGGATGAATGTATTTGTTGTTGTATGGAGGTGGAGTGGCTCTGTATCCTATACCTTCTTTGGGATTGAGCTGAGATTTTACCCTATCTTTAAATTGAACTTCCATTAGGTGTTCCAGCTTTTCATTTGCCAATTTGAAGTTTCCTAGATCTATATTGACCGATTCTATTTTCTTGTTAGCTTCTAACACCTTCTGTTCAGCCTCATCTAATTTCTTATTTAGGGACTCTATTTTCTTATTCAGCTCCTTTTTCTCCCACTCATGATATGTTCTATCATGTCCCATTTGAATTTCATTATCCTTATAGTCATTTATTTATTTTCTGTTTACTTCATCTTGATCCAAGCTGACTTTGGCACTCTCCAACTCACCTATTAGTTTGTTAAACCTGTCAAAGATTAGAGTAAGGTTTTCATTCTTGCCACCATAAAAGTTTTCATACTGCTATTTCAAAATATCCTTTTGATTTCTCTTGGTGCTAGCATTGCCAGCAAATCTCTTCTTTAAAGCAATCCAAAGAGAATGAGCAGTGTAAAACTTTTTAAACTGATGTTGATAAACATTAGGAATGACTATCTGTAAAAGTGTAAGAGCTTTCACTTCATTCAGTCTAACCTTTCTTTCAAGTTCAGTTTTTGGAGGATTTTTATGGGTTTGCCCTCAACATCAAGTTCAGGATCAACTACAGGAGGAAATTCAACAGCTTCACATATGGCATAGTCAATAAATTGAATGTGTTGTTGAATCCTGAGTTTCCACATCTCAAACTCAATGGGTTTGAGCATAGGAACTTTGAGTCCTTGCCCAGATTCACTACTGCTATTATCAAATTCCATTGCAGAAAATTAAAAATTTTAAAAGAAAGCTTCTGACTTTGCAAACAAAGAAAAACATGTGTCTCTGATACCACTTGTCAAGATCAAAAAATCACTACCTAAGATTAACTGGTTTGAATCAATCAGAGTATAAACCAATAACCTTGTATTGAATCAAAGTCCAATTAAGAAGTTTCCGGAATAACACTTAACTGTTTTAAGAAAAGCTTTCAAAAACAAATAACATATAAGTATAATCAATAATCAAAGACCACTTGTATTGCCAAACTCAATGATTACAATCACCTCTAATCTGTTTGATTAGACGAAGAACTGTGAAGACCACCCCTTACGGGGCAGTTCTCACTAGTCTAGGTCCCACATCATGCAATACGATATCAATCATACTAAGATAGGGTAATTAAATTGCGTAATAATAAATTACATGTACATACAGATTAGGATTTAAGTTAAATATTGATTACATAATTCAAATTAAAGTTATAAAAGGGTACCATCTAATCTAATCATTACATCATAGAATAATATCAAATCTACCCAAAACCACAACATTTGGTATCTTCCAATCAGTACCGAAAAGTTTTGTTGTGTAGTGGTCTATGGAACTTCTGTCTTGATCTTTGTATGACCTAAATACTAGGTCCAGCAGGTGACTTTCCTTTATCTTTTCTTGTAAAAATATTAATGTAGCAACCGTAACCAATGCTTAGTGAGTAAATAGATTTTCAAATCAACATGCAATGTCAAGCGGATCATCAGTCTAGCGTGATATGTCTTGCCTGCCGCTACAGCCCTCATGATTGAGACATAGAAGTCATAGAATCGGATGATGTTCAGGCCACACTCACGCTTAAATCGTGGGGATCAGCCACATACTGGGCTAGCTACCAGTAAGTCAATATGGCAGAACATCGGAGGTCATTACCAAGTTCATTAGAACTGGTGAAATAGCCAAGTCTAGGACAATAGACCAATAAGGCTAATCGAGCTGAATCAATATCTCAAGTTAATTGCAAATGATGAAGCATATGTATTCAATGTCATGATAGCAGAAATCTTAAAACAATATCTGAAATGAAAAGTAAAAGCAATATCATATGAAATGATAAGTCAAATAGCTATCATGATCCACTGGGCAACACCCAACCATGGTGTGCACAGGTCACAATCCAGCTGATAATATGAATGTCAATCAAACTATCATCAACAATATGTCTCAACCGGAAATTCAAGCATGTTAAATCTGAATATCTATAACTCACTGATCGGGGTCTTTATAAAACAGATGTAAAATCTGCCACCTGAGTTATCTCAGGATTTTATCTTTGTCAATTCTGTTCTCTGTCAAATCAAGTCTTTGACCCGCTTTAAATCTTTTAAATCTTTGTATCTATGTTAAGAATTTCACTGAACCTGTCCAGAATTATCATATCATGTCATGTCAATATCATCATCTTTTATCTTTATAAATCCTTAATTCATCTGATTCTGATAACTTATAATTCATCAATCTTTTGTTTGCTCATATTCTTTATTTCATTAAATTCTCAAAAAGTTCCCTTATATATATATATATATATATATATATATATATATATATATATATATATATATATATATATATATATATATATATATATATAAAAATAGTTATATATATATATATATATATATATATATATATATATATATATAACAATAGTTATATATATATATACTCATTTATTTAACTAAAATATCAAAATATAATATTAGGTTTCGGATCACCCGAATTCGGATCAACCTAGATTCGGATCTAACCGAATTGAGCACCCGGATTGGCTCATCCGAAATAGCAATCGAATTCGGACCAAGTAGAGTCCGAAACAGTCATCCAGATTCTGATTTGGAACCGAATTAGGAGCCATCCGAAAACATGTTAATCCATATTGGGACATATGATCCGAAGTTGGTCATCCGAAATATGGGATCCGAAATGGGACACCATCCGAATTCGGTCCTACCCGAATTCGGATCCCACACTTAGTAATTTTCCCAGAAATGTTCTTGGTGTTCTTGGTCATAATCATACGGAAATTTCATAAAAATTCACAAAACTTGATTTTATTAACATGCAATTAAATATAAAGTTGTATTATCATTATTTGAGTGTTTTTATACAATTTTATTGATCAAAAACATCATAAATTGATCAAGATCATCCAAAATCAATGTTTTTGGTCAAGAACGCATTTTTGTCCAAAAATTCCGATTTCTAAATAATTTGAAGGATCTAACCCAAAATTTTTGTTTCTATCACATTTAATTACTTCATTACATGATTATTTATAAATTATATACACATGCAGTACATATTTATGTTAAATCATGAATCATCAATTCGGTTTCTCATGAAACCGAACCAAAACCCATAAGATTTCAAAATATAAATGAATTTTACCTTGAATTGTTGCTCATTGATGATGTTTGATGATTGTTGTAACTTCTTTGTCTTTAATCCTTCACTTAATTACAACTTGATGAACACTTTGATGGATTCTTGAGGAATCCGTATGATTGTAGAGAGAGGATAGAGAGAGAGAGTTAATTGTGATAATGATCTTAAATGATCATTATTTTAGTTTTTATATATATTAATTTAGTTATTTTGCAACTTAACCCACTTTCACTTTTGTATTTTACTTCTCTTTTAATTTGATTAAATAATTTATATCATAATTATAATTTAAAATCATATTTACTTATTAAATTTTCATTCTTAATTAATATTTGCAACATGAATAATATAACAAAATTATATTATTATCTCAAAATTAAGCATTACATAATCGGTTAAAAGTTTGGTTGTTACAGAATGGGCTCCACCACGCACAAACTTCGTCTCCGAAGTTAGCTATGTTCGAACAGGCTTGGATATGTAGTTTTCATAACATCTCTCGATTCCCAAGACTGATGCGAACCTTTGTGGTGTTTCCACTGGACGAGCACCATCTGTATATCTTTATTTCTAAGCTTCTTGGTCTTCGAGTCCAGAATACGTTCTGGCTCTTCAACCACTCGAAGCTTTTCATCAATTTGCAAGTTAACGTGTGGTATTTGAACTTCCATTTCGTCTGCTAGACTCTTTCTCAAATGACTAACATGGAATACAGGATGTATTCCCGATAAGTCTGCTGGCAGTTCAAGATGATAAGATTGATTTCCTATCTTTTCGACAATCTTGAACGGACCGATGAATCTCGGAGCTAGCTTGTTTCTCTTTATGAATCTTACAACATTCTTCATTGGAGATACTTTCAGCATCACCCAATCGTTAACCGCAAAGCTGATAGATCTGTGTCGATTATCATAGTATGACTTCTGCCTGCTTTGAGCTTCAAGAATGTTCCTTCTAACAAGCTGAATCTTTTCATGAGTCAGTTGTAGAAGGGCAGGTCCTGCTAATGGCGATTCACCTGTTTCGCGCCAACAGGTGGGAGTTCTGCATTTTCTTCCATATAAAGCTTCAAAATGAGCCATCTTGATCGTTGAATGATAACTGTTATTATACGAGAATTCGACCAAAGGCAAGTGGTTATCCCAGTTACCACCTAGATCAAGAATGCAGGCACGAAGCATATCTTCAAGTGCAAGGATAGTACGCTCACTCTGGCCATCTGCATTAGGATGATAAGCAGTACTCATAGAGATCCGAGTACCCATCCCGTCTTGTAGAGCTTGCCAGAATCTAGATGTGAAACGACTATCACGATCATATACGATAGACTTTGGCACACCGTGACGAGAAATTATTTCGGTTATGTATAGTTGTGCCAATCTATCGAGAGAATAGGTTTCTTTCATCGGTATGAAGTGAGCTGACTTCGTTAATCGGTCCACGACTACCCAGATGGAGTCGTGTTGTCTTTTGGTCTTAGGCAACTTCGTAATGAAGTCCATTGTTATATGCTCCCACTTCCACTCAGGAACTGGTAGTGGTTGCATATCCCCGAAGGGCTTCTGATGTTCTGCCTTTACCATCTGACAGACTCTGCAGCTTTCAACATAATGACCGATGTATTTCTTCATTCCTGGCCACCAGTAGTCAGCTTTCAGATTAAAGTACATCTTTGAGCTGCTAGGATGAACAGATAATTTGGACTGATGGGCTTCAGATAGAAGAGTGCTGCGAATTGAACCATACTTAGGAACCCAGATTCGGTTTCGCTTGAGACAGTGAAGTTTCAAATGATTCAGAGTTAGAAATTGTAATTGCCCTTTAAGATTTTCAGAATCAATATTCTCTTCTTTCAATGCTTCAGCTTGAGCAATTCTGATGTCTTCAATAAGATCAGAAGAGAATACTACAGGAGTCAGGGCATAGCAGCACTTTTCCGGATAGACTTCCCTACTCAAAGCATCCGCGACAACATTAGCTTTGCCGGGATGATATAGGATCTCACAATCATAGTCCTTAATAAGCTCCAAGGACCGACGCTGTTTCATATTTAGATCCTTTTGAGTGAAAAGATGTTTAAGACTTTTGTGATCGGTGTAAAGCTGACACCGAGTCCCATAAAGATAGTGACGCCAGATCTTCAAAGCAAAGGTAACGGCGGCCAACTCAAGATCATGAGTTGGTGCACTTTTCTCGTAGACTTTCAATTGCCTTGAAGCGTAGGCAATTACTTTTCCCCTTTGCATGAGAACACATCCTAAGCCAGTACCAGATGCATCGCTGTAAACGACAAAATCATCATTGCCTTCTGGTAAGGCTAGGATCGGCGCTTGAATAAGCTTTTGTTTCAGGATGTTTAATGCCTCTTGCTGTTTATCGGTCCAAACGAAAGGAGTATTCTTTCGTGTTAGCATCGTAAGTGGCACAGCAATCTTTGAGAAGTCCTTTATGAATCGCCGATAATAGCCGGCCAATCCAAGGAAACTTCTTATTTCAGAGGCATTGCGAGGCGTTTGCCATTTTTGAACGGCCTCGACTTTAGACGGATCAACGGAAATACCTTCGCCAGAAACAACATGGCCAAGGAACTGAATCTATGAAATCAACAAAGTAGAGTTTCAAGTTTTATTCAATCAAGGAACACTTAAGGAGTAGCTCAAGACAATGTAAACTTATACCTGTCTGAGCCAGAATTCGCACTTAGAAAATTTTGCGTAGAGTGTTTCTTTTCTCAGTAACTCTAGCAATTGTCGCAGATGTATAGAATGACCAGCCTCCGTTTTGGAGTAAATCAGAATATCGTCTATGAATACGATAACTGACTTATCCAGCATCGGTCTGCACACGCGATTCATGAGATCCGTGAACGCCGCTGGTGCATTTGTTAAGCCGAACGGCATCACGAGAAATTCGTAATGACCGTATCTTGTTCGGAAGGCTGTCTTTGGAACATCCTCATATTTAACTTTCAACTGATGATACCTAGAACGAATATCTATTTTCGAGAAATAGCTGGCTCCTTGTAGCTGATCAAACAGATCATCGATCCTGGGCAGAGGATATTTATTCTTTATAGTAACTTTGTTCAACTCGCGGTAGTCGATGCACATACGGAAAGTTTCGTCTTTCTTTTTGACAAATAAGACAGGTGCACCCCACGGAGATGAACTCGGTCGGATAAACCCCTTTTCCAACAGCTCTTGCAACTGCTTTACATTTTCTGCATTTCTGCAGGTGCAAGTCTGTAAGGAGCTTTTGCAATGGGAGCCGCACCAGGAACTAAGTCAATGCCGAATTCGACTTAACGTTCCGGTGGGACTCCAGAAATATCATCATGAAAGACGTCTGGGAACTCACAGACGATCGGGATATCAGATAGAGATTTCTTTTCAGAGTTTGATTCAGAAGAGACGTAGCACAGATAAGATTCGTGACCCTTAGACAAACATTTGTGAGCTTTCTCTACAGAAATAAAGAAGTGAGCACCTTTTCTTTTCTCTCCTTTGATCTCCAATACTCGGCCGTCTGAGGACTTGATTCTGATGATCCGACGGTTGCATACGATCGTTGCTTCGTTGTTCGTTAGCCAGTCCATGACGATGATAACGTCAAACTCTTTTAGCGGAATCGGTATAAGATCAAGGTTGAATACGATATTATTTACGAGCAGAGTGCAGTTTCGGTAGACAGAATCAGCCATAACATAGTTGTTACTGGCTGTCTCAATATCAATTACAACAGGAAGCTTTGACGGGGATTTAGATAATCTTGATGCAAAAGAAGTCGATATGAAGGAACGACTCGCGCCGGAATCAAATAATACTCGGGCAGGAATGGAGTTATGTAAAAACATACCCGTAACTACATCAGGGGTTTCCTTTGCTTCTTCGGCCGTTATCTGAAACGCACGTGTCCTTGCTGTCGGAGTTGCAGCAGAACTTTTCACTGTAGACCCTCCAGCCGACGACTGTGATTGAAATCGTTGCCCGCTTCGACACTGATACATAAAGTGTCCTCTTTTCCCGCATTTTGCACATCCTCGTCCCTGCTGTGGGCATTCTTCACTGCTATGACCAATTCTGTTGCAAGCAAAGCATGTAACGTCATCTGGATTACATAGTCTCATGTGTGACTTTCTGCATCTTTTGCAGAATCGCGGCTCGTTCGTTAGTGAATACGCTTGGGCTTTCGGCTGTGAACTATACTGCTGAGATTGCTGGGACTGAGACTTATTTGGCTTAAAGAATCTGCCAAATCGCTGTTTCTTCGGAGGAGATGGACATGTCGGATTCGCTGATGGGGCGTAAAGCTGATCGCCATACTCTAGATATCCTCTCTCGATATGTCTTGCCGCCTCTACCATTTCCAAGTAACTCTTGTATTTTATTGCGCTCATCGGATGTCGATATCTCGGGTTGAGTCCTACACGGAATCTATTCGTCTTTCTCTCCTCGGTAGCTACTTGATACGAAGAGTAACCGCAAAGCCGAGAGAATTCGTGTTCGTATTCATCAACTGTCTTGGTTCCTTGGGTCAGCTGCATTTGTTGGACTTCCATCTTATCTTGTTGATCAATCGGGCAATACTTTGCGTTAAACATATCGAGAAACTGATCCCATTCCAAAGTCTGAATCACCTCCTCTCCATAGATACTCCTCTGAGTCTTCCACCAAGCACGAGCAGCACCGACGAATAAAGCAGACGCGTAACTTACTTTCTTGGAGTCTAAACAATCAGAAATCTTGAAGATTTCTTCGGTATGGCTGATCCAATCCATCGCCTGAATTGGATTTACTGTACCCTCAAAGTTCAGGGCACCGCTCGCTTTGAAATCTTTAAACTTTCAGCCTTTTGGCTGAGCAATTTGGGTTTCAGGATTTGTGTTATCAGAATCAGATTCATTAGTTTTGACTTGCTATTCTTTTCTCTTATTCTTTTTATCTTCACGTCTTTTAGTTTCGGCCTCGTCTCTGGCCTGAAACTGTTCTTGCATTGTCTTATTTTGTTGTTCAGAGTGTTGGGCTAATAGTTGTTGCATCATTTCGAACATTTGTTGTGGGGTCATGTTTGGTATGTCACCTGATTCTGATCCTGACATCTTAGCTGAAAATTAAGATCAATTAACTATCAGTTTATAGACTTAGATCTATGTACCTTTTTTCCCATCCTAATAGTCTGTACATCCTATCTCAGTTCAAACCACCTAAATGATTGATACGTATGTATTGCTTCAGTTTGAGACTAAGTATACTCACGTAATACTTGATTCACTCAAACTATGGGCTCTGATACCATCCTGTGAAGACCACCCCTTACGGGGCAGTTCTCACTAGTCTAGGTCCCACATCATGCAATATGATATCAATCATACTAAGATAGGGTAACTAAATTGCGGAATAATAAATTACATGTACATACAGATTAGGATTTAAATTAAATATTTATTACATAATTCAAATTAAAGTTATAAAAGGGTACCATCTAATCTAATCATTACATCATAGAATAATATCAAATCTACCCAAAACCACAACATTTGCTATCTTCCAATCAGTACCGAAAAGTTTTGTTGTGTAGTGGTGTATGGAACTTCTGTCTTGATCTTTGTATGACCTAAATACTAGGTCCAGCAGGTGACTTTCCTTTATCTTTTCCTGTAAAAATATTAATGTAGCAACCGTAAGCAATGCTTAGTGAGTAAATAGATTTTCAAATCAACATGCAATGTCAAGCGGATCATCATAGAATCGGATGATGTTCAGGCCACACTCACGCTTAGATCGTGGGGATCAGCCACATACTGGGCTAGCTACCAGTAAGTCAATATGGCGGAACATCGGAGGTCATTACCAAGTTCATTAGAACTGGTGAAATAGCCAAGTCTAGGACAATAGACCAATAAGGCTAATCGAGCTGAATCAATATCTCAAGTTAATTGCAAATGATGAAGCATATGTATTCAATGTCATGATAGCAGAAATCTTAAAACAATATCTGAAATGAAAAGTAAAAGCAATATCATATGAAATGATAAGTCAAATAGCTATCATGATCCACTGGGCAACACCCAACCATGTTGTGCACAGGTCACAATCCAGCTGATAATATGAATGTCAATCAAACTATCATCAACAATATGTCTCAATCGGAAATTCAAGCATGTTAAATCTGAATATCTATAACTCACTGATCGGGGTCTTTATCAAACAGATGTAAAATCTGCCACCTGAGTTATCTCAGGATTTTATCTTTGTCAATTCTGTTCTCTGTCAAATCAAGTCTTTGACCCGCTTTAAATCTTTTAAATCTTTGTATCTATGTTTAGAATTTCACTGAACCCGTCCAGAATTATCATATCATGTCATGTCAATATCATCATCTTTTATCTTTAAAATCTTTATTTCATCTGATTCTGATAACTTATAATTCATCAATCTTTTGTGTGCTCATATTCTTTATTTCATTAAATTCTCAAAAGGATCTATATATATATATATATATATATATATATATATATATATATATATATATATATATATATATATATATGTATATATATGTATATATATATATATGTATATATATATATATATATATATATATATACTCATTTATTTAACTAAAATATCAAAATATAATATTAGGTTTCGGATCACCCGAATTCGGATCAACCCGGATTCGGATCTAACCGAATTGAGCACCCGGATTGGCTCATCCGAAATAGCAATCGAATTCGGACCAAGTAGAGTCCGAAACAGTCATCCGGATTCGGATTTGGAACCGAATTAGGAGCCATCCGAAAACATGTTAATCCATATTGGGACATATGATCCGAAGTTGGTCATCCGAAATATGGGATCCGAAATGGGACACCATCCGAATTCGGATCCTAAACTTAGTAATTTTCCCAGAAATGTTCTTGGTGTTCTTGGTCATAATCATACGGATTTTACATAAAAATTCACAAAACTTGATTTTATTAACATGCAATTAAATATAAAGTTGTAGTATCATTATTTGAGTGTTTTTATACATTTTTATTGATCAAAAACATCATAAATTGATCAAGATCATCCAAAATCAATGTTTTTGGTCAAGAACACATTTTTGTCCAAAAATTCCGATTTCTAAATAATTTGAGGATCTAACCCAAAATCTTTGTTTCTATCACATTTAATTACTTCATTACATGATTATTTATCAATTATATACACATGCAATACATATTTATGTTAAATCATGAATCATCAATTCGGTTTCTCATGAAACCGAACCAAAACCCATAAGATTTCAAAATATAAATGAATTTTACCTTGAATTGTTGCTCATTGATGATGTTTGATGATTTTTGTAACTTCTTTGTCTTTAATCCTTCACTTAATTACAACTTGATGAACAATTTGATGGATTCTTGAGGAATCCGTATGATTGTAGAGAGACGATAGAGAGAGAGTTAATTGTGATAATGATCTTAAAAATGGTCATTATTTTAGTTTTTATATATATTAATTTAGTTATATTGCAACTTAACCCACTTTCACTTTTGTATTTTACTTCTCTTTTAATTTGATTAAATAATTTATATCATAATTATAATTTAAAATCATATTTACTTAATAAATTTTCATTCTTAATTAATATTTGCAACATGAATAATATAACAAAATTATATTATTATCTCAAAATTAAGCATTACATAATCGGTTAAAAGTTAGGTTGTTACAAGAACACAGATTGTTCTTAGGGTTTTTCAACCTTAGAGGCTTATGAAAACTTAATCAGAAAAGCAATTACAATTGAAATAAACCTGTACGTGCGGTACTTACAATAGAAAACCTATTCTATATATATATAATGCCTTCTGATTTGTTTCCTTGAGAAACTCTGATTTCTCTGGTAGTAGATATGCTTGAATCTTCGAATATATATCTTTTTCTGAATTTCAGCACTTTCTGTTTATTGAGCTGTTGAGCAGCTTGAAATCTATCTATTGAGCAGCTTGAGTTTGAACACTGGTAGCTTGAACTTTTGAACTAGCAGCTCGAACTTCTTCAACTAACAGCTTGAACTTTGCGAGTACACAGAAAATCTACTAACAGTTTGAAAAATCTAACTAACAGCTTGACATACCTAGAATATTTCCCAACAGTATGTTGTTTTCTTTTTGAAAATGTATTTTCAAAGAATTCAGCATTGATTGGTGGTGTAGGTTTCTTAACAACAGTTTTGACTTCAGAATGTCTTAGGTTTAGTAGACTTGTCTGCGGGTTTGACACATTTTCCACTAGTTTGTTCATGTGGAACAGATGAGCACACAGCAGTGTAGTTCACTAGTTTGGTGGAGAACACATCTCATCAGCAGACTCCACAACTTTTAGAAATGAACTGTCAGTATTTTGAGGCCTAACAAACCTATTTATTGAAACCAATTTTCCATTTACATTCTGTATAAATGTATTTGGAAGTTCACCAAGGGTGGACAAATCTGTTTCTAGATCTCTTAATTCAACAATAGAAGCTGCTGTATCAAGATCTCCTCCAAGATATGTCTGAATTTGAGCAGGATTCTGCTAACTTATGTATTGATTTACTCTCTTAGCAGAAGAGCACCAAGAGTTAACAATCTTTGGAGTTTAGCATCCTTTAAGTCTGCTTCTTTTTGCTCTTCTAATAAAATAGTGTTGATGTATTTTACCTCATCAAGCTCAGTTTGCAATTTATGAAAACTGTCAAGTTCATTAGTTTTGAGTTCAATATTATTTTTCAGTTTTAAAATTTCTGACTTTAAAGCATCTTGCTTTTCAATAGCAGGTTTGAGATCAACAAACAGATAGTTGAACATTTTCTTTTTCAACACTATAATCTTTTAAATTTTTGTACCTTATACATCATTATAGTATTTCAGTTTTCGAAAGAGCTTAGAGATTCAGCTTCAGCTAGATCTTGCTTGAAGCTTCTTGTAGAAGGAGCATCATAATTGGCCACCAGACAAATGTTATCTTCCTCATCAGATGATGAGTCAAAATCTTCCCAGTCTCAGGCTTCAGCCGTTAGTCCCTTCTGTTTGTTAGAAGCCACAGAGTCTTCCAACTTTTTCAACTTAGCCATGGCTATAAGATACTTAACCCTATAGCCATCATCTCTGTTAGTCTTGTGAGGTTTGGATGATGAGCCACCAGCTTTGGACACACAGTCTGCAGCAATATGGCCAGTTTTGCCACATTTAAAGCACTCAGTCTTAGATTTATCAAATGCTCTTTTTCTGATGGCACTTGATTTCATTTGTGGCATGCTTGATCTAAACTTTTTATTGTTAAACTTTTTGACAAGCATAGCAATCATTTGCTCGTCATAAAGTTCTCCAAGGTCTTCATTTTCCTCTTCTTCCTCTGAAGTGAGCTCCAAGTTTTCACCAGCATGGGAGTCGGCTTGTGTGAATACATCACACACTTGATTCACAGGTTGCCTTATATTAGCCACTAAGGCTGAAACTCTCTTAGCCATTTCCAAGGCATTCGTTTTTGCAGCCTTGATTGTTCATCATTCAACAATGATCCATACAGGTTTAGTAGGTCCATGCTTCTGATAGTGCCTGAGTTTCCAAGTATTGTTGAGAAATAGTTCACTCTTCAGGCAGAATGTCTAAGAACTTGTTTACCAGGGTTAAACTGTCCTTAGTGATACCAACAACATTGATATCATTTATCAGAGCAGTGAACCTGACATAGTTTTCAGTAAAGCTCTCCTTCAGTTTTGCAAAGAACAACTCATACTGTCTAACAAGATTGTTGATCATGTTATCCAAGGTGATAGTGGGACCATCATATAAATTGCACAAAGTATCCCACATTTCTTTGGCTGTTTTTATCTTCTCAACCTATTTGAACACATCATCACGGAGAGAGATTACAAGGTTGTTCCTGGCTTTTACATCAAGGGCCACTAGTCTCTTGTCTTCATCAGTTCATTGATGGTAGTGACAGAGGTTAGCATATAGGGATCTTCCATCACTATCCCTGGAAGTTGTACATCCAGATTCTCCAAGTAGAGCATCATTCTGCACTTCAATCCAGAGAGGTTTTGCTGATTAAACTTTGGAGGCTTGGCCATAGATCCATTGTCATAGTAGGAAGATGAGTTTGAAGAACAATTGTCCATAATGGGAAATAGGGAGTAATGAGAGAGATCTAGAGATGACACACACTCTAACTGTTCTGATACCAGTTGTAGGTCCCAAAAGGTTTCCCAAATACACTTAGATGAACTGTAGAGGGGGGTGAATACAGTTAATCCTTAAATCACACAGATTTTTCTCAAAGTTTGTAGGTATATATTAACAATTGTTAAAGTTTCAAACAGGTTTGGATTGTGGAAAGATCCAAATAGAGATGACAGAAATGAACAACAGCCTTTGACTAATATAAGACACACTCAAACTAGTTATAATGAGATGACTTGCTAAGTTTCACTCACAGTTTACACAAGACACAAATTGAACAAGTTAGAGGATGAACAGCTTAGACACACTATGCTAATTCACTCAAGTTACACTGAACATGCATGCATGAAAAACACACTTTGCTTTGCACTTACGTTGTCTGCTTGTTGATTCTCAGTTCTTTTTTCTCTTTCCTTGGAAGCTTCTCTTTTATACCCATATACAGAATCCATGTGAAGCTTCTTCATTGGTTGTAGAGAAAAGCAGGAATGTCTTGTAATAGGACAAGATTGCTTTTCTGCATCAAGACAAGACTGACAAAGCAGATTTGTCTTCTTGTTGCAGAGTCTTTGTCTTTTACCTTTTTTTCTTTGTCGTCCTTAGCTTTAACTTAAAATGGAATGTCAACTTATGACCTTTATTCTTCCTTGTAAAATTATTTTGATATAAGAAATGGTATGTCACCTATTTCTGATATCCTTTTGTCTTCATGCTTTCAGAACAGCTTCGGCAGATACTTGGCAGTTCTGATTTTCCACTTTGTCTTGTATTTGTAGACTGATCTCAACGTTCAAGACTTTGCATGAAGGCATGGAAACAAATTCCATAATGTGTTAAACCTATTCACAAAGAACAGAACACTTACTTGTGTTAAAACTGTCTAACAGATTTGGACAACTTAAGACATATTATGCCAAACCTGTCCAACAGAATTGGACAGTTTTGTCAAACTGCCATGTTAGAATTAATGTAACAGTGTAAAGTAGACTTAGGCTGACTTTGCGAATCACTTTCAGGTTTGATTGAGGCATTAAAAAGCCATAAAATCTCCCCCTAAGTGTGTCAATCAGGTTCGATTACAAATTTCTCCCTATGACATAAAACAGGTTTGATTGAGCCCTTTTTTTTTGCCGAACATATATATTGAATTATTTTTATATTTAGTTATTAAAAACGTATTAATTTTGTTTTTAATTTTCATTTATAAATACATTTATTTTATTTATCTATTGCCTCTACTTTACATAAATACTTATAAATTATACCATTTTTTGTCCAAATTAATCTTTCCAACGTACCCTAATGTGAATGATCATTCACATATATAGACGTGTATAAGATAACATTATAAGACTTTTTCAAAAGGAGAAACATCATAAATCTTGTGAAAGGTAAAAAAAATCATGTGAATGGTGTGAATGATCATTCACTTGGATGACCATTCACACAAATATGCATTGGATATTCACATAATTTTTAAGGACACAGAAAGTGTGAATCTATGTGAAATTCACATATCATGCGTATAATATTAATTTAAACATGTTTATGAGAAAAAAATTTAAATTTTTTTTAAGGTTGGTATATATATATATATATATATATATATATATATATATATATATATATATATATATATATATATATATATATATATATATGTGTGTGTGTGTGTGTGTGTGTGTGTGTGTGTGTATATATATATATGGGTTCTACAGCATACCAAGCAAAATCTCGTGTAACCAACTTACCGCTCATATGCAAGGGTATATTCATAATAACAACAATCATTCACAACACTTATAAAATGATCATTTTGCAACACTTACAAATCATCATTCACACTACTTATAAAATAATCATTCACAACACTTAATTGATCATTCGTAGTTCTTAATTGATCATTCACAAGAATTATTTGAGTATTTACAATTGTTTAACACTTATTTGATCATTCACAATATTTATTTGATATATCATTCATAGCACTTATTTGACCATTCACAATTCTTCAACATTTATTTGATCATTCACAACACTTATTTGAACATTCACAAGAATTATTTGACTATTTACACTTCTTTAACATTTATTTGATCATTCACAACACTTATTTAATCATTCACAAGAACTATTTGACCATTCACAACATTTATTTGATTATTCACAACACTAATTTGATCGTTCACATGAATTATTTGACCATTCACAGTATTTATTTGATGATTTAAAATACTTTTTTGATCATTCACAACACTTAAAAAATGACCATTCACAATACTTAATTGATCATTCACAACACTTATTTGATCAATTAAGTTATTGTGAATGCTCATTTTCTAATTATTGTGAATGATCATTTTATAATTATTGTGAATGATCATTTTATAAGTGTTGTGAATGATCAAATAAGTGTTGTAAATGATTATATAACATCAGGGTGAATGGTCAATTTATCAATATACTATGATAAATTGTCAAATAAATGGTCAAATAAAGGTTCAATTAGTCTGATGAATGATCAAATAAGTAATATTAATGGTCAATAATTCTTGTGAATGATCAAATATGTGTTGTTAATGAGCAAATAAGTGTTGAAGAATTGTATATAGTCAAATAGTTCTTATGAATGATCAAATAAGTGTTGTGAATGATCAAATAAATAATGTGAATGGTCAAATAATCTATACTACTATATAATGCATGTAGTTGTTGGTCTTAAAACAACTATTTATGCACAAGGTACAATTAATTAAAGCGTGTTGTAAAAACCCAAATAATTAGGAGGTAAATATATTCCTAATAATGTCGAATTAATATCGACTAAAGAAGTAGCTAACTTTATTGAACAATTATGATTGTAAACCTAAGAGCAATATTAAGAGATAATGGTCAAGTATTATTTCAGTATGCTATTATTGGGACTTGAATAATATAATGTTGGTTAGCTATTGAATTGACAAGAATAGGTAATGTAGTTTGACAACAAATAATGATTAGTTATGTCAAAATAACCCTTTTGGATATTGAATTATTAAATAGATGCAAATTTTAGTAATATGGTTTGTATTTGTTAAATAGAAGATGAGTTGGGAAGGGGATGCTTTGTCAATGTGTGAATGTGAGGGGTGGGATTGGCCAAAGGCCCAAATCCCCTCCTCTTTCTTCTTTTTAATCGTCCAAGGCACAAACACACACACACATTCAAATTTTGTTCTTTTGGCAAGAAAAGATGAGAGAAAAGAATAGAAAAGTAGGGGTTTTGCAAGATTCATCACAAAACTTGGGAGATTGAAGGTTTATGTTTGATATTTGTAGCATTTTAAAGGTATAATCACCTCTCATCTTCTTCCTCTATTTTATTTATTGATTCCTCCATTTTGGAGATGAAACGCAAAATGGGTTTATGTTGAAATGTTTTGTAAAGGCTCCAATCTTTTAGTATAGTGTTATATGATTAAAATGGAGCCATAATATGCAACTACATTGATAGTTTGAGTTAGTTTTGGTTTGAACCCAATCTAGGGCTCAAATGAGCTCCAATGGGGTATGGAAGTTGAATGGCATTAAAATACATATTTTGTATGATAATTTATGAACCAAATATGTTAAATGTCGATATGAACTTGAATGGAGTTTAATAGAAGCTCATTTGGAGCTTTGAAGAGGTGATTGGGGTTTTAACCCAATTATGAACTCAAAAGAGTTCATATGAACCATATGATGATCTTTTATTTATTAAATGCATGGGAAGGGTATAAAATAGTCTAAATATGTTATGTTATTGATTTCGTGTATTGGTTGGGGTTAAACTCGAGCAAAGGCTCGAGTTGGTGTTTTATGCCTAAACCGCAGGCCAAGTGTTCGGTGAAATGCCTCAATGAGTACCCAAGCATTTTGGGATTTGATTTTTATGTTTGAATATAATATGAATGCCTAAACATATCGTAAATATGTTAAATATTGCTATAGAATCGATTAGAATTGAATTCAAGCTAAATTGGAGCTTTGTGTTGTCGGTTGGGGTTTTCGGTCATTTTAGGACTCATTCAGAGTCCGTATGAGCTCCATGGAATCATTGAACGTTGTTAAATGATTCTAATATGTTTAGAGGTATTGAAGTGACCATATTATGCTATAAGTATTGTTGGTAAAGTCCCTCCAAAGTTACGAAAACATTTATTGAGGTTTTGGGGACTTTGGTGTGTATTTGGGACTTCATTGTGCAGTTGGGTACATCCAGAAGATGGGTCACGGCGCTACCCCCTGGGTCGCCCCATGACTATCAATCTGCCCCCAAAATGTTGTTTTGTTTGGTCGGGGCTCGATGCTTGGGTCTTATTCATTTGTTACACCTCTAAATTAAGTGTTCAAAGGGTTTGAGGGCCTTTGATCCATTCCGGAACTTGTATGGCCTCAGTTGTATTTAGTGCTTTCGGTTTGAGGTCCCTTTACTAATAGGACACCCTTAGAGTCTTATATTGTGTTTGGGAGCTCACGAGTTTGCGTTATGAATGCTTCTAGGTGAATTAAGTCGAAAGGAGCTTGATTGCAAGCTTTAGCCATTCTCCGGGCTATTGTGGCTTTATTGGAAAGCTTTGGAATCTTCTAAACCGATCACTGTGAGTTCTAGGACTAATGTAGAAGAATGATTACATGTTAATTGTTGTTCATGCCTTCGTTGATAACATGATATGTGACCATCCATAATAACATGCTATTTGATCATGCATATTCATATGCTATATTGATGGATTCATTGTAGCCTTGTTGGACATGTTATCATGCATCATGAATTGGAAATGTATTACCATGCTAGTTGACATCATTGTGGATTTAGTTATGCATTTCATATGGTACGCCTAACTCCTTATCTTTATGGATAACAATGGTTAGAAGTTGGTAATTCACGTTCGATGACCTCGTTGGCTGGACTAATTACTTTTGTGATTGTTTAATATTAGCTGAGATATATGCATGACACTTTTAAGTTATATAGTGGGTCAGCCTTCTTGACAATCTAATTGATTATGGATGGCGATAAGGGGCTATTTAATTGTTAAGTTTATTAGGAATATCATACGGCCCGATGATGTATTAGAATCGTTAATAAAGAACAAGTTAGTAAGACCACATGGGTGGTTTCTTTTAATTGGTCATAAGGACCATTATAGACTCTCATGAGTAATCTCGAACCTACTTTGTTGTGATATATTATTTGGACCCGTTTGGATGTCCATGGAATATTCCTTGCCCCGTTGGATGCCAGGTGGCCGACATACTTGGATTGTCGGAAGTCCCGACTTTGATAGGGACAGCCTCGTACTTTGCTAGAGGCAATACCACTCCCGACTTTGATAGGGAACCCTAGACGACCATGGGTTATGTGGTTATTGGATTGGGATGGGATTATGTCATGTGAGGACAGCAACGGGCCGCCTGCGGGCGATGATTATTTGACACATTGGGCCGCAAGCATGAGTTATATCCTAGTGGCAGTGTTGGCATCATGTGAGGATGGCAACGGGCCGCCTTCGTGGCGATTATTATGGCACGTTGGGCCGCAAGCATGATTGTCATCACCTTTGATTTGGAGTCATTAGCAGTACGTACTTTGGTAATGTAACGTGCCGATTTGGTAAGGCGACTTTGTAAAAGCGTTACAACGTGCTAATATGACATATGTTAGGATCCCCACTTTGGCTCGACTATGCCGAGTGGTGGAGTGGATCCTAAGATTTGAGTTGGTTCCCCACCTTGACTCGGCTAGGCTGGGCGGTGAAAGTGGAACATAAGATAATGATAGACGTCATGAATGCTAATAGTCGTCAGTGAGATGAGGTTCATTGGTGTTATATTTTAAATAGCCATTAGCCCTCTGTGAGGTGTGGCATCTGGCTGTGAATTCTAATAAATCAATAATTGATGTGGGACACTGATAGTCCTTAGCGAGGACGAGGTGATCCCTTTCGAACTTGGTACTGGCCATCATTGGCCTTGATGTTTTGGTTGATAGGAAATATGTGCTGGATAGACATATATGGTTATCGTGTAATTGTTATTTACATTAATCTTAGAATTCACTAAACAACTTATGTTGTTTACCCTTTAGTTGTTCACCTTTTTACACGTTTTGAGCTATCAAGCGGGAAGCATATATTTCTTCTGTGTTGTTGAAGATATTAGACTCAAGACTAACGGTATGACTTGGACATTGTGTTGCGTTTGGGTAGCCGACTTCCTGGCCTTAACTATTCATTTACAGGATCAGGACCTGTAACCTTGTAGACATTAATAGTTGTTAATCAGATGCATCACTTATGATGCATTAGTTGTAAAAGTTTTAATTCTACCCAAATTCCGCAAGTATTATTGTGCTAATTATTGTTAATTACACTTAAAAATGTATTATTGTCGTATGGTTGTTTGAATTTGGTATCAGAGACGTGGTTCATCGACTGAGTATAGTGCACGATACTCATCCTTGAACCCTTGGATGATGCTTATATTGACCCACCTAGGCAAATATTATGACAACCAACATAAGTTTGAACTTTGGCTTAGGATGGGGATACTTTGGGTAGACTTATGCTAATTTTGTGTGACAATATATACATTTGAAGTATATATATACTATCTATGTTCGACATTGGGATTCGACATTGTTATTTTAAAATGGTAAGTGTTTGGATGAGATTTGAGAGTAAAATACGGATAAATGTAACCTACTTGTTGGGTATAAATTAATTTGAAGACGTGTGTACCCACGTCGTGTATTGAACCTTGATAGGATAGGAATCGTGACTGATTGGGTCTATGAATGATAAGAAACATGTGAGAGTCTTGTGGTAGCCACATGGGCATATTGTCATATGGGCTATAACGAAACACTCTCATTGTGTGATTTATGACATTAAGGTCATTTAATATTGTGAAAATTATGATATTCCTTCCTTCAGGTGTGTTGTGAAGTGCACTCGACTCCGCGAGTATGATTTGTCTTGTCAGGACCGCGAGGTCCATCCTCCAATGGGATTTATGAATATAGTTCCTAATGAATTAGTTTGGCCATTATGTGTGGTTTAACCGAGGGAAGTTGATCTCGATTCGCGTTCTCAGACTCACCCTTCGTTGAGGCGTCATTTCTGCCTCAATCTTTGAGGTCTAAATCTCGACGTCATTGCTCGTAGTTTATAAAGTTTCATAAGGGAGAGTGTACTAATGATGACCTAGTGTATCATAAATGTGGATAGTCATGACATGTTCGATGTAGATGTCCATTGTGGTGTTAGGTTGTCGGGAATGTGGTTATGTGGGCCACAAATTCGTGATTGCACTCAATGGAAGGCTACTTTTGACGAGGCTGAAGCTACAGCTGAGTATCGATCTCCGTAGTGGAAGCATTGTCTTCCAATCATGATCTATATAACGTTCCTTGAGACGTTTTTATGCTGTTATTGTGTTATATCTGAATCATTTTGACAATTTGTCATTGATATGGAATGAATGCATGTGTAATAAGTTCGCTTAATTAGGGAGCCGATCTCATTCTTATGATAGTATGATATAATTGCATGTTAATAGGCATGAAGTATAGTCAATAGGTGTTGATAGCACTCCGACTTTGTAGGAGTGGTGGACCTTATTGCTAGTAAGCAATATCTAATGTTAATTAAAATTTTCAGGTAAATGTGTGGCATTTTGACTACCACCCGGTTGGTAAGACAAAATCTAAATGAACCTTAAGATGTAAAAGTTTCTTGTAAAATTTTAGTTGCTATGAGTAGCATTAGATGGTGTCAAATTAGAATGACAACGCCTTGGAAAATTATTCCCCAATATAACTAAGTTTTCATTTGAAAAAGGAAAATTTGATGTTTGATGGTAAACTTCTTGGAAAATTTAGGAGTTGCGTTAGCGCAACGGGGGGTGGACAACTTGTGCCTCCACGATTAGTCAAATGACTATAAACGAGGTTAAATCAATAATGATTTTGGTGCTTAGTGGCAATTGTTTTGTCAATGAATGTGGTTGAATAGATGACATGTGTCATCACATTGAAGATAAATATGATAAATTGTGTCTACTCAAAAATTGTGAAAGGGGAGTATATTTGCTTAAAATGTAAGAACCAACTTGTCCAACGAAATTATATATTTGGTAATTTAACCCTTAATTTGTGAGGAAGGGTCGACGAACTCTAAGTTGAAATTGAGCAAACTATTGTGGACTAGCTCTAAGTCAAAATTGAGCAAAATGTTGTGGACTAGCTCTAAGTCTCATTTGAGCACTTAATTAATTGTTGTTTACTTGATACAACAAAAAAAAAATTTGCGTAATAACATGTCGGTAATTTAATAAATTATTGAAATGAATAAAATATGGCACATTGAAGCTACTTGGCGGATGAATAATAGTTCTTAAAGAACAATTGAACCAATATGTTGATTTGGAATAATGAAGTCATTTAATGTGACTGAATTATATTCGTAGCTAGATGCTTGAATACCACGTGGTATGGTGGTGATAATAATTGTATATGATCTTATCATGTTGGTTAACACGGTCAAATCATGTAAGTGATCTAGTGGGGATAGGTTGCATAGTGCAACTAGGATTATGTCGTTGAGGTAAACATAATTATTTGAAGTGATTGTTGTTTGAATGTGAGGTCTCTAGCACCTGTTGATCTCTAGGTGCTCATTAGCTATGTATATTCGAGAAATGTCAATTTAACCTCTGCGGTGTAATAAGACACGTGGTCTTTAAAAAACATGGTATTGTGATGAGTCTTAGGATTCCGAGGACAGAATCTTTTAACGGGGGAAGAATTGTAACACCCCAGATAATTAGGAGGTAATTATATACTTAATAATGTTGAAGTAATATAATTATTGGAATAATTTTATTAATTGGAGTTAATAGTAATATCGACTAAAGAGGTAGCTAACTTTATTTAACAATTATAATTGTGAACCTAAGAGCAATATTAAGAGATAATTGCTAAGTATTATTTCAGTATGCTATTATTGGGACTTGAATAATATAATGTTGGTTACCTATTGAATTGACAAGAATAGGTAATGTACTTTGACGATAAATAATGATTAGTTATGTCAAAATAACCCTTTTGGATATTGAATTATTAAATAGATGCAAATTTTAGTAATATGGTTTGTATTTGTTAAATAGAAGATGAGTTGGGAAGGGTGTGCTTTGTCAATGTGTGAATGTGAGGGGTGGGATTGGCCAAAGGCCAAAATCCCCTCCCCTTTCTTCCTTTTAATCGTCCAAGGCACAAACACACACACACATTCACATTTTGTTCTTTTGGCAAGAAAAGATGAGAGAAAAGAATAGAAAAGTGGGGGTTTTTGCAAGATTCATCACCAAAGTTGGGAGATTGAAGATTTATGTTTGATATTTATAGCATTTTGAAGGTATAATCACCTCTCATCTTCTTCTTCTCTTTTATTTCTTGATTCCTCCATTTTGAAGATTAAACCCTAAATGGGTTTATGTTGAAATATTTTGTAAAGGCTCCAATCTTTTAGTATATAGTTATATGATCAAAATGGAGCCATAATATGCAACTACATTGATAGTTTGAGTTAATTTTGGTTTGAACCCAATCTAGGGCTCAAATGAGTTCCAATGGGGTATGGAAGTTGAATGGTATTAAAATACATATTTTGTATGATAATTTATGAACCAAGTATGTTAAATGTCGATATGAACTTGAAAGGAGTTTAGTAGAAGCTCATTTGGAGCTTTGAAGAGGTTATTTGGGTTTTAACCCATTTATGAACTCAAAAGAGTTCATATGAACCAATTGATGATCTTTTATGATTTAAATGCATGGGAAGGGTATAAAATGGTCTAAATATTTTATATTATTGATTTCATGTATTGGTTGGGGTTAAACTCGAGCAAAGACTCAAGTTGGTGTTTTATGCCTAAACTGCACGCCAAGTGTTCGGTAAAATGCCTCAATGAGTACCCAAGCATTTTGGGATTGGATTTTTATGTTTGAATATAATATGAATGCCTAAACATAGCCTAAATATGTTGCTAAAGAATCGATTAGAATTGAATTCAAGCTCAATTGGAGCTTTGTGTTGTCGGTTGGGATTTTCGGTCGTATGAGCTCCATGGAATCATTGAACATTATGAAATGATTCTAATATCTTTATAGGTGTTAAAGTGACTTTATTATGCTATTAATATTGTTGGTAGAGTCCCTCCAAAGTTACGAAAATGTTTATGGAGGTTTTGGGAACTTTGGTGTGTATTTGGGACTTAATTGTGCAGTTGTGTGCATCCAGAAGGTGGGTCGCGGTGCTACCCCCCCTGGGTCACGCCATGACCATCAATCTGCCCCCAGAATTTTGTTTTTTTTTTGTCGGGGGTCGATGCTTGGGTCTTATTCGTTCGTTACACCCCAAAATCTGCCCCCAAAATGTTGCAATTCTAATTGTTTTAGTTGGTTAAAATATCAGTCTCATGTGTTTTTCTTAACATGCTTATAGGATTTATCCAAATATGTTTGGCGCTTTTAATATCGCTTATAAGTAGATTTTGTCTTGGGAAGTAACAGACCTTTCTCTTCCAATGGTTTGTATGATTACAACCGACAGATTTGCAATGATGGGAGTAAATTTTTTATAAAGCAGAAAAGATACTTGCATTACAGGTTTTTTTAGTCTCTATCTAAATCTGTTTGTTATCTTCTTCAAAATCTTTAACCTCGCTAAATTTAAGATTTTCTACTCTGAATCCATCCTTCTACTAGTCTGAACTCTAAATAGGTATGCATTCTTGATTTTCTCCATCTGCTATGAAAAAATGGTTTTTTTGTTGTTTCTTGATCTACTGTAAAGTCCATGTTCACATATTGTTGCTTTATAGTTGTTACTTAAAAATCAATACGCAATTCAGATCATACAATGAAAACAAAACAATTAAATCAAACCTGACCAAATGATTTTATTAAGAAATCGGAAACTGATTGCATGAACTGTGATAATGGCAGTTTCTTTCTCTTTTCTATTTTCACTTTCTTTGCACAGAAAACAAAGTCCTATCTGATCCGTCCCTACAAAAATACAACCGCCCACTATTTATACATTTACAAGAATACAAGAATTACAATAAGCCCCCTGAACTTTTTCATATAAAATTGTTTTCATCTATATATATATATATATATATATATATATATATATATGTTCCTAACAATCTCCCACATAGAGATGAAAGCAATTTTTCAATCAAAGTTTAAAGTTGTTCTTAAAAAATTCTTCTTCATTGTCTCTCTCTGATCTTCATATATCTTGTTCTCTGATCTTCTCTTTTCTTATGAATAGACTTTCCCCCTTGAATCCTGAATAGAATTTGATTCCCTCCCTTGATCAATCAAAGACAACATTTCATCTTTCATCTTGAACTCTACTGAAGTTGTCACAATAGTCTTCAGCAGTTGTTGCAATTGTCTTCAAACTATTCAGTAGTTTTCTCTAAAATAGAACATTTCTCCCCCTCATGATGATCATAAAAATTATGAACATCATGCAAAATCTTCAGACACAGATGCAGTGAAATTACAATTGCAGACATGAATACAGACAGAATGACATCAACAATTACAACTCATAAATATTACGAAGTTTCTCTCACTCTCCCCCCTCAAAACAATATTCTCTCTTACATAAATGATCTCTCCCCCTATTCGGAACAAATATATCACTCCCCCTCAAATGGATACTTTCTCCTCTTAGAAACCAAGAAAGTCAAAGCTTTTCAACTTAACCCGAGAAAAATGAAACACGTTCATTTATAAGTAACAGAGTCCAGGTCCACATTGGAATCCTGTTTGCACAATAGACATTATATATGTGACCTACTTTCAGCGCTGGCGTGATGTTAACACTGGTAGGATTTCCAAATAGTCATCATGACATCCTTTATCATAAAAGAATCACTCTTCTTTGTTCTGGCTTATTCACTTTGGACTAGCTGTTTATAGTCACGCAGACTGTTAGACTCGATGTGTCCTAAGAGTGTATATATTCAGCTCTAGACACAATGTGCATCAAATGAAGTTTGAGACCGGAGAAAATGTTTTCCTTGTTTCAATATCAATAGTATCCAAATGATATATCGATAAAAATGTGTTATATCTCCGTGATTATTGAAACAAAAATCTTTTGAGAGATGCCTGAGTGGTTAGTGGGGTTAAGTGTATGCGTCACTGGGTCCATGATGTCTTTTTCAATATCAACTCACCTAGGGTTTGATAGATTATGTGGATTACCCAGCAGATACAGTTTACGTAGGATTTTCTTTTCTTTAAATCCTTTCTCAATTCTCAGCTCTCAGCATTTTTCAACTAAGCTCCCTCGGGATCACTTTTTCATATATACAAGTCAATCAGCTTCATAGTTAAAACATGATCTAATGCACCACCATCTCCTTTAAATATACCCACCTCTGCTCGACCCTGTCAGTATCCCGTGATAATTGACACTTCTCAACTAATAGACCTAAAGAACCCTCGCCCACACAAACTGTAGATGGTTTGCTCTTTGGGTAGGTCTTCTGGTTCTGGTTAGACCATATAAGCAATGTTTATGCCTATCACACAATTTGGTGCATAATCGGAGTCAGCACAAATAATGTTCAACATTTCAGCTCATGGGGTATCACATAAAGAATGATTAGGATATTCAGCTCAGATGAATTAGGAGATGAAATTCAAAATGAATTTGGGGAATGATGAGTTGGGAGATATCAGAAAGAAATGTAAAATCTGATATATGATATGGAATGAATCTGATTTTCATGACAGAATTAGCTCATGGGAGAATACGGGAGAATTCAATAGGAAGGAAATGGAAGAATTAAGAATGCATTGGAGAATAACGAAGAGAATCTCAGAAGCAGTGAGATTATGAAAATATAAGAGATTAGAACAATTAACCTCAATGATATTTTCAGAGAAATAGAAATTAACATCCTTAAAAAATTGTTCTTTTCAACTGAAAAAACTTTTTATATGCGCAAAAAATATTTTCTTGAAAATTAATTCGTCGTTAGAGTGCCTCTGAAACTCCCCTGGAAATAAGTACACAAAGTTAGTCAACTCATAGAAAATAAATCAGGAGTAAAAAATTTATAAAATAAAACTCTCTCTTTGTCAATATAGCTTGAGAGTTGAATTCAGGGCACGAATTTCAGAAATAACTGAAACTTATAAATTTAAGATTGGAATCTGCACTGATGTGTACATAAACCATTTACAATGAAGACCGGCTAGTCTGATTTGACTAAAAACCAATAACATGCATAATTAAGAAGTCTTTGGTATCCAAACAGATTTGGATCCAGGCTTGTTAGCGCTCTTGGATACCCATTTAAATACGGGTTTAGGTAACCATTTCATTTTAGGTTTAGGTATCTTTTCTTCTTTTTCAAACTCAGGAAACAAATTTATTTTAGTATGATAAAATAGAATATTTGAATTATGAAAGAAACTTGAATCTGAACGAACAGAATTATGCAAACTCTTCTTTCTTTAAACATGTCTGGTGCTAGCCTGTTTCTAATAATACTTGGTATTTTTTAGTAAAGATTTCTTTAGGGAAGAATAACTAATATTTGCAGAAACTTTTGAAAACTCTGATTTCGAAGATTCACCGGGGTAAATCTTGACCGGAAGTTTTTCAACTAATTTGTTTTTGCCTTTGTTTATTTTTAAAAGATATTTAAGTTGAAGATCTGAAGACAAATCAAACTTAGAAGTTTTAGGTAGATTCTTTTCACTTTCTAAAGATAAATCAGAATGATCAACTTTATGTTCTAAACAAACATTAGAATCCTTAACCTCTGATTCATTTGAAGAAGGGGAAACATTAAATTGTTTAGAAAGATGAAATATTTTATCTTCTAATCCTTTGATAATGACCCAACATGAATTTCTGTCATTATCCAATGATTGGAAATCAGTTTTGAAATATTGTTCTATAATTATGAACAACTGTCTCTCATCTTGAAACAATTTAGATTTCGCTCTGAAATCTAGTTCTTTAAGGAAGATCTCATTTCTTTGCTTCTCAAATAATTCTTTAGTTAAAGAAAAATCCTTTTCAAGAGCAAAAAAGTCTTCAGATATGTCTGAAACATAACTTTGATCAGGATGATTTGACTTTGAAAGTGTTTCTTCAAGATCTTTAACTTTCTTGTACAAATCAGATCGTTCAGGCAAAAGATATTTTAGTTGAGTTGCATTATGAAAATTCTCTTGTTTAGAATCTTCAAGTTCATTTGATAATTCAGATATTCTCACTTTAAGAATATGGTTCTCAAAATTCAACACTTTCTGTTTTTTTAAAATTTAAAACTTCTTCTTTCAATTTTGTTACATAATTTAAAGCAAATGTTTTATATGTATTTAACTAAAAAAGAATATCATAATTATTCTTACGCATCTGTTCATATTCAGTAAGTTTTGCAATCAGCTCAGACTTTTCAGATGTTAACTTTATAATGGAATCATGATTAGACATTTGATTTTCAAACAGTTTAAGCTTCTCAATCTGTTTAGAATTCTCAGCTGTGAGATGCAACACCTGCTAATGTTCATTTGCCAGTTTAGGTTCCAGAGAAATTTCCTTCTTCTTCTTCTCGTATGGTAGTTTAACAATCTTCTAGTTCAGCCAGCTTTGTCACATTCATCAAGTTTACTTTAAATTCCTTCAATTGGACATTACATCAACAGGCTCTTCAGTTGTAGCCATAAAGCACTGAGCAATATTCTTCGTGTTCTGTTCTTCAGTTTTGTGCTTCTTTGATGATAACTATCTTCCAAACTTCTTTTTAAAAGCCTTTTGAAGGTTGAGTAATTCCAGCTTCATCTCTTCAATATCTATGTCACAAAAATCAGTGTCAGACTCCACCGGATTAGGTTTAGCGAAATTGAAGGGAAATCAATTAAGCTCAGAAAATATCAGCAAGTTGAAGGTTGTTCGAGGATCGAAATCCAATCTTGAAGCTCTGAAAGATGTATCTGTGGTTTGATGAATTGGTGAAAATCAGCTCCAGAGTGACTTTTGGAGGTTGATTTTTTAGATTTTATACAGAAAAATGCATGTAACTTTTTTCTGGAGTCGAACTAGGCCTCGATAATTGCTCGAACCAGCTTAGCCTATTCTATAAATTGTAGATCTTGGTTCAAACTTCGATTTGACATAAGGAAGGCATTGTAACGAAGTTCCATTGAAAAGTTATGGCCAACTTAAGCAGCAAAGGTCATACAGTCAAAAGTTAGATATTCTGAATTGCAGATTTTGAACTCCGAGATCTATTATGGAATAATGAGTGATTGAGTGAATCTCGAATGAAAGTGGATAAATCTCGAATTGTGAATGATGAATCTCGCAGAAAGAATAGTAAATCTCGAAGAACTCTATGTAAAACTCGAATGACCAAGGAACAAACTCGAGTGTCTAAGGATGAAACTCGACTGATTAAGGATGAAACTCGGTCAAATAAGAATGAAACTCGGTCGAATAAGGATGAAACTCAGTCAAATAAGGATGAAACTTGGTCGAATAAGAACCAATCTCGGATGATTAAGTATCAAACTCGGTTAAAACATGTTTCAAAGTCGAATGAATACTTATCAAACTCGAAGAAAACTTGATCAAACTCGATCAACACTTGACAAAACCCGGTCAAAGTGTGATGAAACTCGGTAAAAGCGTGATGAAACTCGGGCAATGCTTTGTGAAACTCGAGTAATACTGCACTAATAGAGATATCTGAGTTTCAACAGTTCAGAATAAAACCAAGTTTAGATTCCAATATTTTCAACAAAAATTGACGAATTGAACTCAAATTGACGGCGAAGGTGCGTTTTTCACACAGATGCACTTTTTCTGAAGTGTTTTTGACTAATTTCAGATTGAACACTCAATTTTGGACAAAAACAATAAGAACATAACTTTTTCCAAAAAACCAGAAAATTCCAAATTAATATCTATGTGTTTGGAATTAAGATTTGAGACTTATCTCAATTGATTCGTCCTTGAAAACTACAGACTCGATCCAAATTTCAGATTATTTCACCCACTAAATCAAAAACCCAAGAAGATTTTCTGATTTTGAAAAATTACGATGAAATAGTGTTCGAAAATTTTGACCCAGATTCAGAAATTACTCAAAAATTTTGCCATATTTTGCTCTGATACCAATTGATATTTCAAAATCTATAAACAATTCAGATCAATACACTAAGAACACAAATTGAAGCACAAGACGACCAAATGATTTCAATTGAGAATAGAAAATATTACAATTGCTATGATGGTTTCTCTCTCTTTGATTTAACTTTCTTGCACGGAAAACTATGAACCACTCTTTGATCCGTCCTTACAATACTACAGCCACCTACTATTTATATATATACAAGAATATGAGAATTACAATAAGCCCCTCATACTTACAATTATAATTATTTTCATCTATATATACATATATATATATATATATATATATATATATATATATATATATATATATATATATATATATATGTATATATGTTCCTAACAATAGTTGTGCGTGAACGAGTTTTCCTGAGTTTTGATAGCATTTTTATGTTTCAGGTACATGTTAATTTGATGAACTGAGGTGACCAATTTGTTCATATCTTTTTAAATTTATGTCAATGGAGTTAGCTTCAAAATTTTGTTTTAGTTGTCATCCGGTTTTTAGGATATGTATCCGATTCTTCTTTGGCTTGAATTCTGGAAGATGAAGAGATACTTCCAATGAATTTAATTATTTTTGTTTCATGTAATCTAATCAAGTTGTTTTACAATGTGTTTAATTGAGGTTAAATCTCTATTCCGTGAACAGGTAATAAATGTGTCACACCCTGCTACCCCGGTTGGCAGCGAGGCGTGACGAATGCGGAAGCGTAACCATAATCATAATGAACGACCACTATATGGACGTTTTTAAAATACATCGTTAAAGCTTTAAAACATAGTAATGTTTTACATAGTCTGATATGAGAAGTGAAGTTCGCACAAATACAGAGATTTAATCACATAATTAAAATATCCAAAATAATGCAGCTAAATCTCCGTAAATTTGAATATGCATGCGACTCCATGGATGCGGAAGCTTGAAAGTAAAATACGTCCGAGGCATACTTGCCTTAATTTCCTGAAAATACACGCTAAAATACGTCAACAAAAATTGTTGGTGAGCTCATAGGTTTACACGTAAATCTGACTCGTATGGACAACAATTATAGAGGTTGAATTTATAAAATCATAAATTCCTTGTTATGTATTACATATAAACCATCATGCAACCGAAGCTTAATTTAAAATAAGTTTGCTCTGTGCAGTATTCCCATACGTAATACCGTTTGTTGAATATATATGCACCCGCTGTTAGCCAATCCAACTAACCCGAGTGGGGGACATGACTCCCAATAGATCTATCTACAATATATTCGCGCTTACAAATAAATGCAATTAACGGTTCATGATATCAGAGCTAATGGAACCCAATGTGTAATACATAATAGAAATGAAGACATTTCCGTGTCCATATAAAAACGAAGCATGTATTTCATCCCCAAAACATAATAGTGTAAAAATAGGGGCTATGAGAACTCACCGGAATTGCGATGGCAAAAATCTAACGTAAAAAAGCTTTTAGCGTAAAGTGACGGATGATGCACCGAGCGAGATTAAACGGGTCATAAATGATAATAAGGACTTAATATCTCTAATATATAGTGATATATACATATTTATAGATTTTTATGTCTTAAATCACTCAACATTACAAGTTTATAAATAAAATTCGCTTAAAACGTCAAGTTTATATATATATAATTTTCCAGCTGTTTCGGAGGTTTTTCGGCCTACTTTGAGGCTGTTTTTGACCAAGCTCCAAAATGTTTTAGACTTTGGTTTTCTAGGAAATTAAACTACTATATACAAAGGATTTTTAGAATCAAGAACGGCCATTTTTCGAGATGTTTAGGTTGGTGAAAAAGCTCGTTCAAAACCCTATGTTGGCCATTTTTGAGCTGTCAAACTTTCGGTTTCCCAAATAATTTCTGGAGGTCTTAAACTTCAAAATAAATCATGAAATTTGCAGATCTATAGTTAAGACATAGATCTAACTTTTGAGAAAAGAATCAACTCATTTTGTTGAGTTATGAATTAGTTATGATTTTTCAAAATCGATATAAATTTTCTGCCGAAAATCCGTAGTTTATAAACTTAAAACAACTCATGATTCTTGTTGTTTATTCAAAGACTACTTGTATAAAAGTTATAAAAGTTATATAACACATATATAACACATTTTTTCATAATATTAACATGTTTATAATGTGTTCATATATTCATATGCACATTTAAAGAAACAACTTAAAAATAAAAACTAGAAACTTATAAACTTGAGTTTTTATGAAACTTGTTGTTGTTGGTGATTATATATATATTATGCAAGACTTATATAAACATAAATGTATGATGAAATAAGTTAGTATTTACTTACTTTGAAGTATTTGGATTATGATTTTGAGTAGAAACTGAAATTCTTGCAAGGTATGCACCAAAACTCTTGAAGAACACCAAGAACACTTGAAGAACACTTGAATGCAGAATTTTTGTGATGTGTGTGTATGTTGGCCGGTTCTATGGAGAGAAAAGAAGTGTTTTTGGTGTATTTAAAATGAATGAAAGACTTTCCTATTTATAGAGAAATTTTGGTCTTTCAAATGATGAAAGGCATGGGAGACAAAAGTTGAATGCAGTTTTTAACAAAATGATGGTGTTTAAAGTAATATTATTTAATTAAAAGTCAACTACTAATTCAACACATATCTATGGCCTTAAGGCCGGCCATATACATGATTATACATGTATTTATATTTTTTTTTTGTATAAATGTATTTAGAAATGTATTCTTGTATTTTCCTTTTCTTGAAATTTTATAAATACTTATGGATGAATTGTTTTAGTCTTGCATAATTAATGTTAAGTAATTGTATTAGTGTATGATTAGTGTCACTAATCATAATTTAATTATATACTTAGTTGAATTAATCCCTCATATCGTAAATCGATCGGATTAATTGATTTCCCGATTCATCGCACCGATGAATTTGATTCAAATTGAGTTGAATTTTCTAATAAACCTTGTTAATCACTTGATTAATTTCTAATGACCACTGATTAGGCTATAATTGGCTATTAAATACAGATTAGGGCATTATTGCTAACCTGGTTTAGTGCCGGATGTTACAGTCTCCCCCTGTTAAGGGAATTTCGTCCCGAAATTAGCTCGTGTTCTTCACTTCTTGAGTACTTGAGAACAGGTGAGGGTATTTTTCCCGGAACTGATCTTCGCATTCCCATGTAAACTCAGGACCTCGCTTAGAGTTCCATTTGACTTTTATTATCGGGATCCGGCTGTGTTTTAGTTTCTTGACTTCTCGGTCCATTATTTCTACAGGTTGTTCAATGAAGTTCAACTTATCGTCTATTTCCAACTCGTCCATGGGTATAACGAGTGATTCATCAGCCAGACACTTCTTAAGATTGGACACGTGGAAGGTTTTATGGACGTTACTAAGCTCTGTGGGCAGATCGAGTCGGTAAGCTACCAGGCCAATTCTTTTGGTGATCTTGAATGGTCCGATATAACGAGGATTGAGTTTTCCTCGTTTCCCAAAACGGATTACGCCCTTCCAAGGCGAGACTTTTAACATTACTTGATCTCCCTCTTGAAATTCCAAATCCTTCCGTCGAACGTCTGCATAACTTTTCTGCCGATCCCGCGCGATTTTTAACCGATTACGAATCTGGGCTATCTTTTCTGTAGTCTCCTGGATGATCTCAGGTCCAGTAATCTGACTATCTCCTACTTCAGCCCAACAAAGAGGTGATCGACACTTTCGCCCTTAGAGTGCCTCGAATGGGGCGGTCTTAATGCTCGAGTGATAGCTGTTGTTATAGGAAAACTCGACTAATGGCAGGTGTCTGTCCCAACTTTTGCCAAAATCGATGACACATGCCCTTAACATGTCTTCCAAAGTCTGAATCGTCCTTTCACTCTGACCATCCGTTTGCGGATGATAGGCTGTGCTCATATCTAGGCGTGTACCCAGTGCTTCTTGCAATGACTGCCAAAATCTTGATGTGAACCGGCTGTCCCTGTCTGATATAATTGATACAGGTACTCCATGTCTTGAGACGACTTCTTTAAGATAGATTCGTGTTAACTTATCCATCTTATCAGTCTCCTTGATTGGCAGGAATGTGCGGTTTTGGTAAGTCGATCCACAATCACCCAAATAGTGTCATAACCTCCAGAAGTTTTTGGCAACTTGGTGATGAAATCCATGGTGATGTTTTCCCACTTCCACTGGGGTATTTCTGGTTGAACCAGTAATCCTGATGGTTTCTGGTGCTCAGCTTTAACCTTCAAACATGTTAAGCACTTGCTGACGTAGGTAGCAATGTCAGCCTTCATGTTTGGCCAGCAGTACATCCCCTTCAAGTCGTGGTACATCTTATCTGACCCTGGATGAATAGCATATCTTGTCTTATGCCCTTCATCCATGACCAGCTTCCTTACTCCTCCGAGTTTTGGTAGCCAAATTCTGCCCATGAAGTATCGACATCCATCTGGCTTGATTTCCAACTGCTTATCCATACCTCTCAAGGCTTCATCCAGTAGATTACCCTCCTTGACTGCTTCTTCTTGTGCCTTGCGGACTTGAGAGTTTAGGTTTGACTGTATAGTCATGACCAAAGCTCGGACTCTTAATGGCTTAACGCGTTCCTTTCGGCTTAGGGCATCAGCCACGACATTCGCCTTCCCCGGATGATAACGAATTTCGCAGTCATAATCGCTAAGTAGTTCAACCCAACGACGCTGCCTCATATTTAACTCTTTCTGATTCAGATAATGCTGAAGGCTTTTATGGTCTGTGAACACCGTGCATTTAGTTCCATACAGGTAGTGCCTCCATCTTTTGAGAGCAAACACCACTGCTCCAAGCTCTAAGTCATGAGTCGTATAATTCACCTCGTGAATTTTGAGCTGTCGTGATGCGTAAGCAATGACTTTATCCCTTTGCATGAGCACACAACCTAATCCATTATGTGAGGCATCACAGTAGACCACGAAATTTTCAGTCCCTTCGGGTAAGGACAGAACTGGTGCACTACACAACCTTTGCTTTAACTGCTGAAACGCATTTTCTTGCTCTTCACCCCAGATATACTTCACATCCTTCCGAGTCAATTCTGTTAGGGAACCTGCTATCTTTGAGAAGTTTTTGTGACACCCTTTGCCACAACAACCACCAAACACAATACACCCAGGATTAATCACCAACATACATTAACATAATGATCTGATAACCTAAATTAACTGCGGAAGCATTAAAACATAAATAAAGTGGTGCAACAAGTGTTAAACACCCTACGGTGCTATCAGGTACCAAGTCTAGGTCTACACACCCATACATTTATTACAATCATCCAGAATATATTACAACATTTGTCCCACAATATAATTACCGATTGAGTAGCAGATATCTTCCAAATCTTCCAAATCGACCTAACTAGAAGGTCCAGCAGTAGATTTTCCTTTGCCTGTAAAAATACAACAACTAAAACGTAAGCGAATGCTTAGTGAATACATAGATTGCGCATATTATAAATATTTATGAAGCCCAAGAGTAACCCCGACGACAAACGTCGTATACTCTCTTCGTACACCAAGTACGGACCAGAGCCGCAGCCCCTTCGAGCCCAAAGCTCGGCATTTACACATACCATCTGAGACAAACGAACGATCGGGGATGACATACTGCCTACCGGACCTGGAGGGATCAGCTCCAGCGTCATATAGCACAGTAACATCAGAGTTAACGATGCGACCCACCGGTCCATCACTAGATGCACAACAATCGAACGGACATGCAACAAGTAAGAATGTGCATCTAAATCTACGCAAGTTAGTAGAAATCCAACCAAACAAGTGAAACAACAGGTCTCAGCAGGCAAAGCTTAACATAAATCAGATATAATCATGCGAAATCTACTGTACTCACAGTGGGTGCGTATTATCTTTAAACTGATATTATTTCTCTTCGGGCTTTCAACCGGATCCACCAAGTACCCCACTGTGGGTTAAACAACACCACAAGGGACCTGTTATTATCAATTACAACAATTCCTCGTATCATTATCCATTTAATTCCATAATAATCAAGTTTCGTAAATTTGACGATATTTTCCCCGTTTCGGGTCTATATCCAAATTCGAATTACAACTAAGTTTGAACCCATTTCATGTTCATATATTGACCTTTATATAACTCATGACATTTTATGTGTTGTTTATGAGTTTCATTCAAAATACACAAGTCTAGGGAGTAGTATTCTCAATTTTAGGCATTAAACTCGAATTTAATGGGTTAGATTCGAAATCAAGCATCAGATTCGAATTTTACACATCAGATTCGAACTCCCCCCATCAGATTCGAACTCATCTTCGAATCTAATGTCAGATTCGAAGCCTCCCCCTTAGAATCTAATAGTACAACTTCGAATCTAGTACCAATCTCGAGTTTGTTCTTATATTTCGACTCTGTTCTTGACATATTCGAGTCTGTTCATCATTTCAACTTAAATCCTTCATTTCTAAGGCCTAAAATCATTGATATATCATGTATGATACATATATTCGATTCTATTATGCATATACTTTCCTATTCCAGCAATGTTTCAAGCAAAACAAACTTAAATTTGCATAAAATGATAGATTCGAATTCTTAGTTACTTTAAAACCGAAACCATAAACTAAAAAGGTTCGATTCTTACCTCAATTCGCACGAAATCTGAAATCCGTTTGTAGATTACTGTTGTACTCCTCGATACCTTTCCGATGACGTATAATTCTCGAAAATCCGACGGTCGGTTTGTGATTTATCTTAGAGAGATGTAGAGAGAAAATTTCTAGAGAGATAGAGTAGAGAGAGAGTGTAAACTAGAAAATGAAGCCTATTGCCCTTTATATACTACTTTCGTCATTTTGCACATTTCATCACCCGACTTAACCGGTTCCATAAAATACCGATTTAATCTTAAATTTATCATAAATAACTTTTAAATTCATAATAATCCACAAAATTGATTCTGAGTTCAATTTTCTTAAAAATAACAACAAACTTTGCTAAATATCCAAATACATAATAATCACCCAAATTCAACTTTAAATATAAATTTTCCACTTAATTAGTCAAAATACATCAAATTGAATCCGTGGATGTTACAACATGGGCTCCACCACGCTCAACTTCGTCCTCGAAGTTACTCGGACTCAAACAGTTTCGGATATCTTCTTAACATTTCTGACTTAGTTTCCCATGTATGATTTGCTCCTTTATGATGCTTCCAACGCACAAGCACCATTTCTATTTCCTTACTTCTCAATTTCTTCATCTTAGTGTCTAACACACACTCCGGCTCTTCAACATATCGGAGCCTTTCATCAACTTGCAGTTCAGTATGGTCGGCCCAATCCTCGTTACTAGAAGTAAATGACTTCCGAAGATTTCCAACGTGAAACACCGGATGTATGCCCGACATCTCTTCAGGCAATTCCAAACAGTATGACTGATTCCCCACTTTTTCGATTATCTTAAATGGTCCGACGAATCTCGGAGCCAACTTTCCCCTTTTAACAAAACGAGTAACGCCCCTCATGGGTGATACTTTCAAATAGACCCAGTCATTTACTTCAAAATTGATCGGCTTGTGCCTCCGATCATAGTAGCTTTTCTGACGATCCTGGGCCGCCTTCATGTTCTGCCTAATCAACTGTATCTTCTCGTTTGTTTCCTGAAGCAAGGCCGGCCCAGCGATTGGCGTTTCACCCGTTTCTCTCCAACATGTAGGAGTCCTACATTTTCTTCCATATAAAGCCTCGAACGGAGCTTTCTTGATCGTAGCGTGGTAACTATTGTTATACGAAAACTCTATGAGTGGCAGATGATCGTCCCAATTGCCACCGAGATCTAGCACACACGATCTCATCATGTCTTCAAGCGTTAAGATGGTCCGCTCACTCTGACCATCAGTTTGCGGGCGGTAAGCTGTACTCATTGCTATCCTTGTCCCTAAGCCTTCTTGCAAAGCCGACCAAAAATTTGAAGTAAACCGGCTGTCCCGGTCCGATACTATGGACTTAGGCACGCCATGCCTAGAAACAATCTCGTTCATGTAAATTTGAGCTAATTTCTCCAACGAATAACTTTCACGAATCGGTATGAAGTGAGCCGACTTTGTTAACCGATCCACGATTACCCAAACCGCATCATGCTGTCGCTTAGTCTTCGGCAGTTTCGTAACAAAATCCATAGTAATGTGCTCCCACTTCCATTCCGGAATGGGAAGCGGTTGCAGACTGCCATAAGGTTGTTGATGCTCAGCCTTTACTAACCGGCAAGTCCTACATCGTTCAACATACTGACCGATATCCTTCTTCAATCCCGGCCACCAAAAGTCTGCCTTTAAGTCGTTGTACATCTTTGTGCTCCCGGGATGTACAGAAAACTTAGATTGATGTGCCTCCTCAACGATCACATTTCTCATACCACCATATTTCGGCACCCAAATTCTTCCGTACACACCTTTCAAACCCGTTTCACTTGTTTCCATATTCTTCATTTGCACCCTTATATCCTCAGCACTAACATTCTCGTCTTTCAAGGCTTCCTCCTGAGCGGCCTTGACATCATCTATAATAGTAGACGTTAACATGGTAGATGTCATCATATAGCAGCAATCCTTAGCATACGCTTTCCGACTCAAGGCATCGGCTACTACATTAGCCCTTCCGGGGTGATAAAGAATCTCACAATCGTAATCCTTTATTAGTTCCATTGATCGTCTCTGCCTCATATTGAGTTCCTTCTGGCTAAAAATGTACTTTAAACTCTTATGGTCCGTGTATAATTGGCACTTAGTCCCGTAGAGATAATGCCTCCATAACTTTAATGCGAATGTTACTGCAGTCAACTCGAGATCATGGGTTGAGTAGTTCTTCTCATGCTGCTTCAACTGCCTTGAAGCATATGCAATTACTTTCCCCCGCTGCATCAGTACAGCGCCTAACCCTAACCTCGAAGCATCGGTATACACCACAAAGTCATCATTGCCCTCAGGTAAGGCAAGTATCGGCGCTTCACTCAAAGTTTTCTTCAAAACTTCAAACGCCTCTTGCTGCACGGTCTCCCAAACAAAAGGCGCATTCTTCTTCGTTAATGCCGTCAGCGGAACTGCAATCGTTGAAAAGTCCTTTATAAACCTCCTATAATATCCCGCCAACCCAAGAAAACTCCTGATTTCCGTAGCTGATTGTGGCGGTTCCCAATTTCTTATAGCCTCAACTTTAGCTGGATCAACCGAAATCCCAGCTCCAGATATAACATGTCCTAGAAACTGTATCTGTTGTAGCCAAAACTCGCACTTTGAGAACTTGGCGTACAACCTTTCTTTTCTTAACAACTCCAACAGTTCTCTCAGATGTTCAGCATGTTCTGCTTCAGACTTAGAATATACCAGTATATCATCAATAAACACTATCACCGACTTATCCAACATCGGTCTACAAACCCTATTCATCAAGTCCATAAAGACAGCCGGGGCATTGGTTAACCCAAAAGGCATAACCAAGAACTCGTAATGCCCATAACGTGTCCTAAATGCTGTCTTAGGCACATCCTCTTCTCGAACTTTCAGTTGATGGTACCCCGATCTCAGATCAATCTTAGAAAATACACAAGCGCCATGTAACTGATCAAACAAGTCGTCTATCCTCGGCAGAGGATACTTGTTCTTAATCGTCAATTTATTCAGCTCCCGGTAATCTATGCACATCCTCATCGTGCCATCTTTCTTCTTTACAAACAGTACCGGAGCTCCCCACGGCGATGAACTCGGCCGAATAAAGCCCTTGTCCAACAATTCCTGAAGTTGTGTCATCATTTCTTTCATCTCGGTTGGGGCAAGACGATAAGGAGAACGAGCTACCGGTGCAGCTCCGGGGATCAGATCAATTCGAAACTCAACTTGTCTCTCAGGCGGCACGCCAGACAAGTCTTCCGGAAACACATCCGGGAATTGTGAAACAACCGGCACATCGGCCAAAGTTCTCTTCTCTGCCTTAGCATCAATCGCATATGCTAAGTATGCATCACATCCCTTTGCAACAAGCTTTCGAGCTTTTGCAATAGTCAGCAAACACAGATCCCCGCTTCTCCTATCCCCATATATACATATCTCACGCCCCTCCGGGGTAGTTATCTTTATCATTCGGCTCTTACACACTATGTGGGCTTCATTCTCGATCAACCAGTCCATCCCGACTATGACATCAAACTCACTGAATTCTATCGGTATCAAGTCCAAATTGAAGACTACATCTTCAATTACTAACGTGCAGTTACGGTAGACATGATCTACTTTTACTAGAGTGTTGCTAGCAGTTTCTATATCAAGAACAGCAGATAATCTAGATAGTGGCATGGCAATTCTTTGTGCAAACATAGTAGAAACAAACGACCTATTGGCACCCGAATCAAATAAAACTCGTGCAGGCATAGAATTAACTATGAACGTACCCGTGACGACCTCCGGATTTTCCCTTGCTTCCTCTGCAGTTATCTGAAAAGCACGAGCAGGTGCCCTCTGTGACTGACCCCGGCGGTTAACTGAACCACCACTCGAACCTCCAGACGAGCGTGTTGATGATGGGACAGCAGCCGTTGGAGCATTCTTTCTACAATTCCTGCTATAGTGACCCCACACCCCACACTTATAGCAAGCATCACCCTTCCTTGGGCAGTCATTCTGAAAATGTCCCAGCTCCCCACAGCAAAAACAAGCACGTCCGTTAGGGCATTTGCCAAAATGCTCCAGATGACATTTATTGCAATATTGCGGCTCAGTGTTGATGGAGTATGCACGCGCACGACCGCGATCAGATGAACCAGATTGTCGGCGATACGACTGTTGAGGTGAGTACTGTGAAGACCGGGAAGAACCAGAATATCCTCCCTCCCTTTGGCGCTTCGGCGGTGACGGCTGTGTCGGATTGGTGGAAGCAGCAGCAGACCCAACAGAGTAGCCTGACATAACCAAAATCTGCTCTACATTTCTGGCAGCCTCAAGTAAGCCAGCAAATGTAGGGTAACGAACATTGCTCATGACCCTCCTAATCTCAATGTCAAGACCAGCCTCGAACCTGGTCACTTTCCTTTCTTCGGTGTCCACCTGATGAGGTGCGAACAGACTTAACCTCGTGAACTCCACAGCATATTGGGACACCGTCTTCGTCCCCTGTACCAGCGCCATAAACCTTGCCTCTAATCTCCGACGCTCATCAATCGGACAGTATTGCTGAGTGAATAAGTCCTTGAACTCAGCCCAAGTCATAACCGAAACTTTCTCTAATGTCAAAGCATTCACCATGGCATTCCACCACATGATTGCATCATTCGTGAACATAGCAGTTGCATAACGAACCATGTCCTTCTCAGCACAGTCGCTGATTCGGAATGTTCGCTCAGTTGCTGTTATCCATTCCAGTGCAGCAACAGCATCCCCTAAACCGTTAAACTCTACAGCTCCATTTCCTTTAAAATCCTTAAACCGACAACCCCTGGGCTTATTAGATGACCCAGTGTTGTCATCTTGTTCCTCATTAATTCCTTCTCTTTCTTTTTCTTTGTTCTTCCTTTTATCTTCCCTTCGCTTAGTTTCGGCCTCATCTCGAGCCCGAAACTGCTCTTGAATCATCTCTCTTTGCTCAGCCATCATGGCTAGCATCATTTCTCTCGTCTCTTCAGGTGTCATTCCTCCTCCAGACATGTTCTGAAATATGAAACATATAACTTATTTAGCAACATGTCATAAATTTAAAGACACCATTCATTTGTCCCGTATGATAGTCAATTTCTTATAATTACTAGATCATAACCTATCTTAGTTCAGATCATTACTTAACATCACTACATATCATCACCTAATGTTTGAGATCAAGACCTCACGGACACTTGAATCTCAAACTACTGCTCTGATACCATCTCGTGTGACACCCTTTGCCACAACAACCACCAAACACAATACACCCAGGATTAATCACCAACATACATTAACATAATGATCTGATAACCTAAATTAAGTGCGGAAGCATTAAAACATAAATAAAGTGGTGCAACAAGTGTTAAACACCCTACGGTGCTATAAGGTACCAAGTCTAGGTCTACACACCCATACATTTATTACAATCATCCAGAATATATTACAACATTTGTCCCACAATATAATTACCGATTGAGTAGCAGATATCTTCCAAATCTTCCAAATCGACCTAACTAGAAGGTCCAGCAGTAGATTTTCCTTTGCCTGTAAAAATACAACAACTAAAACGTAAGCGAATGCTTAGTGAATACATAGATTGCGCATATTATAAATATTTATGAAGCCCAAGAGTAACCCCGACGACAAACGTCGTATACTCTCTTCGTACACCAAGTACGGACCAGAGCCGCAGCCCCTTCGAGCCCAAAGCTCGGCATTTACACATACCATCTGAGACAAACGAACGATCGGGGATGACATACTGCCTACCGGACCTGGAGGGATCAGCTCCAGCGTCATATAGCACAGTAACATCAGAGTTAACGATGCGACCCACCGGTCCATCACTAGATGCACAACAATCGAACGGACATGCAACAAGTAAGAATGTGCATCTAAATCTACGCAAGTTAGTAGAAATCCAACCAAACAAGTGAAACAACAGGTCTCAGCAGGCAAAGCTTAACATAAATCAGATATAATCATGCGAAATCTACTGTACTCACAGTGGGTGCGTATTATCTTTAAACTGATATTATTTCTCTTCGGGCTTTCAACCGGATCCACCAAGTACCCCACTGTGGGTTAAACAACACCACAAGGGACCTGTTATTATCAATTACAACAATTCCTCGTATCATTATCCATTTAATTCCATAATAATCAAGTTTCGTAAATTTGACGATATTTTCCCCGTTTCGGGTCTATATCCAAATTCGAATTACAACTAAGTTTGAACCCATTTCATGTTCATATATTGACCTTTATATAACTCATGACATTTTATGTGTTGTTTATGAGTTTCATTCAAAATACACAAGTCTAGGGAGTAGTATTCTCAATTTTTAGGCATTAAACTCGAATTTAATGGGTTAGATTCGAAATCAAGCATCAGATTCGAATTTTACACATCAGATTCGAACTCCCCCCATCAGATTCGAACTCATCTTCGAATCTAATGTCAGATTCGAAGCCTCCCCCTTAGAATCTAATAGTACAACTTCGAATCTAGTACCAATCTCGAGTTTGTTCTTATATTTCGACTCTGTTCTTGACATATTCGAGTCTGTTCATCATTTCAACTTAAATCCTTCATTTCTAAGGCCTAAAATCATTGATATATCATGTATGATACATATATTCGATTCTATTATGCATATACTTTCCTATTCCAGCAATGTTTCAAGCAAAACAAACTTAAATTTGCATAAAATGATAGATTCGAATTCTTAGTTACTTTAAAACCGAAACCATAAACTAAAAAGGTTCGATTCTTACCTCAATTCGCACGAAATCTGAAATCCGTTTGTAGATTACTGTTGTACTCCTCGATACCTTTCCGATGACGTATAATTCTCGAAAATCCGACGGTCGGTTTGTGATTTATCTTAGAGAGATGTAGAGAGAAAATTTCTAGAGAGATAGAGTAGAGAGAGAGTGTAAACTAGAAAATGAAGCCTATTGCCCTTTATATACTACTTTCGTCATTTTGCACATTTCATCACCCGACTTAACCGGTTTCATAAAATACCGATTTAATCTTAAATTTATCATAAATAACTTTTAAATTCATAATAATCCACAAAATTGATTCTGAGTTCAATTTTCTTAAAAATAACAACAAACTTTGCTAAATATCCAAATACATAATAATCACCCAAATTCAACTTTAAATATAAATTTTCCACTTAATTAGTCAAAATACATCAAATTGAATCCGTGGATGTTACAGTTTTCGATAAATCGCCTATAATAACCGGCAAGTCCTAGAAATTGGCGGATTTCCGTGGGGGTTCTAGGAGTCGCCCAGTTCTTTATGGCCTCGAGTTTTGATGGATCAACTTGGATTCCCTGGCTGTTGATCACATGTCCAAGGAATTTAACTTCTCGCAACCAAAATTCACATTTTGAAAATTTGGCGTATAACTGTTCCTTCTCTAACAACTCCAAGATCAGCTTGAGATGATGTTCATGCTCCTCCTTATTTCTGGAATAGATGAGAATATCGTCTATGAATACTATTACAAATTTGTCCAGATACGGTTTACACACTCGGTTCATGAGGTCCATGAATACAGCTGGTGCGTTGGTCAAACCGAATGGCATTACCTGGAATTCGTAATGTCCATAACGAGTTCTGAATGCTGTCTTGGGAATGTCTTCTTCCCGAACCTTTACTTGATGATAACCAGATCGCAGATCAATCTTAGAGTAGTAGCTAGATCCCTGTAGTTGGTCAAATAGGTCATCAATTCTGGGAAGAGGGTAGCGGTTCTTTACCGTTAACTTGTTTAGTTCTCGGTAGTCTATGCACATTCTAAAGGATCCGTCTTTCTTTTTCACGAACAAGACCGGAGCTCCTCAAGGTGAGGAACTTGGTCGAATGAATCCTTTATCCATCAACTCTTGTAATTGATTGGATAGCTCTTGCATCTCAGAAGGGGCGAGTCTATATGGGGCCCTTGCGACTGGTGCAGCTCCCGACACTAAATCGATTTGAAACTCTACTTGCCTAGATGGCGGAAGTCCAGGCAAATCTTCCGGGAAGACCTTCGGATAGTCACAAACCACTGGAATATCCTCGAGTCGCTTCTCCTCCGACTCTTTTTCTACAATTTGCACCAGTACTGCATGACAACCTTTCCTAAGGCACTTTAATGTTCTTAGGCCGGATATGACATTCAACTGTCGGTTCTTTCTTTCTCCTTGGACTGTTAGGAACTTCTTCTTGTGGAGTGGTATCCGTACCACTTTCTTACCACACAAAATCTCGGCATGATTGTGTGACAACCAATCCATACCAACTACTACATCAAAACTTCCGAGTTCTATAGGCATTAAGTCTATCTTAAAGGGATGATCTGCCAGCTTCAGTGTGCATTCCTTAATGATACTACTTGCCTCTATTATTTTACCGTCAGCCAGTTCTATAGTATAAGAGTTGTCTAAGGGAAAAGGAGTGGCATTCAATTGCTTACTAAACTTATCAGATATAAAGCTCCTATCAGCCCCAGTATCAAAGAGTACGTAAGCATAAATGTCATTTAAAAGAAACGTACCTGATACTACGTGGGGATCTTGACGAGCGTCACCTGCTCCTAACACAAAAGCTCTCCCCTGAGCTCCTCCACCATTCCTCAATTTCGGGCACTCACTCTTGAAGTGCCCAGTAACTCCACATTCAAAGCAGCCTCTTCGATTGCCGCCATTGACGCCCGGGGTTCCAAACTTACAGTCTTTGGCCATATGGCCAATACGCTTGCATTTTCCATAAGTTGGGCAGGGACCCTTGTTGTGATGAAAGGTGCATTGGGTGCAGAAAGGCTTTGTACCCGTGTAGCCTTTCCTTGACTCAGTTCCTGCTGCGTAGGCCTTGATGGTCTCGGGCTTCTTAGATTGTGAACCCGTATTCTTCCCAGACTTGTCTTCCCACTTTCTCTTGTTTTCCCCGGCTTTAGCTTCATTCCTCCGGGACACTTGATCCATTAAATTGTTTGCCATCCTGATGGCATCCTGTATGGTGGATGAGTTTGAGGCAGTCACATACCTTGAATTTGAGGAGCGAGTCCCCAAATGTAACGTTCGATTTTCTTGTACTCCGGGGTCACCATCTGAGGGCATAGAGTACTCAGTTCATGAAATCGGTTGGTGTACCCCGCTACATCCGTTCCCTTCATCGACAGGTTCCAGAACTCCGATTCCATCTTTTGGAGTTCGTTTCTCGGACAGTACTCGTCTGTCATCATTTGCTTTAACGCGGACCATGTGAGCTGGTAGGCTTCATCAATACTTACAGACTGGACATAGGAATTCCACCATGTGAGGGCGCTATCTTGTACAGTGTGAGTAGCGAACTTCACCTTATCTCCTTCAGCACATCCGCTGACACGAAAGACAGATTCTAACTTCTCGAACCACTGAATCAAGCCAACGGCTCCTTCGGTTCCGTTGAAGTACCGGGGTTTGCAACTTAAAAATACTTTAATTCCACAACCTTTTGCGTGGATTTCAGTTCCTCCCGTGGTGCGGCTAGCACCACCATCTCCATTAGCTGAGCTATTCCTATTTGCCTCATACGTGGCTATAGCGGCAGCCACTCTTTGTGCGACTAGCTCTTCAATGTCAGCAGCGTTCATTGCTCGTTTCGGCGGCATTATCTTAAAATTTTAAAGAAAAAGCATAGTGTAAGAAGTTGAATCTTAAAGAGATAAATTTTCCTTAAAGCACAATACTATAATCATCAAACACAATTTCATAAATAACTTGCAATTTTTCATTAATCATTCGAAATTTTCTTACATTAGGGGCGGGTTATTACCTGAAAATTTTTGTCCTATACTATTACATGATATTTTTCCTACTATTACAAAGATAGATAGAAGTGCACTAAGTGTGGGAGTGATCAGGGGTCTCTCCCTTTTCCATCGCGTTGAGGCGCTGAGTCAGCTCCTCGATCCGAGCTTGGCTTTCGGCTAGTTGCTGCCGAAGCTCATTCAGGCCATCCTGTTGGATGGTGAGAGCATGCTGGTTAGCCCAGTAGATGTTGGAGTTTTGTAACTCCTCCCGCTCTAAATGAGTCATCCCCCCGATATCTTGGTTAAAGGACCGAATCTGGTGATTATGCCTGGTCGACCGTGCTATCAAAAGTGGTATGGTCTGATCGGCGATTTCCTGAGTGAGTGGTGAGATAGATGCGGAGGATGGTCCTCCAATCTCAAAGTTGGGAGGAATTCCCTCCATCTGCCTCCATTCGCGGAGGGTCTCCGGTATCCAGCCCCATCGCCGGGCGTCTACCCGTCGGTGTGGTGGTGGGGGATTGGGCTGGGGAGTCGGGACAGGAATAGACTCCCTTCTTGGTGGGTTCACCCGCTTTCGGGGTGTGTACAACATTTTGGGGCCGTTAGGGTAAGGCCTATACGGCTTATATGACGGCTAGGCTGGGTGGTATGGAACGCGAGCAGGGACCGTTGGGGGCAATGGATCTTCTTCCTCCATTGGCTCCTCTTCCGTCTCCTCCATTGGATCTTCCGAGGGGTCCTCTTCTTCCGATGTTTTTTCTTCGGGGAAAATCTCAGTGGCCGTGGGGCTCGCAGGAGTGTACTCCTCCTCTGAATCCGATAAGATGATGGTTTCCGGATGGCACATGATTTCTACTATCAAGGTCCATTCATAGTCTTTTAGTTAGTTACAAAATATTTTTAAAATCAGTAAATTTTATGTGTAGTTATAGTCTAGGATACTAATGCAACCTAGTTCACTATAACTATGGCTCTGATACCAATCTGTCACCCCCTGCTACCCCGGTTGGCAGCGAGGCGTGACGAGTGCGGAAGCGTAACCATAATCATAATGAACGACCACTATATGGACGTTTTTAAAATACATCGTTAAAGCTTTAAAACATAGTAATGTTTCACATAGTCTGATATGAGAAGTGAAGTTCACACAAATACAGAGATTTAATCACATAATTAAAATATCCAAAATAATGCAGCTAAATCTCCGTAAATTTGAATATGCATGCGACTCCATGGATGCGGAAGCTTGAAAGTAAAATACGTCCGAGGCATACTTGCCTTAATTTCCTGAAAATACACGCTAAAATATGTCAACAAAAATTGTTGGTGAGCTCATAGGTTTACACGTAAATCTGACTCGTATGGACAACAATAATAGAGGTTGAATTTATAAAATCATAAATTCCTTGTTATGTATTACATATAAACCATCATGCAACCGAAGCTTAATTTAAAATAAGTTTGCTCTGTGCAGTATTCCCATACGTAATACCGTTTGTTGAATATATATGCACCCGCTGTTAGCCAATCCAACTAACCAGAGTGGGAGACATGACTCCCAATAGATCTATCCACAATATATTCGCGCTTACAAATAAATGCAATTAACGGTTCATGATATCAGAGCTAATGGAACCCAATGTGTAATACATAATAGAAATGAAGACATTTCTGTGTCCATATAAAAACGAAGCATGTATTTCATCCCCAAAACATAACAGTGTGAAAATAGGGGCTATGAGAACTCACCGGAATTGCGATGGCAAAAATCTAACGTAAAAAAAGCTTTTAGCGTAAAGTGACGGATGATGCACCGAGCGAGATTAAACGGTCCTAAATGATAATAAGGACTTAATATCTCTAATATATATTGATATATACATATTTATAGATTTTTATGCTTTAAATCACCCAACATTACAAGTTTATAAATAAAATTCGCTTAAAACGTCAAGTTTATATATATATATATAATTTTCCAGCTTTTTCGGAGGTTTTTCGGCCTACTTTGAGGCTGTTTTTGACCAAGCTCCAAAATGTTTTAGACTTTGGTTTTCTAGGACATTAAACTACTATATACAAAGGATTTTTAGAATCAAGAACGGCCATTTTTCGAGATGTTTAGGTTGGTAAAAAAGCTCGTTAAAAACCCTATGTTGGCCATTTTTGAGCTGTCAAACTTTCGGTTTCCCAAATAATTTCTGGAGGTCTTAAACTTCAAAATAAATCATGATAATTTGCAGATCTATAGTTAAGATATAGATCTAACTTTTGAGACAAGAATCAACTCATTTCGTTGAGTTATGAATTAGTTATGATTTTTCAAAGTCGATATAAATTTTCTGCCGAAAATCCGTAGTTTATAAACTTAAAACAACTCATGATTCTTGTTGTTTATTCAAAGACTACTTGTATAAAAGTTATAAAAGTTATATAACAGATATATAACACATGTTTTCATAATATTAACATGTTTATAATGTGTTCATATATTCATATGCACATTTAAATAAACAACTTAAAAATAAAAACTAGAAACTTATAAACTTGAGTTTTTATGAAACTTGTTGTTGTTGGTGATTATATATATATTATGCAAGACTTATATAAACATAAATGTATGATGAAATAAGTTAGTATTTACTTACTTTGAAGTATTTGGATTATGATTTTGAGTAGAAATTGAAATTCTTGCAAGGTATGCATCAAAACTCTTGAAGAACACCAAGAACACTTGAAGAACACTTGAATGAAGAATTTTTGTGATGTGTGTGTATGTTGGCCGGTTCTATGGAGAGAAAAGAAGTGTTTTTGGTGTGTTTAAAATGAATGAAAGACTTCCCTATTTATAGAGAAATTTTGGTATTTCAAATGATGAAAGGCATGGGAGACAAAAATTGAGTGCACTTTTTAACAAAATGATGGTGTTTAAAGTAATATTATTTAATTAAAAGTCAACTACTAATTCAACACATGTCTATGGCCTTAAGGCCGGCCATATACATGATTATACATGCATTTATATATTTTTTTTTTGTATAAATGTATTTAGAAATGTATTCTTGTATTTTCCTTTTCTTGAAATTTTATAAATACTTATGGATGAATTGTTTTAATGAATTGTTTTAGTCTTGCATAATTAATGTTAAGTAATTGTATTAGTGTATGATTAGTGTCACTAATCATAATTTAATTATATACTTAGTTGAATTAATCCCTCATATCGTAAATTGATCGGATTAATTGATTTCTCGATTCATCGCACCGATGAATTTGATTCAAATTGAGTTGAATTTTCTAATAAACCTTGTTAATCACTTGATTAATTTCTAATGACCACTGATTAGGCTATAATTGGCTATTAAGTACAGATTAGGGCATTATTTCTAACCTGGTTTAGTGCCGGATGTTACAAAATGCTCGTTAAATCTTATTTATTGTCCTATATATTATGTATCGAACATAGAACAATAGCCTGGTTGAATTTTGGTTTCATTATCCTTTGGTTTAATTTGAAGTGATATAATTGTTCTAATTGAGGTCTAATGCTACTCTTTTCTCTTTTGTTGATGTGTTGAACTGAGATAAAGGGAAGCCTTCTTTTGGATATACTTTTCCTGTGTGAACTATGAGTTTGGATATTGATGTGGCCTCCATCATTAGTGCTCGGTAGAAGAAACTAAAAGGAATGTCAGACTTGTCTATGTATGAGGTTTGAGCTTTATTTTATTAAATGACTTTGTGTTATTTATCTGAAGTTAGTTGAGTTTAGTTTCTTGTTTTCAGTAGCATGTTTTTTCCCTTGCTATTTGCAATGTTTGGGAGACCAAATGTTAGTTAGTGGAAAAACATGCATGCAATGTTTCGTCCTTTATTATTTTAAAACATGTTGGTTGCACTTCTCTAGCTTGTATGCTATTTCTTGTTTTAGGTTGTTGCATCTCAATATATTTTTGTTATCATGGTTTCACTATTTCTAGAGACAAACATATCAAATGTTTATGGAGAAGGAAGCTTATCAGTGATGACCAAGGTCGGGCCTGCCTACAGGGCAGCAACAAAACGTGGGCAACAAAATTTAGTCCAGTTTAGTATATAGTAGGTCCAATTTCAGTCCATTTACATTAGCTTTTTGAAGGGCCCAAATGCCCAACTCCTTCATTCATTGCACTGCATCAGACGAGGACTCCCAAATGCCCAATTCCTTCATGAGGGCATCAGACGAGGACTCCTAAAACTTGAAAATATCAAGCGACAACTCATGGTTATGGCATTGCGTCTCCCAAAAATTAAAAATCCCAAGCGACGAAATTGAGGTGAATGAAGTTTCAAAGAGGCATGTAGAAGATGGGTGTGCAACTGCGATGGACCGTTATCTCTTTCAATCGGCGTCGTTGCTCACTGCTCACGGACTCCATTAATTCTCCTTCATCATCTCTCTTAATCGGCGGTACCGTTGCTCACTACTTGGTTTCGAGTGATGATCAAGTGATCTACAAATGTGAAACAACTTGAAATAAATCGATTAGTCATTGCCTCATTGGTGTTTCCTGCTTCGATTGGTCATTGGTGCTACACTGCTTCTCAGGTACTAATGCTTCTAACTACTAATTAGAGATCGTTTATGTGATCTTGAAATCTTGAATAATCAAACTTAGATAATCATCTCTAATATGTAAAGTAAGAATAGATAGGTGGACGGTGGACTTTATTGGTATGTGTATTGTTAATACATTTGCTCAAGCAATGGTTTTGTTTTGACTTTTGTAGTCAATCTATGAATGGGCATGAACATATGATTGATTAATGATTTTGGTAAAAGGAACTATTTGTAATATTGGAAAGTGTAAGATTTAATGGATGATAATACATATGCTCTTTATTATGTTAAGTGTATAGTGTTGAAATCCTATGAAAATTGTAGAATCCATAAAAGATAGCTTGAAAATGATTATGTCTATTCTCTTCATATAAAAGATAGCTTCACAATGTTTCCGATTATTGTATGTGAGATTGTGAATAAGTTCTTGACTTCTTGTTTCTGATTTCATCAATTCAAATATACAAGAAACTGATGTATAAGTTTTTGATTTCATCATTCTTGTTTCTGATTTTAGCAAGTAACTGTTGAATAAGTTTCTATTGAATTCAACTATTTGTTTTAGTGAAATAGTCTTATATAGTCTCATTTATCTAATTTTGATTTCTATATCCGTCTGTATCTTTGTCTAATTTTGACTTTTTTTATGTGTTTGTATCAATTATACTATTTCATATCTGTTTTTTAATTTTACAGTATGTGAATTTATCAATTCAAGTATCTGTTTAAATTGGTTGAAACTTCAAAAGGTGTCTTAGTAATCATAAAGCATACAAAGTATGTGTTATACGGGTTTCAAAAATAGTATATATTATGTTAAAAAATTTTAAAAGGCATTATTCTTCTTTTTCGCCCTATGCATCAAATTGCTTAGGACCGGCCCTGGTCGTGAGAATCCATTTTTATGAAGGTTTATGTTTGTCTATTATCATTATTACAACTAGGGATGTTCATCAAAATCCGAATCCGAGCATCCGAAATAAAAATCCGAAAATCCGATATGAAACTATCCGAAATTTCGGATTCGGATTCGGATAGTAAAATTCCAGATTTTCGAATATTCAGATAATCCAATATCCGAAAATCCAAAAAAAAATATTTTTTAAAACTTTTTTATATCTTTAGTATTTATTATTTAGATAATATTGAGGGTTTATTATTATTCTAATGTATATTTTTTGAGTTTTATCTTCATATTATAGATTTATTAAGTAGTATTTTATATATTTTAGTTTTTTAGTCTTTTTTTAGTCGTTTTGAGTAAAAGAATTACGGATACATTTAGTTTGTGATATATTTATCTTTAATATGTATATGGATATATGAATTTGTATTTTAGATATTTAAATATTTGATTTAATTAAAAAAAATAAAAAATATGAATTTTCGGATATTCGGGTAATCTGATATCCGAATTCGAAATTTCGGATATCTGAAATTTCGGATTTGGATTCGGATAGCAAAATTCACTATCTGAAATATCGGATATCCGATTTTGAACACCCCTAATTACAACACATTACTCTGTTTTACTTAATGGGTTGTATAAACTAATTTTAACATTTTCATCCTTGATCTTGATTCTAGAGGTTGTAATGGTACGTTGACATTTGGTTTTGTTCTAGGGTTCCGATTTTTATCTTCCTCATGTCACCAAAAATTTGATATTGGAGTGGAATATACATATTGACAAATCAATCAGTTAAAGCATTTTCAATTTTTTTTCTCTTAGGGTAGGTGTATATGTTTTAACTAGCAGTGTACCAGCGCAAAGCGGCGGCGGTAGATAAGTTTCCTTTGGTAAATTGTTCGTTAAGTAGCAAATGATTGCTTCAAATGGAAATATGATTGATGTTATACTAAACCTTAAACGTCAACATATGTTCCAAAAATGGTTACAATAATCTCAACCGTTATGATTATGTAAGTAACTTGATCAACATTCAACAAAAATGATAAAATTTGTATGATTATAAACTGTATGATAAAATGATAAAATTTGCTAGATATAATAAAGATAGAAAAAGAACCCGATAATATTATCTCCATAATGTTTTGTGAGTTAACTCATTTAAACAATGAATGTTATACATAGCATTGTATGAACTAAGAACATTCCAATGATATAATTTGAGCAACCAAACTTACGGGTAAAATACTTCAATTTGAAGAAGAAACAATGTATCTTACAATCTTGTTTTTTTATTATTATAACATAACCATGTTCTTTTATCCCCACATAAGATCACAATGTCCTTTAAAGAAGCATTTATTTTGAACATATAAATACATAAGAGATAAGACTATAGCAGTAAAGAAAAAGAGAACATATAGAAGAAAAAAGCAGAGACAAGGAGCACAATTTCACCATTGACGTAGTTCGCTCGATATACAACACTTGGTGCAGTAGTTATTACTTATCAAGCGTCAAATTGTATTCCCGTTCCAGTCTTTCCTGTGCAAAAAAAATTATCACATCCATGAAGAAAAATTTTGATCATGTCATGTTCTCAAGATCATGGATGAAAGTCAAACACCATACCTGAACAGTTACCATATGAAATACCAAAGCCCATGGCACTTGATGTTTCTCGCTCAAACTGAAAAGAACAAAAGTAACACAGAAACCCACAATTTCTAGTAAGCAATACATAAAGTTTAAAAAAAGGGCAGTCTTGGTGTTAGCTAGCCACACAAAGATGAAGTGGCAATATGCATAAGGGTTACGTTTCCATAGAACTTCAATCAATTCAGTGATAAACAACTTTGAACCAATCTCTTGGGCATAATATGAATGGTTATGCTTCCACACAAATATGAAGTGGAAATATGCATAAGGGTTACGCTTCAAATGCAAAAATAAAAAAAAAGTATCAAATTCATCTTCAATCACGATTTCCATTGTGATAATCTATGGAAAACCCTATGGGTTGTATTGCATTCATCTCACAGTATAAATAGAATACATATTTACAGAAGAGACCCCTACACTATACATTAAGATTCATTATTTAACACACCCCCTTCAGTCGGAGCTGGAGGAGGACGAATGCTAAGACTGGACTTAAAATTTAAAAACAACTATGTAGGAAGGCCTTTAGTAAATATATCTGCTAGCTGATGAGAGGAGGGCACATGCGACACACGCACTTGCCCCAAGGCAACACGTTCTCTTACAAAGTGTAAGTCAATTTCCACATGTTTGGTACGTTGATGCTGTACTGGGTTATTTGCTAAATACATGGCACTTACGTTATCACAAAAAACAACTGTGGCACGTGAAAGAGGTAGATGTAACTCAATCAAAAGATTACGAACCCAGGCGGATTCGGCAACAACATTGGCAATACCACGGTATTCAGCTTCCGCACTAGAACGGGACACAACATGTTGGCGTTTGGAAGACCAAGAAACAAGATTGTCACCCACGAAAATGCAGAACCCAGAGGTGGACCGGCGGGTTTCAGGACAACCGGCCCAATCGGCATCTGTCTAACAGACCAAACGATTAACGGAGGATGGGCGGAGAAAAAGTCCGTGAGAAATAGTACCCTTCACATAACGGATGATTCGTTTGAGGGCATTCATATGTGGTTGGCGAGGATCATGCATATACAAGCATATTTGCTGGACAGCATATGAGATTTCCGGACGAGTGATCGTGAGGTACTGCAACGCACCTGCAAGACTCTGATAGAGAGTCGGATCATCGACCGGTTTGCCAGATGAGGGAAGTTTGGACTTGGTCTCACCCGGAGATGAGCAAGGATGACAAGTATCGATGCCGGCACGAGAGATGATTTTTTGGGCAAAAACTGATTGAGACAGAAAAAGGCCCGAAGAAGAGCGTTTGGCAGAGACCCCTAGAAAAAAGGAGAGTGCGCAAAGGTCAGTCATTTTGAACTCAGATGAGAGACGAGAGATGACATGATTGACCAGAGATTGGGAAGAGGCCGTCAGAATAATATCATCAACATATAATAATAGGTAGATGATATCACTGCCGCGATGGTAAACGAAGAGAGAACTGTCAGATTTGCTTGAATGAAAACCAAGAGAAGTAATGAAGACAGCGAAGCGATGAAACCAAGCACAGGGAGCTTGTTTGAGACCGTAGAGAGCTTTTCGTAGGCGACAGACATGCTGCAGGAAGGAAGGATGAACATAGCCAGGAGGTTGTTTCATATAAACCTCCTCCGATAGCTCGCCATTTAGAAAAGCATTTTTAACATCAAGCTGATGAATCGACCAGTTGAGAGAGATAGCAATGCTAAGGACCATCCTGACAGTGACTGGTTTGACAATGGGACTAAAGGTTTCATCGTAGTCAAAACCAGGCATTTGAGAAAAACCTTGAGCAACTAGACGACCTTTGTAGCGGTCAAGACGACCCTGACTGTCGAACTTGTGACGGTATAACCAACGACAGCCAACAATGTTGACTTGTGGTGGAGGAGGAAACAGATCCCATGTGTGATTTGAGAGAAGGGCAGACATTTCGTCGTCCATGGCTGCCTTCCAATTTGGATCACGAATCGCCTGTGCAGGGGATTTGGGAATTGGGGAAAGAGAATCTACAGCTGAGAGATTTAAGATTTGCCGAGGTTTGAGACTGCAAGTACGCGAGTGAGTAGTCATGGGATGGGTGGAGGTAGGTGCCTGAGTAGGAGAAGAAGTGATAACTACAGGGGCGGTTTGCTCAGAAGTACTATGCGGAGATTGAGGCACGTCAGACGAATGATTTTGATCATTGTCTGTAGGAGAATTCTCAGTAGGAATGAGAGAACCACCAGATGTAGGCGAAGCAAGGGTGGGAGCAGAGGGAGTGGCGGATGAAGTGTCATTTTGATCAGGAGTCAGCACAGTGGGTGTGGTGACATCATCAATGAATGCATCGTACTCAGAAGAAGATGGTGGGACATTAAACGATGCATACGGAAAATGGTCTTCATCAAAAACCACATGACGAGAGATTAGAATACGATGAGTAACTAGATCATAACATCGATGTCCACGATGACAAGGTGAGGGACCCAGGTAGACACAGGATGTAGAACGAGGGGAAAGCTTGTTTGGGGCGGTGGAAGAGAGGTTTGGATAGCAGAGGCAACCAAAAACACGTAAGTGTGTGAAAACCGGGAATATGCCGTATAAGATCTCACAAGGAGTTTTGGAGGCCAGAGTGGTAGTGGGAAGAATGTTAAGGAGATGAACGGACATGTTAAGAGCTTCAACCCAGAATTTAGTTGAAAGAGAGGCTTGAAACAGAAGAGTGCGGACCACATTGTTGATTGTGCGAATGGCTCGTTCAGCTTTGCCATTTTGTTGTGATGTATAAGGACAAGAAAAGCGAATTTTAATTCCATATCTTTGAAAAAGGTCAAGCAATTTATTATTATTAAATTCACGTCCATTATCACACTGAAAAGATTGTATATCCGTTTTAAACTGATTTACAACATAAGCACGAAAGGTGGTAAACACTTGAAACACATCAGACTTCACACGCAAAGGAAACACCCATAAAAAATGAGAATAATCATACAAAAAAGTATATAGTATTTAAAACCACTCAAGCTGGGTACAGGAGATGTCCACAAATCAGAGTGAACCAGTTCAAAAATCTGTGAGGTCTTAGTTGTAGACTTTGAAAAAGACAAACGACAATGTTTACCTAATTGACAAGCATGACACGTAGGTAACATTGCATTGGAACAAGAAATAAATTTACGAGAACGTAAAAAATTAAAAGTGGAACTGCCCGGATGACCAAGACGTCGATGCCACACATGAGGAGACAAGGTGACCATAGCAGTGGCAGAAGACACAGATGGCTGAGAAGGCTGAAGAACAGGATATAGATCACCGGTACTGTCAGAGCCATGTAGAAGACGTCCTGTATTGAGATCCTTTATGGAGAAACCAAAAGGATCAAATTCAACAGAAACCTAGTTATCAAGAGTGAACTTGCGTACAGAAATCAGATTCTTAACCATATGATCAGAAACAAGAACATTTTTCAGTGCCAAGTTGTTTTGAGATAAGGGAAGAAATGTATCACCAGTACAAGAAACCGGAAGTAAAGCACCATTTCCAACCATGATTACTTTTGACTTGCCACAAGGTTTAAGAGAAAGTAGGTTACCTTGGTTGAATGTCATGTGTGAGCTTGCACCAGTGTCCATGTAGTAGTTGTTGTCCTGATTCTGTGGAGGCTGCTGAATAGCCATCGAGCTGAATAGCGATGCTAAATCCGTGAACTGAGGCGGAGCTGCACTAGCGGGAGAGACTGGAGGAGGCGCAGCATATAGTGCAGATGGGGTGTGAGTCCCGGTCTGATTTGGTGTGAAAGGCACCTGCTGACGATAGCTGACATGTTGAGAAGCCTGCGATTGCTGATACAAGGCATTCTGAAGTAACTGAAGGAGCTGATTGTTGAAAACCGGTTGAGCATTGGATTGTCCTGCATCACGAGAATTACCTGTAAAAGAAGCAGTGCCATTAAATGACCCCCCTCCCGCATTACCCTTAGATGTAACCCGACCCGTGTTTCTATTTCCCCGATTATTTTTATTTTTCCCTTTCCCATTATTATTAGTACTAGACGAGGAGTAGAGGGCAGAGCTAAGAGGAGGGTGGGGTTCAAGGGTAGGTTCAGGTTGGTCTTCGCGTGATTAATGCAAAAGTAACATGTTCTTGGCTTCAAGAAAGGATGGAAAAGGTTTAGTATGTGTGATGACATCAATTAAGCTTTGATAGGATGACGGTAAATTTTGTAGAATTTGCAAGACAAGATCCTGATCAGTGAATTTGGTGTCAACATCAGCTAGGGAGTCAGCAATATCTTTTAAGGTATGACAGTAATCAGTAATTGACAGATCACCCTTTTTGGTGTTACGGAAAAGAGTTTGAAGTTGAAGGCTACGGGATAATTTATTATTCAAGAAATGAGCATCAAGTGCTTCCCAAAGGTCATGTGCAGTGCAATTGTCTTTGGTGATAAGATTAAGTAAATTAGGTACACAGGTGGAATAAAACCAGGATTTAATGCGAGAATCTATGGCTTCCCAATCATCGTCATCAGGACTATTAGGTTTTGATTTTCTGGTAATGTGACCCATGACTTTTGCACATTTACACACATCAGTAAAAATTCGACGCCATAATTTATAGCGTGTGTGAAGACCACCCCTTACGGGGCAGTTCTCACTAGTCTAGGTCCCACATCATGCAATACGATATCAATCAAACTAAGATAGAGTAATTTTAGATGCGAAATTATAAATTACAGTACAAGCTATTAAGATTTAAGTTTAATACAGATTAAGTTTTTAAATTAAACTTATAAAGGGCACAAGTCTAATCTAATTAATATCATCATATTATCAAAATAAATCTACCCAGATCACCATAATATCGTCATCCAATTAGTACCAAAATGGGGTCGCTGAGTAGAGGTCTATGAAACTTCTGTCTTGAGCGTGTAAGACCTAAGAACTAGGTCCGGCAGGTGACTTTCCTTTGTCTTTTCCTGTAAAAATATTAATGTAGCAACCGTAAGCAATGCTTAGTGAGTAAATAGATTTTCAAATTAACATGCATGTCAAGCGGATCATTAGTCTAGCGTGATATGTCTTGGCTGCCGCTACAGCCCTCATGATTGAGACATAGAAGTCATAGAGTCGGATGATGCTCAGGCCACGCTCACGCTTAAATCGTGGGGATCAGCCACATACTGGGCTAGCTACCAGTAAATCAACGTGGCGGAACATCGGAGGTCATTACCAAGTTCATTTGAACCGGTGAAATAGCCAGGTCTAGAACAACAGACCAATCAAGGCTAATCAAACTGAATCAATATAACAAGTCTATTCAATGATGAAGCATAAGTAGTCAAGTTCATGATAGCAGTAGTCTCAAAGCAGTATCAGAAATGAATTATAAATGCAATAACATAAGTAATGATGATCAAATAGCTATCATGATCCACTGGGCAACACCCAACCATGGTGTGCACAGGTCACAATCCAGCTGATAATATAAATGTCAAATCGATCTAGCATCAACAATATGTCTCAACCGAAAATTCAAGCATGTTAAATCTGAATATCTATAACTCACAGTGTTGGGTCTTTATCAAACAGATGTAAAATCTGCCACCTGAGTTATCTCAGGATTTTATCTCAATCTGTTTTCTGTCAAATCAAATCTTTGACCCGCTTTATAAATCTTTAAATCTTTGTTCAGAATTTCACTGAACCTGTCCAGAATCATTGTGTCAAAAATCATATCAATATCATTATCTTTCAGTCTTTTAAATTCTTTATTTTATCTGATTCTGATAACTTGTTTATTCATATATCATCTTTCATTAATATTCTGTATTTCATATATTCTCAAAGGTCAATATATATATATAAATATATATAACCATTTTGCTAACTATCTAGTTATTTTATGCATTGTCTATGTATTTTATTCAATATATTTGAATTTAGGGAGTGGGTTTCGAATTTTATATAATTAAATTCGAATATATTAATAAATTTGAAGGCCTAAATTCGAATATAAAATAAAATAAAATAAATCAATTCATAATTTCGAATTTAATAGATAAAGTCGAAATAATAAGATTACATTCGAAATCTTCATTTCAAATATATATATACATCAAATTCAAATAGTGGGGTACTTTAACTATTTTCAAATATATATATGTATATCAAATTTGAATAGTAAGGTGTTAAAGTCAAAATCACAATTTTGTGGTGTTTCCACTGGACGAGCACCATCTGTATTTCTTTATTTCTAAGCTTCTTGGTCTTCGAGTCCAGAATACGTTCTGGCTCTTCAACCACTCAAAGCTTTTCATCAATCTGCAAGTTAACGTGTGGTATTTTAACTTCTCTTTCGTCAGCTAAACTCTTTCTCAGATGACTGACATGGAATACAGGATGTATTCCAGATAAGTCCGCTGGCAGTTCAAGACGATAAGATTGATTTCCTATCTTTTCGACAATCTTGAACGGACCAATGAATCTCGGAGCTAGCTTGTTTCTTTTAATGAACCGCACCACATTCTTCATTGGGGATACTTTCAACATCACCCAATCGTTAACCGCAAAACTGATTGATCTGTGTCGATTGTCATAATATGACTTCTGCCTGCTTTGAGCTTTAAGAATATTTCTTCTAACAAGTTGAATCTTCTCGTGAGTCAACTGTAGAAGGGCAGGACCTGCTATTGGCGATTCGCCTGTTTCGCGCCAATAGGTGGGAGTTCTGCACTTTCTTCCATATACAAAGCTTCAAATGGAGCCATCTTGATCGTTGAATGATAACTGTTATTGTATGAGAATTCGACCAGAGGTAAGTGGTCATCCCAGTTACCACCTAGATCAAGAACGCAGGCACGAAGCATATCTTCCAGAGTTAGGTTAGTATGCTCACTCTGGCCATCTGCAGTACTCATAGAGATCTGAGTACCCATCCCGTCTTGTAGAGCTTGCCAGAATCTAGATGTGAAACGAATATCACGATCAGATACAATAGATTTCGGCACACCGTGACGAGAAATTATTTCGGTGATGTATATATGTGCCAATCTATCGAGGGAGTATGTTTCTTTCATCGGTATGAAATGAGCTGACTTCGTTAATCTGTCCACGACTACCCAGATAGAGTCGTGTTGTCTCTTGGTTTTTGGCAGCTTCGTGATGAAATCCATAGTTATATGCTCCCACTTCCACTCAGGAACTGGCAGTGGTTGCATATCCCCGAAGGGTTTCTGGTGTTCTGCCTTAACCATCTGACAGATTCTGCATCTTTCAACATATCGACCGATGTCTTTCTTCATTCCTGGCCACCAGTAATCGGCTTTTAGATCAAAATACATTTTTGAGCTGCCAGGATGAACAGATAATTTGGACTGATGGGCTTCAGATAGAAGAGTGTTGTGGATAGAACCATACTTAGGAATCCAGATTCGGTTTCCTTTGAGACAGTGAAGTCCCAAATTGTTCAGAGATAAGAATTGAAGTTGCCCTTTAAGATTTTCAGAACAAAGATTCTCTTCTTTCAATGCTTCGGCTTGAGCAGATCTGATATCTTCAATAAGATCGGAAGAGAATACGACAGGAGTCAGGGCATAGCAACACTTTTCTGGATAAACTTTTCTACTCAAAGCATCCGCAACAACATTAGCTTTGCCGGGAAGATATAGGATCTCGCAATCATAGTCCTTGATAAGCTCCAAGGACCGACGCTGTTTCATATTCAGATCCTTCTGAGTAAAAAGATGTTTGGGACTTTTGTGATCGGTGTAAAGCTGACACCGAGTCCCATATAGATAATGACGCCAGATCTTCAGAGCAAAGGTAACAGCAGCCAACTCAAGATCATGAGTTGGTGCACTTTTCTCGTAGTCTTTCAATTGCCTTGAAGCATAGGCAATGACTTTTCCCCTTTGCATTAGAACACATCCTAAGCCAGTACCAGATGCGTCGCTGTAAACGACAAAATCATCATTGCCTTCTGGTAAGGCTAGGATCGGCGCTTGAATAAGCTTTTGCTTCAGAGTTTCAAATGCCTCCTGCTATTTATCAGTCCACACGAAAGGTGTATTCTTTCGTGTTAGCATCGTAAGTGGCACAGCAATCTTTGAGAAATCCTTTATGAATCGCCGATAATAACCGGCCAATCCAAGGAAACTTCGGATTTCTGAGGCATTACGGGGCGTTTGCCATTTCTGAACGGCCTCGACTTTAGAAGGATCAACGGAAATCCCTTCGCCAGAAACAACATGGCCAAGGAACTGAATCTGTCTGAGCCAAAATTCACACTTAGAGAATTTTGCGTAGAGTCTTTCTTTTCTTAATAACTCTAACAATTGCTGCAGATGAATAGAATGATCAGCCTCCGTTTTGGAGTAAATTAGAATATCGTCTATAAATACGATAACTGATTTATCCAACATAGGTCTGCACACGCGATTCATGAGATCCATGAACGCCGCTGGTGCATTTGTCAAGCCTAACGGCATTACGAGAAATTCGTAATGACCGTATCTTGTTCGGAAGGCTGTCTTTGGAACATCCTCATCTCTGACTTTTAATTGATGATACCCAGAACGAAGATCGATTTTCGAGAAGTAGATGGCTCCTTGTAGCTGATCAAATAGATCATCAATTCTGGGCAGAGGATACTTATTTTTTATTGCGACTTTGTTCAACTCGCGGTAGTCAATGCACATACGGAAAGTTCCGTCTTTCTTTTTGACAAATAAGACAGGTGCACCCCACGGAGATGAACTCGGTCGGATAAACCCCTTTTCTAACAGCTCTTGCGATTGCTTTGACATTTCCTGCATTTCTGCAGGTGCAAGTCTGTAGGGAGCTTTTGCAATGGGAGCCGCACCAGGAACCAAGTCAATTCCGAACTCAACTTGACGTTCTGGTGGCACTCCGCAAATTTCATCAGGGAATACGCCTGGGAACTCACAGACGATCGGGATATCATATAAAGATTTCTTCTCAGAGTTAGATTCAGATAAGGCATAGCACAGATAGGATTCGTGACCCTTAGATAAATATTTGTAAGCTTTCTCTACAGAAATGAAGCAGTGAGCACCTTTACGCTTCTCGCCTTTAATTTCCAACATTCGGCCGTCTGAACACTTAATTCTGATGAGTCTGCGGTTGCAGACGATCGTAGCCTCGTTATTCAAGACAGTCCATGTCGATAATGACGTCGAACTCTTTCAACGGAATCGGAATAAGGTCGAGGTTGAATACGATATTATCGACAAGCAGTGTGCAGTTTCGATAAACAGAATCAGCCATAACATAGTTGTTACTGGCTGTCTCAATATCAAGTATAATAGGAAGCTTTGACGGGGATTTAGATAGTCTCGATGCAAAAGAAGTCGATATAAAGGAACGACTCGCGCCAGAATCAAATAATACTCGGGCAGGAATGGAGTTAAGTAAAAACATACCCGTAACTACATCAGGGGTTTCCTTTGCTTCTTCGGCCGTTATCTGAAACGCACGTGTCCTTGCTGTCGGAGTTGCAGCAGAACTTTTCACTGTAGAACCTCCCGCTGATGATTGCGACTAATATCGTTGCCCGCTGCGACACTGATACATAAAGTGTCCTTTTTTCCCGCACTTTGCACATCCTCGTCCCTGCTGTGGGCATTCTTCACTGCTGTGACCGATCATGTTGCACGCAAAACAAGTAACATCCTCTGGGTTGCACAATCCCATGTGTGACTTTCTGCATCTCTTGCAGAATCGCGGCTCGTTCGTTAGTGAATACGCTTGGGCTTTCGGCTGTGAACTATACTGCTGAGATTGCTGGGACTGAGACTTATTTGGCTTAAAGAATCTGTCAAATCGCTGTTTCTTCGGAGGAGAAGGACATGTCGGATTTGCTGATGGAGCATAAAGCTGATCACCGTACTCTAAATAACCCCTCTCGATCTGTCTAGCTGCTTCAACCATTTCTAAGTAACTCTTGTATCTTATCGCGCTCATCGGATGTCGGTATCTCGGGTTGAGTCCTCCACGGAATCTATTCATCTTCCTTTCTTCGGTAGCTACTTGATACGAGGAGTAGCCGCATAGTCGTGAGAATTCATGTTCATATTCGTCAACTGTCTTGGTTCCTTGGGTCAACTGCATCAGTTGAACCTCCATCTTATCTTGTTGGTCGATCGGACTGTACCCTCAAAGTTAAGTGCACCGCTGGCTTTGAAGTCCTTGAACTTACAGCCTTTAGGCTGCTCGATTTGGGTTTCAGGAGTAGAGTTATCAGAATCAGATTCGTCATTCTGGACTTGATTATCTTTTCGCTTATTTTTCTTATCATTACGTCTTTTAGCTTCGGCCTCATCTCTGGCCTGAAACTGTTCTTGCATTATTTTATTTTGTTGCTCAGAATGTTGGGCTAATAATTGTTGCATCATTTCGAACATTTGTTGTGGGGTCATGTTTGGTATGTCACCTGATCCTGATCCTGATCCTGACATCTTAGCTGAAAATTAAGATCAATCAACTATCAGTTTATAGACTTAGATCTATGTACCCTTTTTCCCATCGTAACAGTCTGTACATCCTATCTCAGTTCAAACCACCTAAATGATTGATACATATGTATTGCTTCAGTTCGAGACCAAGTATACTCACGTAATACTTGATTCACTCAAACTATGTGCTCTGATACCATCCTGTGAAGACCACCCCTTACGGGGCAGTTCTCACTAGTCTAGGTCCCACATCATGCAATACGATAACAATCAAACTAAGATAGAGTAATTTTAGATGCGGAATTATAAATTACAGTACAAGCTATTAACATTTAAGTTTAATACAGATTAAGTTTTTAAATTAAACTTATAAAGGGCACAAGTCTAATCTAATTAATATCATCATATTATCAAAATAAATCTACCCAGATCACCATAATATCGTCATCCAATTAGTACCAAAATGGGGTCGCTGAGTAGAGGTCTATGAAACTTCTGTCTTGAGCGTGTAAGACCTAAGAACTAGGTCCAGCAGGTGACTTTCCTTTGTCTTTTCATGTAAAAATATTAATGTAGCAACCGTAAGCAATGATTAGTGAGTAAATAGATTTTCAAATTAATATGCATGTCAAGCGGATCATCAGTCTAGCGTGATATGTCTTGGCTGCCGCTACAGCCCTCATGATTGAGACATAGAAGTCATAGAGTCGGATGATGCTCAGGCCACGCTCACGCTTAAATCGTGGGGATCAGCCACATACTGGGCTAGCTACCAGTAAATCAACGTGGCGGAACATCGGAGGTCATTACCAAGTTCATTTGAACCGGTGAAATAGCCAGGTCTAGAACAACAGACCAATCAAGGCTAATCAAGCTGAATCAATATAACAAGTCTATTCAATGATGAAGCATAAGTAGTCAAGGTCATGATAGCAGTAGTCTCAAAGCAGTATCAGAAATGAATTATAAATGCAATAACATAAGTAATGATGATCAAATAGCTATCATGATCCACTGGGCAACACCCAACCATGGTGTGCACAGGTCACAATCCAGCTGATAATATAAATGTCAAATCGATCTAGCATCAACAATATATCTCAACCGAAAATTCAAGCATGTTAAATCTGAATATCTATAACTCACAGTGTTGGGTCTTTATCAAACAGATGTAAAATCTGCCACCTGAGTTATCTCAGGATTTTATCTCAATCTGTTTTCTGTCAAATCAAATCTTTGACCCGCTTTATAAATCTTTAAATCTTTGTTCAGAATTTCACTGAACCTGTCCAGAATCATTGTGTCAAAAATCATATCAATATCATTATCTTTCAGTCTTTTAAATTCTTTATTTTATCTGATTCTGATAACTTGTTTATTCATATATCATCTTTCATTAATATTCTGTATTTCATATATTCTCAAAGGTCTATATATATATATATATATATATATATATATATATATATATATATATATATATATATATATATATATATATATATATATATATATATATAACCATTTTGCTAACTATCTAGTTATTTTATGCATTGTCTATGTATTTTATTCAATATATTTGAATTTAGGGAGTGGGTTTCGAATTTTATATAATTAAATTCGAATATATTAATAAATTTGAAGGCCTAAATTCGAATATAAAATAAAATAAAAAAAATCAATTCATAATTTCAAATTTAATAGATAAAGTCGAAATAATAAGATTACATTCGAAATCTTCATTTCAAATATATATATACATCAAATTCAAATAGTGGGGTACTTTAACTATTTTCAAATATATATATGTATATCAAATTTGAATAGTAAGGTGTTAAAGTCAAAATCACAATTTTGAATGTTTACTAAATTCGAATCTATTAAATTCGAAACATGCATTTCGAGTTTAATTATTAAATTCAAATATATTTTCGAATTTAATTAAATTTCGAGTTTGTTCTATGTATTTTCGAATTTATTCTTGGCATTCTCGAATTTGTTCTTATTTGCAGCTTTAAAACATACATTTTTAGGTCTAAAATCACGAATATGTTACGTAACAAACCTATGTTCGATTATATTATACAAATTCTAGTTAAACTCCATAAAAATAGCTTTAAATTTCATAAAACTAATAAATTCGAAAAAACCGAAATATATAAAAACTTAAAAATATTGATTCTTACCTCAAATTCGTATGAAATCACGCAGGAGATAGCAGATTCGTGTAGTATTCTCCGAGATCTTTCTAACGATATATATATATATCTTGATAATAGGACGGTCGGTTTGGGAGATAATTTAGAGAGAAGGTAGAGAGAGAGTAGAGAGAGAAAGTTAGAGAGAGAGAGAGTAGAGAGAGAGAAGCTGATTTCTTTTTGAAATAAATCACGTTTATATACTTCATCTAGTTATATTTGCTAGTTAACTCACTTTCATTTTTGTATATTATATCTCTTTTATTTAATTATCTTTAATAATTTATTAATTCATAATATAAATATTTATATAATTTAATTAAATATTTCATAACTTAATTAAATTATAATTCAAATAATTTAACATTATTACATTATCGGTTCAAAATACTGAATTTATAACTGGGTCAAAAGTTAGGTTGTTACAGCGTGAACCATCAGTGGTTAATTTGAAACCGAACTGGGGATAGACATTACCAATAGCAAAAACTAGTTGGGAGGCGGTGGGATTTGTGGGTGTTTGTGAGGAATTTCCTGTCATGACTAATTATAATGGTATTTGCGAAAAAATAAAATTTAACGGGAAAAGTAAAAAACAGGAACCTGCTCACCAAGTAATGTAGAAGGAGGCGACCGCAAAATACAGCAGCGACGGCAGCGGTTGAACACTGCGGCGGCAGCATGTGGTTGTCGGTGGCCGGAGAATAGCAGGGACGGCGGGACAGCAGCGGTGGTTGGTAGACAGCAGCAGCGATGGCAAGGCAGCAACAGCAGCTGCGAGATGCGGAGGCTGCGCAGTCAGCGGCGATGGGCGCAGAAGGCGCAGGAGGCGGCGGGGTGTGCAGAGGACGAAGGCGGCAGCAAGGGGCGTAGGGGGCGCAAGCGGCAGCAATGGGCGCAGGCGATGCAGGGAGAGCAGGCGTCGAGCAGCGGCTGGGATCCGTGGAGCAGCGACTGAGGACCTGTGACCCGTGGTGGCGGCGGAAGCGGTTCCGGCAAGGTGCTCAGGCGGCGGCCGGAAAAAATATTAGGGTTAGGGTTTAGGGATTAGGCTCTATATAATCTGTGGAAAACCCTATGGGTTGTATTGCATTCATCTCACAGTATAAATAGAATACATATTTACAGAAGAGACCCATACACTATACATTAAGATTCATTATTTAACATCCATAACAAATTTGATGATCAAATATTCAAAATCAAGACTACACAAATCGATTTTTAAATGAACACAATATGAGGGTCTCCAAACAAAAATTTGATTTTTAAGTAAAAACATTTGAACGTATCAAATGGGGTTTTCTTATGCATTGACGGTTTTTAAATCAAAAATCAGAATCCAAAGCATACCAAAAGTCAGAAACCAAAGTATACTTCAGATTGGTTTACCTAGGAGTCAAAAAAGAAGCATTTTAGCTTGGATTCACAAGTAACCAAAAAACCCAAATCTGTGATGAACATCGAAGGAACATTGACATCATAATCGGCAAAAAAAAAACTAACAGAATTAATGATTGGTAAAGTGCTTCTGTTAATTTGAGTGTGAAAGAAAATTTGTACCTGTTTAAGTCAAGCAGCAAATCTCGAGCATCTGAGGTTGAGGGATCGAAAGCATATTTCGAACAGTATGAGGTTGAGGGATCATTAGGAGGGAGATGTAGCTGGATCAACGCAAGAAAGAGATGAGGCAGTGCATAGGGAAAATAAAATGAAGTTTGATAAAACAGCTTTAACATTGCAACAAGTAGCAGTACTATTAAAAATCGTAACACTTACACTGTTGGCCTAAATAAAACATACACATGATCCATTTAGGTTAAGATTAGTACATAAATAGGTACATGAATAGCTCATTGATCTAACTAACAAATTTGAACAATTTACCCAAAACCATCAATCAAGCAATTTACCCAAAACCATATATTAGATATATTTCAGTAAACTCAATGGAAGATACATAAATAAAACATATATAAGATTAAATGGAAAAATTAATTACAAAAGATGCCTTGAATTCAATATTTGATCAATAAAGTGATTGACTTTTGAGATTACTCAAAGTCTAAAACTCTATAAAAGCTAACTTGGTTTGAAGCTTTTCTTCCTAGCATTTTTAAAATCACACTTATATAAAACTCACTCTTATATAAAATGAAATTTACCAAAACACAAACCATACAAAGTACACCGCTACCCCAAAAAAGTGGCACCACTTGAAACAAATTTAAGATCAAGAAAATTAGCTACTTTTAGTAGAATTCATCTTTATTATTTTTCTGGGCATGCATACAAAACATTGAAACCAAACAAACTGCAATAAATAAGACAAATAAAACAACCATATAAAAAACACTTACAATCTATAGAGTTTGGGAGCTTTGCCATGGCATCTTGGACTCTTGGTGATGTTAGTTGGAATCTTGTTAACCTTGCGTAAAGATTGAAGCCCTCTTCTGGTAAGGCTGTTGATCTTGAATAGTTTCTTGTCTATGTGGTTGTGCAGAGATCAGTGCTTTGTACTTCATAACATGGGGCCAATCCATTGAAGCAGCCACTTGTAAAAACAACATCACAATAACATCCATATCATGACTGCTAGAACTTTTCTTATTAATAAAGGAATTTTATGTTAGATTTGTTGTTAAAAAACTTAGAAATATGACCATTTCTATAATGTAAAGAAAAGTGGGAAGATCCTCATATATCCTATGATGTATCCTACGAAACTTAGAAATATGACCATCCCTTTGTGTAGTTGAAAATCTCAAGTAGTGGAAGTTTATCATCTTTGTTAGACAACTCAACATGCTTCAAAATACTTAATGGTTTTGCACACACCAAAGAATACCAATATAGGATTATCAATTCCAATAATAAAATTGAATTTCTTCCTCTGAAACACAATTTTGTTGCAATATCTAAGATACCTCTATAATTGGCTCCAAAAGACATCTAACTCAGCTTTGTAAGGCAGCCTCTTTTAAATAATTATCGTAAACGTACCTGCACAACGTAAAAATAAAGTAGAAAAAAAAAAGCTAAATTTTCTGTGAAAGACCTTAGGGGAAGTAGCTTGTTCTTGCTGTTTCCTGCTGCCTAACACAAGGGCATTAGCTACATAAAAACAATAGCAACATAGATGTGAAAACTTACCAACAACAACAATAAGCTGACAAAGAAAAAAGTAAAAAAATTGACTTTTTTTCCTTTGGTAGGGAAATGAATAAATTTTTGAAACCAACTCCAACTATTTTTGGTTCCGTTGAATGAACCAATAATTGTTCTGTATTGTTTTCAAATTCTGAAATCAAGTTATTAATAATGGTAGAGTTCAAGGTTCTAGCAAAAATCACTCCACATAAATTTCATAAATTGAATAAAGTTTAATTTATACTTACAATAAATATTGTATTATGAGTTTTTGCTTCTGCCATTTAGTATACAAGTACTTAGGCGTCACACATCTACCTCTAAAATAAAAAAAACATGTAGAATAACATCCATTCTTTGTTGATTTCGTTTACCACCAAAAGTTCGGTTTCAAGAAAATGGTATTGTGGTTTACACCAACTCTTTTGTTCCCCATCACCATTGACCTCGCAGCTGGTTTCCTCCACCCCTCATCCTCTGTTGCACCTTCAAAATTTTCAAATCAAAGTAGAGACCGGTCAAAATTTTTAAGTCAAAGTAAAGAGCAAAAGCCAAAACTGGGATTGCAGAGATAGAGACAACTGGTATCACCGGCCACTGCCTGCAACCACCACCTACAAAATGACACTACCAAATCTGGAAAATCAAGAACCCTAAATTTGCAAACTCTAAATTGAAAGACGAAGGCAAAACCAAACGAATTTGAAAACCATTCCGTTACCGATAATGAAAACAAATCTAAACCCATAAATGAACATATCTAGAACCTTGAAAACCAACGGTGAAAACCTTAACAAGATCAGAAAACTATTTGATTACCTTCAAAACCCGTTGGAACTGTTGCTAATGGAATCTGCCACAACGAGAAGCTTTCTCGTGGTCTGGGATGAATGAAGAGGGCGGTGGTGGTATTGGAGAAGGGAAGAAAATCGCCTGGTTTTGTAGAAGAGAAGAGAAGGGAATCGCCGTCGAGTAGGAAGAGGGCGTGGCCTGAGGCTCTTGTGTTCCCGACAAACCTGCACGGTGCAACTCTCAATGAACGTACAGTTTGAAATTTGAAATTCTATGTATTATGGATTTGTACATCAAGCTTTACATGGTAGTACCTCTTAAAATTCAGTCATTATGCTTTAACGAATTGTACATCATGCATTATAAATTGTTTTTAAGACCTCAATCTACATGCATTATACGTAGTATAGATGATTGCCTCTAGCTTTCAGCTTGGTATGTCTCAGTTACATCTATTTGTTTTTCTAGCCAATTTAAAATGAGAACAGAAAATTTAAATAGTACTATTGCTATTGCCATTTAGGTTTAAAACCAAAATACTATTTTTTTTCCCCAATATATATGCAATGTTTAATTGAACACAAATGAAAATGGTTAGGTATGTAAGAAAATATCTTAACTTGACCCAAGTTAATCATTATGTTGCAACCATGATGATTAACAAGAAATGTTTCTTTTTTGTCTGAATTTATTTGCTTTAATTTGGAATGCAATCTTAAACGGTGCGATGTATTCACAATGCTAGCTTCTATGTTTGAAGGTAAGACTCTCTAAATAATGATAAATCTTTTTGAAAATTCGATCCAATGAGTGACGATCGAGAATGAAGTTCTTTGAATTTTACTTGATGTAGATATTTAATTCTGACATAAATGAGTTCTCATATAGTGAAGTAGTGTTCGTAGGATGACAAAACTAGGAAAACTCTTGTCCTCAAATTTTCTCAACGGTCTTGTTATCTCTTCTCAACAGTATGGAGTTTTGTGTGACAGTCCGTTGCAAGGTTTTCTTTTCTTTCAGGCATATCTCTTAGGGGCGTACTTAGGTTTACTTGGAAACACACATTTTATTTATTTTTGTTCCACACAATACAAGCATGTAGGCTGAGTAGCTCGAAACTCCTTTACAAAGAAATTCACCACCTCATAGGTGAGATTGTCTTGTTATATAATATTTGTCTCCAAAACAAATAGTCTAATTATAAAGTATAGGCCTCCAAATTAATGACATAAGGTCACAAAGAACATTCCTTGGTTTTTTGTAAGAAATTTCAAAAGTTGAAAATTGAAAATCATTGCCTAGAGACATGATTCGTGGACATTCTTTGTTCACATGATATGTGGGCATTCAATGTTATTTCTATAATGCTAATTAATTGTGCACTACTGGTTGGTTGTTAATTTTAATTGATGAGGAAATTAAGGAAGAAACGACAACTCAAAAGCCAAAGTAATTACATCGACCAGTAAATTTTAGATATTTTAATACCTTTTTGTTACCTAACTGGCCATATCAACGTTAGGTTTTAGATCGGTTTCCAGAATATGAAACCAATTAACCCTTTATGTACACTGTTAAACTACAAAATAAACCAACCTAAACATTCTGATTTAACTTGTTCCATTGGAAATCTGGGATGACTGATTTCATTCTGACTAAGTCACGATTAAAAAGCAATAAATATAGGCCATGGTTTTTTTAGTGAGCCAAATGTATAAAGAGGTGAATACTTCATCCATGGATATCGCTAGCTCTTTTGACTCTGAAGCATGCAAACGATTCTAGATAGTTAGATACCCGACCATTCTCCACATGAAGCATGCCAATGACATATTTCTGCTGCCATCCTCATATGCTAAAACTAATCTTCAAACTATAAAAAAGAGTAACACAATTTCTAGGATTTAACTGCCCGGACTCTTCCGCAAATGCTGAGATATATATATATATATATATATATATATATATATATATATATATATATATATATATATATATATATATATATATATATATATATATATATATATATATATATATATATATATATATATCACATTATATTACATGATGGTAAACAATGTTCCCAACTCAATTTTCTCTTCGTCTATCAAAAGGCTACATGTTGACTTTCGAACTTAAGCATTGCTTGAATAATATGTTCGTTTAAAGACATATTCTTGCACATGTAAGCATGTTCCCCTCCAAACAAAAATTATTTGTTGCCGCCGCCGCTTTGCGCGGGTAATGTGAATGATCAAATAATTCTTGTGAATGATCAAATAAGTTTTGTGAATGGTTAAGTAAATGTAGAAGAATTGTAAATACTCAAATAATTTTTGTGAATGATCAAATAAGTATCGTGAATGATCAAATAAGTGTTGAGGAATTGTGAATGGTCTAATAAGTGTTGTAAATGATTAAATAAGTGTAGAAAAATTATAAATACTCAAATAATTCTTGTAAATAGTCTAATAATTCTTGTGAATGATCAAATAAGTTTTGTGAATGGTTAAGTAAATGTAGAAGAATTGTAAATGCTCAAATAATTTTTGTGAATGATCAGATAAGTATCGTGAATGATCAAATAAGTGTTGAAGAATTGTGAATCGTCAAATAAGTTGTAAATAATTAAATAAGTGTCGAAAAATTATAAATACTCAAATAATTCTTGTAAATAGTCTAATAATTCTTGTGAATGATCAAATAAGTGTTGAATAGTTGTGAATGTTCAAATAAGTATTGTGAATGACCAAAAAAATGTTATGAATGATCGAATAAGTGTTGTGAATGATCTAAATGATCAATTAAAGACTGTGAATGATCAATTAAGTGTTGTGAATGATCATTTTATAAGGGTTGTGAATGACCATTTTTATAAGTGTTGTGAATAATCATTTTATAAGTGTTGTTAATGACCGTTATTATTACGAAAATACATTTCCAGCTAAAAAAGAAGGGGGGCGCGCATGTGTTATCTCTTTTGATCACTGCCATTGTTTTTCTTTTTAATCTTGTGGCTTTGGAGGGGTACCTTTGGTACACTCAATTCCTATAGGTACTTTTTTGAAACCAAATATATATATGTAATTTATATATTTTAATATTAGTTTTAAAATTATCTATTTATACTAGTAGTGTACCCGCGCAAAGCGGCGACGGCTAACGAATTATTATTTGGTAACATGTTAGTTTTGGGAAAACAAGGAAAAAAGTGTGTGCCAACAATCATCATACATTGATCATTGCCCTATTTTCTGATGTTATTGGTATAATTTGATTATAATGCAACAGAGACATTACATATATATATATATATATATATATATATATATATATATATATATATATATATATATATATATATCTGTGTGTGTGTGTACTGTATATTGATTTGGCATAATAGCTTTATTACATTGCTTGTCAGATAACTTGTTTTTCATATGTTGTATGTACATTGAATCTACTGCATTACCGGCTAACTTGCTTTTTATATTACCTTGCTTGACAACTCTCACGAATCCTAAATAGGTGCACAAACACGAGAAGACTGATTTTGAAGACTTAAATGACATTGTCCATGGCCTAAAATTCAATTGAGATAATCTCAAAGACAATATCTTCATGACTTCATCCAGAGCTGGGTGAGATCATTTGCACTAAACTCAGACTTAGTGCATGTGAAAGAGCTCGGGTGAAATCATTTGCCACAAAATCATGGCATTCCACTATGCTACCAACATATTCGCAACTAATGGTTACCTTTAAGACATATATGAAAGAGGGATAGGGCATAAATAGTCAGCTATGTCTAAAAAAAGCATCAACCACACAAGGACAAAACTTTGGGATTAAAACCCTGTTAATTGTGATCAAAAGATGTGATTGTGTTGGGAATTATCTTTGTTTATGAATGAAATAAGTCTAGGGTCTGTTTTGTAATATTTCAATAGTTTGTGTATGTATATAAATAGAAGTTTACGCTACTGTAGCTGTACATATCAGTACATACTTTTGCACGAATATTCTCTTTTGTACGGATTGCTCTCCTAGGTTTCAATGCTGTCCAAGAAACTGAATTGTAATTCTCTCACAGTGATAATCAATCATTCAGTTAGTGTTGATCCAATCTTGTTCTTATTTGTTTGATCTTAATTGTGGTTGTTAATTACTGAATATCAATTGGTATCAGAGCCATGGCTAAATCGAGTGATTTTTGAATCTAAAAATATTTTTTAGAACACTGTTTCATCGTGTATTTGAAAATTCAGAAAATCATTGAGGGGTTTTGATTTAGTGGAAGATTTGAAATTCTTTTTGGATCGAAGGATCGTTTTTAAAAGACGGTTTGATTGATATTAATTTCAGAATTTAACTCCAAACACACTGAATGTAATTTGAGATTAAAAGCTTTTTTTAGAAAAAGTGTGTTCTTCACTGATTTTCTCAAATTTTGGAGTTTTGATCTGAAATTAGGCAAAAGTTTTATCTCAAAAAGTGTTTGTGTGTGAAAACCGAACCTTCGAAATTAATTTGGGATCAATTGGATGAGTTTTATTTGATAATTTTGATTTTATACTTGGTTTTTGAAAGTTTCTGTTAAAACCTGGGCAAAACTAACTTTTTAGTTTTCACCGAGTTTTTTCAAGTACTGATCGAGTTTGATAAGTTTATTGACCGAGTTTGATCACTCTTTGATCGAGTTTGTTCATCTATTGATCGAGTTTGATCAAACTTCATTCGAGTTTAATCAAACTTCATTCGAGTTTAATCAAACTTAATTCGAGTTTGACAAAACTTAATTTCGAGTTGGAATACTTGTACTTAGAGTTTGATTAATAATTTTTCGAGTTTGTTCACAGTATATTCGAGTTTGATCAGGACCATTCAAGTTCATTCATTTTTCATTCGAGTTGACCCAAGTATCATTTGAGTTTCATTGTTCTTTGATCGAGTTTTAGACTTCATATTTCGAGTTTGATACTTCATTGTACGAGTTTCATTCTTTGTTCATCGAGTTTGTCACTTCATTGACTGAATTTCACACTTCATTGACCAAGTTTTATCATTCATTACCCGAGTTTGATCATTCTTATTCCGAGTTTGGTCATTCATTCAGTGTTCATTCAACATCACTCAGTATTCCATAACAAGATCTTGGAAGATTCAGTATAAACAATTCACAATGTCTAAAGACGCACTAGCCATGGGTTCCGAAACCAAACCTCCAATCCTTTACACAGGAGAGTATGTGCAATGGAGGGGAAAGGTTTTTAGAGTTCATAAGCTTTCATGATTTATCTGAGAAGATGCTGGTTTCACTGACGGAAGGTCCAACCAGATTCTTTGTAAGAATTCCAGCAGTACCAAACGGCAACCCTCCAATTAATGAGAGAACAGAGAAGGTTACAATTGCTAATCTGATAGATGCTCAGAAAAGAAGAAAGTTAGGAGATAAAACAGCCCGAAAACTCCTGATAATTTCAATTCCAAATGACATCTACATAAGTCTAACAAATACAACCCAGCCAAATCCATCTGGGATGAGATATGCAAGCTAATGAGATGATCAGACAAAGCAGCTACAAACAGATCACGAAACGGCTTGATGACATTTAAGAACTTCAGAGCTAGAGAAGGGGAGCTGTTAGAAAATATTTATCTGAAATTTGTTAACCTCGTAAGTGAAATGAAGAGAAACGGGGTAACAAAGTCTAATCTAGATATCAATGTCAAATTCCTAAATGTTTGTTAGGCACAAAAAGGTCTCAGTCAAACCTATTATACATCTTAGTGGGAGATTATTAATCTAACCTGTTTGATGCACTTGAAGGTATAATTTAAGGCCTAATTAATGCCTTATTGAAACCTGATAAGTCAATATTAGTCAAAGTTGTTTACCCTGTTGCATTTGTTGCAACTGAGGCAGATTGTCCATGTTGTTCTATTCTGTTGAACAGGCTGGACATAAACTGTCTACGCTGCTCTAACGTGTTGAGCAGTTTAGACAAATTCTAAGTGTTTTGTTCTTTGTGAACAGGCGAAACACTTTATGGAATATGTTTCCATGTGCTCATGTATTGTCTTGGACCAAGAGATCAGTTCGCAAAGTTGAAGACAAAGTGGAAAAACAGAAGCTGCAAAGACTGCCTACGCTGTTCTGTTACATGAAGACAAAGTGGATATTTGAAATGGGTGACAAACCATTTCTTATATCAAAATGGCCATAACAGAATATGAAAGGTTTAAAGTTGACATTCTTCTTTTACTTAAAGCCTACTACAACAGAGACAAAAAAGGAAAAGACAAAGATTCTGCAATGTAAAGACAATAATGCTTTGTCAGAACGTGCAGAAAACTTATTTTTGTCTTTTTGGAAAGACATCCCACTATCTCTATGTCCATTGAGGAAGCTTCACTGATACTCTTAGTGAGAGTATAAAAGAAAGCTTCAAAGGAATAAGAGATAATCAAGAGTGTGATATTCAGAACGTGCAAAGAAGTGTGTTTTCATGCATGCAAGTCTGCTTGAATAAAACAATAAAGCGTGTTCATACTGTTCTTGTTCAAGCTATCCGTCTGTCTGTCTTGTAAACAGTGAGTTCATCTTAGTGAGTGTATTCATTGTATCTAGTCTGAGTGTGTCTTAGATTAGTTAAACATCTGTTGTATCTGTCATCTAAGCTTGAACCATTCCGCAGTTCAGGCTTGTTTGTAATTAACACTTGTTGATAATATACACAAACATTGAGAAAAGGGTGTTGAACTTTAAATAGCTGTATCCCCCCCCCTCCCCCGCTCTACATCTTAGAGAAACATACTAGGGAAACCTTTTGGGACCTACAATGTTCTCAACTCGGAGTGGGACAAATACACCATGATAATCCAACAGACAAAGGAAATAGATGACATGGATATTCATATGGTGTTTGAGAAGTTAAACAATTATCAAGAAGTTGTTTTAATTGGAAAGAAGCAAGCAGAGAAAGCGACGGTTGATCCATTGGCTCTCCTTGCAGACAAAAAGTATAAGTACAAGCTGAAAAAGGATAAGCGAGTTATTATAAGCAGTTCATTAGAATCAGAATCACCTGTTTCATCAGCAAACTCAGAAATAGAGGAAATGAAGAAGCAGATGGCACTCCTGACGAAGGCATTCCAGAAGAAATTCTATCGCAAACCAACGAATAATAAGATGCGATACAAGACAGGATCTAGAAAATATGAGAAAAGAGATAAATATGAAAAATTTGGAGAAAACAGTGGTAAGAAGTTTGAAAAATATGAGAAGGCTGAGAAGTCTGCCAAGAAAGAAGATGAGCAGAAGTGTTACAACTGTGGTAAGCCAGGCCACTTTGCGAGGGATTGTAGACAGCCAGTAGTCAAGAACTCAAATTACTATACTCGGAAGGCTCTACTGGCTAAACAAAAAGAAGCTGGAAAGGATTTGATGGCAGAGGATGACCACTGGCTTCAACTGTCTGAAGACGAAGATATTCTGGATGAAGATGCTCACATATATCTGAAGTCAGAAATTTTCAATGAATCTGAGCTAAGTGAATAAGCTATGACTGCAGAGGACGAAGTCTGGGTTGGATTGACTGATGATGAAGAGGAAGAGAAAAATGATTCTGATTCTGAGATTGAACTGAGAGAAGATGTGGCGTTAATGGCCACAGGAGATGCTGGATGTTGCAAAGAGCAAGAGGATGATGGGTCAGATTCAGATGCTCAGACAATTCTAATCCTGACGAATGAAGATAACTCATGTGAGCTTGAACAAAAACTTGCTCAAATGGCTTATATGTTGAAACGATTTGAAAAATCTTTTAAAAGCTGAGAAAAAGAATGTTCATTCTTTGGAAAACAAATTAAGACTCGAACATGCTTTAGTGTTAGAGTTTTCCAAAGATAAGGCATTTGCATTGCCATCTGTGTTTAACATAGAAGAAAAATACAATGACATTCAAATGAAAATCAAAAGCTGAGTAACAATATTTCTGACTTAACAGAAAAACTAAAATTAGCAGAATTAGAATCGGCAAATTACTCTGTAAAATATAATTCCATCTTTGTTGAAAGAACGAAACTGTACGAGAAAATTAAATCCTTAGAAGATGAATTTCTCAAAAGAGGTCAAACAGATCAGACAGTCCATCTGAATCAACCAAAAAACACCGATTTTTATAATTCAAAATCTGGAATTGGTTGTAATAATCCAAAGTATCTAACGAAAGCAATTTCGTGTTCACCAACTCTATATGATACTAGATACATTAATTTAGGATTAAAGATGGTATTTTTAAAAGCTTCAGATAAAGTAGAATCAGCTGAAGATCTGAAAAGGTTGAGACAAGATAAAATGCAGCTTAATATAATCTGGATTATAACAAGCTTAATGAAAGTTATCAAAATCCATGTAAATCAGAAGAGTATATTCAGACATATTCTGATAAAGAGTTGTTTGAAAATACATCTTTCACACAAAAGCCATACATTCGGAACTCAATTCTTGAGAAGATTAATTCTGATCTTGGAATGAAAACTAAAACTTTTAAGAATGAAAAGGAAAGCTTCAGGCTGTGATTAAAGATTTGGAAATGAAACTTAAAGACTAGCCTAATATCATATCTCAACCAAATCAGATATCTTCAGTTCAACCTGAATCTATTAATTCTGAAAAAGAGTTTGATCTGTATATGAACTCTAAATTCAACTCTTTGGAATAAATGTTTATCAAAATTGACGAGGTTATAAAACCACTTCATGACCAAAACAAAACTGATAAACCTAAAGGACCAGCAAGTATTTTGAAAAGAATACCTAGAGATCCTAAGGTTGAATAAGTTCCATTACATGTTTTACACAGGAGGGGCGAAAACAATGATAATAGTATTACGGATACGATTAGTTGTGTAGGGTATTCTGTCTGTTTGTCAAAATTGACGAGGTTATAAAACCACTTCATTACATGTTTTACACAGGTAGGAGAAAGCAAAAGTTTCTTTTGTTACTCCTAAATTTGAAAAACGTAAATCATCTTCATCAAAGGTTACAAATACAAAGCAAGGAAATGCTTCTAAAGGTAAGAAAGTTTTGCAGAATAAGGGTAATACTAAATCGTTTAATTCTTGTTCTTCTGTTATGTCAGCTAATACTATGAAAAGAACATCGAAGAAAGTATGGCAATAGAAGCAAGTGGAAAAGAAAAAGGCAAGTTTTAGAAAAGAGTGGAGAGTTAAAGATAATAGTATTACGGATACGATTAGTTGTGTAGGGAATTATTACAACTGTTAAACACTATTCAAAATTTTATCGTGTTGAACTGTTATCGTTTAATACTGCTAAATGTCATGCGTTGAATGTTAAATCATTGTATAATTCTGATATGTATGTATGGGTAGCAAAGAACAAAGTTCCCAATTTTAAACAGAAAAGGGATCCAAAGAAACAAATTTCAAAATCAGTTCCAAAAAGAACTGTACAAAAATGGATACCCAAGAAAACTGTTAAAAAGTGGGTTCTGAAAACAAAGAAATTATCTGTTTCTCAACCTGAAGTGATACCACATGATTTACCAAAATCAAAAGTACCAAAGTATAAGTGGGTACCTCATGTTTTACTTCGTCTTGTAGGTATATCATGTGTGGTACCTTGACTTAAGATGTTCCAAGCACATGACCGGACAGCGAGACACCCTCACGAATTTTGTGGACAAATTCTGTGGGACGGTCAGATTCTGTAACGATCAATTCTGTCCGATCAAAGGTTTTGGAAGTCTGGAATACGATAAGATTACCATTCAGAAGGTATTCTATGTAGATGGTCTTGGCCACAATCTGTTCAGCATTGGCCAACTGTGCGACAAAGGGTTGGAAGTCAGTTTTAAGGCAAATAGTTGTAGCATAAGATTTGGGGAAGGGTAGGAAATCCTAGCTTAAACTAGGAAAAAAAATTCGTACTCCATAAACTTAGAAAACATTAATCTGAAAAAGGATGTATATCTACTGTCAAAGGCGTCATCAAAAGAATCCTGGTTGTGGCATCGCCGTCTGTTTCATCAGAACTTCAAAGAACTAACAAACCTTGCAAAAGGTGGTTTAGTAAAAGGTCTACCGACTCTTCGATTTCAAAAGAAGTAGTTGTGTGCCGCATGTGAGAAAGGGAAGATGGTGAGGGCTTCACACAAATTAAAAGTTGAACATTCTTCAACTAGGCCATTAGAGCTACTTCATATGGATTTATGTGGGCCTATGCAAGTACAAAGCATCAATAAGTAGAAATATGTGTTGGTGATCGTTAATGATTATTCAAGATACACATGGGTGATCTTCCTGAAATCCAAGTCTGAAGCTACTGAGATAATAATTTACTTCATACGCAATATACAAAGTCAAGTTGCAGCTTTCTGTCTAGACCATTAGATCTGATAATGGTACAAAATTTAAGAATAAATCTCTAGAGACATTTCCTAGTTCTGTTGGGATATCACATCAATTTTCAGCAGCTCGTACCCCACAACAAAATGGTGTAGTTGAAAGACGAAACCAAACGCTTGTGGAATCTGCAAGGACGATGCTAACATATTCAAATTTGCTACTGTTCCTCTGGGCTGAAGCTGTGGCAACTGCGTCTTTCACCCAAAATAGATCGATAATTAAAAAGAGATTTGGAAAAATGCCATATGAGCTGTTAAATAAACGAGTTCCTAATATAACATTTTTTTCATGTCTTTGGTTGCAGGTGTTTTATCTTGAACGATAAACACAACTTGGGAAAATTTAATCAGAAAGCTGATGAAGGAATATTCATTGGACTCTCAAAAGAATCAGTGGCATTCCGAGTCTACAACGAATGCACAAAGACCGTCAACGAAAGAGTAAATGTTAAATTTGATGAAGGTAACGTTATGGATCCTGGACATACTAGTTCAGGACCCGAGTCTAAACATTCGACTTCTATGAAGTCATCAAAGCTGAAGGAGGATTTGAATGACTTAAATAAATTGTTTGAAAATTATTATGAAGACTACTTTGATAAGTCCAAATCTGATGTTCCTATTTTGGTTCCTGATAGGGTTACTGAAGATTCTCTAGTAGTCTCTGATCATTCACATCCACCAAATTCTAGAGAAACTGAAGATATATCGTCAACAAATGTACACATCCCGTCTGAGAGTGTACAATAATCTCAAGCTCTAGAATTTCAAGAAACTCCCTTGAATGCTCAAAACTCTGAATCCCCTAATTTAGTTGATATTCCATCAACATCTGAACCTATCCCCCGTATACCCTACCTAGACTTGAATCCCAATCAAGACCAACTCCAACCTTATCTTCGTTCTTTCAAATGGACAAGGGACCACCCAGCTGAAAACATCATTGGTGATCCCTCTTCTTCTGTACAAACCTGAAGAGCTACCATAAATGAATGCCTCTTCTCAAACTTTTTGAGCAAGATTGGACCTAAATTGGTAAAGGAAGCTCTTCAGGATGCAGACTGGATAGTAGCGATGCAAGAGGATTGGTAGAAAACTAAAAGGTAAATCCATCATTGGCACGAAGTGGATTTTCAAGAACAAGAAAGATGAACATGGTGTCATCATTCAGAACAAAGCAAGACTCGTGGCCAAAAAATATAGTCAGCAAGAGAGAATAGACTATGACGAAACATTTGCTCCCGTTGCCCGAATAGAGGCCATTAGAATGTTTTTAGCATTTGCTGCTCATAAGAATTTTACTGTATATCAAATGGATGTAAAAAGGGCGTTTTTGAATGAGGAGTTAAAAGATGAAGTATATACATATCAGCCGAAGGATTTACAGATCCTTTGAAGCCTGATCATGTATATATTTTAGACAAGTCACTGTATGCCCTTAAACAAGCACCACGAACTTGGTATGATGCCTTATCAAATTATCTTTTAAAATGTGGCTTCAAGAAAGGTGCAGTGGACACTACCCCATTCATTAAATGACAGGGTTCAGATATCATAGTAATTCAGATATATGTAGATGATATAATATTTGGGTCTACTAATACTGAATTTTGTAAAAAGTTCACGTTTTTAATGTCCTAGAAATTTGAAATGAGCATGATAGGTGAAATAATTTTTTTCTTGGGGCTACAAGTTAAACAACTGAGTGATGGAATTTTGATCAATCAGTCTAAATATATTCAAGACATGTTGAAGAAATTTAACATGGTCAACAGTACCCCCATGAAAACACTCATGGATCCTGATTCTAAATCAAAACTCGATGAGGATATTTCAGGGAAACCTGTTGATGTAACTCATTACCGAGGAATTATTAGGTCATTAATGTACTTAACCGCAAGTAGACCTGATATTATGTTTGCTACATGTGTCTGTTTTAGATATCAGGCAAATCCAAAAGAATTACATTTGGCTGCTGCCAAAAGAATTTTAAGATATCTGAAGGGTACTCCGAACTTAGGTTTGTGGTACCCTAAGGAGTCATCATTTACATTGACTGCCTTTTTTGATGCTGATCATGCAGCTGATAAAATGGAAGAAAGAGCACATCAGGAGCAGTTCAATTCCTTGGTGATAAACTCGTCTGCTGGTCATCCAAGAGACAACACTGTGTGTCACTGTCAACAGCCGAAGCAGAGTATGTTGCTATATCATCATGTTGTTCACAAGTGCTGTGGATGAAGAGTTAACTATGTGACTACGGGTTTACACCTCAGAAGATCCCAATATCTTGTGATTCACAGAGTTTAATTTTGGAGCGAAAGATTTCTTGAATATTCTAAACATGGAGCCAAAAATTATGTGAAAATTTTAAATTAGACTTGACGATTTACATTCCTTTAACTTCCATAATTACAGTTAATGCCTACAAACACAATCATTAATCTGTTTTTACACTTTTTTGTCGAATCTTCATCATTTTTAATCTTTTTCAACTCTCTCCAAAATAACTAAAGGATCATGGATACTGAAACCATGAACAATCAACTTCTTATTCAAAATAATGGCGAGACAGATGATCATGATGGATATGATTTAGAGGAGTACGATGATTATGATGAACAACATGAGATGGATCATGTTGCATTCAATTCAAAACCAATCAAAATAGTTCCGCCGAGGGGCATAACAAGGTTATCTAAGTTTCGCAACCGGTACAGCACACCCGGTGCATTAAAACTCAGGGTAACGTTTGATACAATGGATAGGCTGTAAGGTCACCACGTCTACGGATCGAATCAAGGCGTGACGTCGTCCAACGAGTGCGGAATCCTCGTTAGACGCTTAACGGATTGATCACGCACGAAACACGGAGCCAACACGATGCCAGCCGATATGATACCGACCCCACACGATGTATCACTCCTAGACTCTTTGAAAACACTCTCTAGATCGTCTGTGCACTCTGACAACCTCTGATTTCACGATTCTCCGAAAGTCTATGAAATTAACCAAATAAGTTCAAATATAACTCTTAAGTTCGTGCAAGGCCTAAGCCCATGAACTTACAAGTTCAAGCCCATGCAGATACGAACTTAGGTAAGCTAAGTTCTTACGAACTTGTATGACTTAAGTTTGTGGCCTATGCCTTAAGAACTTGTTCTCACAAGTTCATTACCTCAAGAACTTATCTTCACAATCATGAACTTAACATGCAAATGTAAACACCATACACAATCATGAACAAATAAACATGAATTGTATTAATAAAACCATATCTATTACATATAACTATCTATTACATATCCAGACTGTTATCGTCACACAGGGTGTACCAACATAGGCTAACAGGGGATCACAGAATAATGTTTGCAAGTTTTTTAGGAGACATGGTTCGTGAGCACATAGGCTTGAAGATTCTATCATGAAAGAAGGTGATTAAGAAGCAATAGCTAAGCTATGGGATGAAATCACGGTTAGTTTTAACCAATTATGTTTAATTTCTTAATGTTCAAAAATTAAACAAGATTGCTGTTAATCAGATTTGTGTATTTAATTTGTTATTTGCAGCGATATTTTGATGTTGATGAGACATACAGAAAGTTAGTAATGAATCGCCTTGGTGCACATCTAAAGAACTTTAGAAGGAAATTGAGGGAAAAATACATACTGCCCAACAAAGATACACCTTCAAAACTAAATCAAGTCCTACCCAAGTATAGTGCAATTGTCAAGCCCAAGGAATGGGTTGATTTCGTACAGTATACGAGCACAGAAGCTTACAAGGTTTTGGTTATATTATAATTAAGTCCATATATATATCTTTCATATTATATATTGTGTTTGCAAACGTTAATTAAGTATCATTTTGTTCATAAATTAAGAAAGATTCAGATGAATATAAAGAGGTGCGCTCCATGCCTGTTTATATGCATACTATGGGACGAGGTGGATACGAATATGTGAAAAAGAAACTGGTAACTACATTTACAGAACAGTAATTTGTTTATGTTTTCTGTTTTCTAAGTACTGTATATATATATACTAATTGGTTTAACTTTACATGTGTATTTGATGATTATAAGATTGATGTAAAAGTAATTGAAGCAGATGAAAAACCCCCATGTGGTATATTGTGGTTAAAAGTAAGGCAAAACAAAGAAGGGGTATTTCGAGACGAAAGGACTAAAGAAAAGGCCGATGAAGTATTAAGCATTTTGACATATATATGCTTGACAACTATATGAAAATACATAATTTAATTACATATTCATGTTTATTTTCATGAAATAAATTACTTACTTCCTATTCGAATATTTAATACAGAGAGCCACCGAGGTCAATATCAAAGTCAGAACCTTAATAGTTGATGAGGGGACTGATGCCTTGACAGAGCTATTTGGTCCCAAAAAGTCAATCTATGCAAGATGAGTGGGAAGCGGAGTGACAATTAGAAAATATTTTAATATTCCTCGAAGAAAAGCATTGGATGATGAGAGAGTCAAACTACTTCAAGCAGAACTTGCTGCTGAGAGACGCGAACGTGAAGCTGATCAGAGACGCGAACGTGAAGACAAAGACCTTACGATAAAGTCATTGACAACGCAAGTGCAAGATACACAAGCAATGGTTAACCAACTTATGGCTCAGTTGGATCCACAAGAGGAGAAGCTAAATTCATTGTCAACTCATGCACCAGAATCTGAGGAAGGCATTGATTGTATTAATTATGCTAATTAACATTTTATACATTTATGTTGCTAACAAATGCATTTCTTAATTTTTATTAGAGGTGTCTCTAGCGGTGCCTCTAGCATTGGACATTAATCCTAACGCTGTCAATACTCATCAGGATGAGGCCAATTTGCGAGGGAAAAGCCAGTTGTACAAACAAATGTAAGTATTAAAATATTTGAATTAAATTGATCAGTTTATTATTCATTTCTCACTGTGATTTTATAGTTTTACATATATACATGACTTATTAATTTACCGACTTTTTTATATATGAATCGATTGGTAAATCTATTGGCGAGTCAAACAGCACACCGCCTGATTCACAAGTCACGAAGAATACCAAACTGAGGCAAAAGAGGCCGTACTTTCCAACAGTGCCAAAACAACCGTAGGTATATAACTTTCAAACTCAACCCTATATATTCAAACTCAGAATAATTACAGCTTTCACAAGAACCTCTAATCCTTTTGATTAGACGAACAACATAGACTGTTCTTAGGCTTTTACAACCTTAGAGGCTTACGAAAACTTAAAACACATTAGCATAATATTACGTGTGTACATTGAGAACTTCTATCTACTCTATTTACTCTATTCTATTTGTTTCCTTGTGAAACTACAATATATCTTTAAGAGGCATGTTCAAATCTTCTGATCTTTATCTCTTCCTTGATTGTAGCACCTTCTGTTATTATCAATAAGCAACTTGATCATTTGACTCTAGCAGCTTGAGTTTCTTGAACTAGCAACTTGAGTTTCTTGAACTAACAACTTCAGAATTGTAAGCACCCCAGAAGTATGCTAACAGCATGAAAAACTCAACTAGCAGCTTGGCATTTATAATAAATGATATTTTCCCAACAATATATGTATTCATCCAAAGTATTCATACGTACACTGATCTTCCTTTTAATCAAACTCTGATGCATGCATACATACAAATTAAAAATAAATACATAATAATCGTTATCATTTTCTTTAGATGTTCAGCTGTATACTGTGGAACATAAAGAGGACAAGCATCATTGCTAAGGGTACTGTCTACTTGAAAGATGAAAAAGTGATGCTTCATAACACACCACTCCCAAATGATTGCTACAAAGTGTCCGTTGACCAATCAATAGTGGATGCAGCTTGTATTCCAGACGATGGAAACAATGGTTTCAAAATAGCTAAAGACGCGGTAGGTGGTTTTTATGCATGGCCCAAGGACAAAGTGATTATTGATGAGGGTCACGAGGTATTTTATATGTCTACATATATATATATATATATATATATATATATATATATATATATAATTATATATATATATATATATATATATATATATATATATATATATATATATATATATATATATATACATATATATATATATACATATATATAGTTCTTCATTTTAATTTCGTGCTTCATAGATATACGCCTTGTTTCTTATTACAGGTAACACCACCAAATTTTGGACAAAAGGCAGCAGTTGGTGCTGCACCAGAAGTAAACGAAAGCGCAACAAACAACTGATTTGTGTGACTAGTCATGATTTGCAATTACAAAAGCAAGCAAAGAGCAAATTGAATGAGTCTAAAGGCATTACGTAACAGTGTTGTTTAATTAGTTGATGCAAGTACTGTAGATGTACATATTCCAATTTTTATTTGTGGTGTTATATAAATAAATATATATCATATGGTCACACGTTGTGGCCACTGTTTGATTAATTATTTGTGTGACTATATAATGCATATTTTTTAAGTGGTCATTGGGTGAACAACTAATGGTCACACTTTTTAACACCTACGGCCACTTATGGCGTAATTTCATGTGACGAAAGCCCGCAAGAAGACACTCGTTGTGTGACCAAAATGGTTGCAATCAGCCACATATGATAAAAATAAAGTGGCCATTGCATTGACAATGGTCACACAAAATACAAGTTTACCTCACTTAAAACTGTATATGTTCACACTTTTTAACACCTATGGCCACTTTAGGCATAATTAAATGTGACCAAAGCCCACAAGAAGACACTCGTTGTTTGACCAAATGGTCGCAATCAGCCACACATACATAAAAATAAAGTGGCCATTGCATTGACAATAGTCACACAAAATACAAGTTTACCGCACTTAAAACAGCATATGGTCACACTTCTTAACACCTACGACCACTTTTGGCATAATTTTATGTGACCAAAGCCCACAAGAAGACACTCGTTGCGTGACCAAATGGTTGCAATCAGCAAAACATACATAAATATAAACTGGTCATTTCATTGACAATAGTCACACAAAATACAAGTTTACCTCGCTTAAAACAGCATATGGTCACACTTTTTAACACCTATAGTCACTTTTTGCATAAATTTATGTGACCAAAGCCCACAAGAAGACACTCGTTGTGTGACCAAATGGTTGCAATCAGCAACATATACATAAAAATAAAGTGGCTATTGCATTGACAATCGTCACACAAAGTATAAGTTTACCTCACTTAAACCAGCATATGGTCACACTTTTTAACACCTACGACCACTTTTGGCATAACTTTATGTGACCAAAGCTCACAAGAAGACACTCGTTGTGTGACCAAATGGTTGCAATGAGCCACACATACATATAAATAAAGTGGCCATTGCGTTGACAATAGTCACACAAAATACAAGTTTACCTCACTTAAAATAGCATATGGTCACACTTCTTAACACCTAGGGCCACTTTTGACATAATTTTATGTGACCAAAGCCCACAAGAAGACAGTCGTCGTGTGACCAAATGGTTGCAATCAGCCACACATACATATAAATAAAGTGGCCATTGCATTGACAATAGTGACACAAAATACAAGTTTACCTTACTTAAAACAGCACATGGTCACACTTCTTAACACCTACGACCACTTTTGGCATAATTTTATGTCACCAAAGCCCACAAGAAGACACTTGTTGTGTGACCAAATGGTTGCAATGAGCCACACATACATTAAAATAAAGTGGCATTGCATTGACAATAGTCAAACAAAATACAAGTTTACCTCACTTAAAACAGCATATGGTCACACTTTTTAACACCTACGGCGACTTTTAACATAATTTTATGTGACCAAACCCCACAAGAAGACACTCATTGTGTGACCAAATGGTTGCAATCAGCCACACATACATCTAAATAAAGTGGTCATTGCATTGACAATAGTCACACAAAATACAAGTTTACCTCACTTAAAACAACATATGGTCACACTTACGGCCACTTTTGGCATACTTTTATGTGACCAAAGCCCACAAGAAGACATTCGTTGTCTGACTAATTGGTTGCAATCAGCCACACATACATAAAAATAAAGTGGTCATTGCATTGACAGTTGTCACACATAATACAAGATTACCTCACGTAAACCAGCATATGGTCACACTTTTTAACACCTACGGCCACTTTTGGCATAATTTTATGTGACCAAAGCTCACAAGAAGACACTCGTTGTGTGACCAAATGGTTGCAATCAGCCACACATACATATAAATAAAGTGGCCATTGCGTTAACAATAGTCACACAAAATACAAGTTTACCTCACTTAAAATAGCATATGGTCACACTTCTTAACACCTAGGGCCACTTTTGACATAATTTTATGTGACCAAAGCCCACAAGAAGACAGTCGTTGTGTGACCAAATGGTTGCAATCAGCCACACATACATATAAATAAAGTGGCCATTTCATTGACAATAGTGACACAAAATACAAGTTTACCTCACTTAAAACAGCATATGGTCACACTTCTTAACACCTACGACCACTTTTGGCATAATTTTATGTCACCAAAGCCCACAAGAAGACACTTGTTGTGTGACCAAATGGTTGCAATGAGCCACACATACATTAAAATAAAGTGGCATTGCATTGACAATAGTCAAACAAAATACAAGTTTACCTCACTTAAAACAGCATATGGTCACACTTTTTAACACCTACGGCGACTTTTAACATAATTTTATGTGACCAAACCCCACAAGAAGACACTCATTGTGTGACCAAATGGTTGCAATCAGCCACACATACATCTAAATAAAGTGGTCATTGCATTGACAATAGTCACACAAAATACAAGTTTACCTCACTTAAAACAACATATGGTCACACTTACGGCCACTTTTGGCATACTTTTATGTGACCAAAGCCCACAAGAAGACATTCGTTGTCTGACTAATTGGTTGCAATCAGCCACACATACATAAAAATAAAGTGGTCATTGCATTGACAGTAGTCACACATAATACAAGATTACCTCACGTAAACCAGCATATGGTCACACTTTTTAACACCTACGGCCACTTTTGGCATAATTTTATGTGACCAAAGCTCACAAGAAGACACTCGTTGTGTGACCAAATGGTTGCAATCAGCCACAAATACAAATAAATAAAGTGGCCATTGCGTTAACAATAGTCACACAAAATACAAGTTTACCTCACTTAAAATAGCATATGGTCACACTTCTTAACACCTAGGGCCACTTTTGACATAATTTTATGTGACCAAAGCCCACAAGAAGACAGTCGTTGTGTGACCAAATGGTTGCAATCAGCCACACATACATATAAATAAAGTGGCCATTGCATTGACAATAGTGATACAAAATACAAGTTTACCTCACTTAAAACAGCATATGGTCACACTTCTTAACACCTACGACCACTTTTTGCATAATTTTATGTCACCAAAGCCCACAAGAAGACACTTGTTGTGTGACCAAATGGTTGCAATGAGCCACACATACATTAAAATAAAGTGGCATTGAATTGACAATAGTCACACAAAATACAAGTTTACCTCACTTAAAACAGCATATGGTCACACTTTTTAACACCTACGGCGACTTTTAACATAATTTTATGTGACCAAAGCCCACAAGAAGACACTCATTGTGTGACCAAATGGTTGCAATCAGCCACACATACATCTAAATAAAGTGGTCATTGCATTGACAATAGTCACACAAAATACAAGTTTACCTCACTTAAAACAACATATGGTCACACTTACGGCCACTTTTGGCATACTTTTATGTGACCAAAGCCCACAAGAAGACATTCGTTGTCTGACTAATTGGTTGCAATCTGCCACACATACATAAAAATAAAGTGGTCGTTGCATTGACAGTAGTCACACATAATACAAGATTACCTCACTTAAACCAGCATATGGTCACACTTTTTAACACCTACGGCCACTTTTGGCATAATTTTATGTGACCAAAGCTCACAAGAAGACACTCGTTGTGTGACCAATTGGTTGCAATCAGCCACACATACATATAAATAAAGTGGCCATTGCGTTGACAATAGTCACACAAACTACAAGTTTACCTCACTTAAAATAGCATATGGTCACACTTCTTAACACCTAGGGCCACTTTTGACATAATTTTATGTGACCAAAGCCCACAAGAAGACAGTCGTTGTGTGACCAAATGGTTGCAATCAGCCACACATACATATAAATAAAGTGGCCATTGCATTGACAATAGTGACACAAAATACAAGTTTACCTCACTTAAAACAGCATATGGTCACACTTCTTAACACCTACGACCACTTTTGGCATAATTTTATGTCACCAAAGCCCACAAGAAGACACTTGTTGTGTGACCAAATGGTTGCAATGAGCCACACATACATTAAAATAAAGTGGCATTGCATTGACAATAGTCACACAAAATACAAGTTTACCTCACTTAAAACAGCATATGGTCACACTTTTTAACACCTACGGCGACTTTTAACATAATTTTATGTGACCAAAGCCCACAAGAAGACACTCATTGTGTGACCAAATGGTTGCAATCAGCCACACATACATCTAAATAAAGTGGTCATTGCATTGACAATAGTCACACAAAATACAAGTTTACCTCACTTAAAACAACATATGGTCACACTTACGGCCACTTTTGGCATACTTTTATGTGACCAAAGCCCACAAGAAGACATTCGTTGTCTGACTAATTGGTTGCAATCAGCCACACATACATAAAAATAAAGTGGTCATTGCATTGACAGTAGTCACACATAATACAAGATTACCTCACGTAAACCAGCATATGGTCACACTTTTTAACACCTACGACCACTTTTGGCATAATTTTATGTGACCAAAGCTCACAAGAAGACACTCGTTGAGTGACCAAATGGTTACAATCAGCCACACATACATATAAATAAAGTGGCCATTGCGTTAACAATAGTCACACAAAATACAAGTTTACCTCACTTAAAATAGCATATGGTCACACTTCTTAACACCTAGGGCCACTTTTGACATAATTTTATGTGACCAAAGCCCACAAGAAGACAGTCGTTGTGTGACCAAATGGTTGCAATCAGCCACACATACATATAAATAAAGTGGGCATTGCATTGACAATAGTGACACAAAATACAAGTTTACCTCACTTAAAACAGCATATGGTCACACTTCTTAACACCTACGACCACTTTTGGCATAATTTTATGTGACCAAAGCCCACAAGAAGACATTCGTTGTCTGACTAATTGGTTGCAATCAGCCACACATACATAAAAATAAAGTGGTCGTTGCATTGACAGTAGTCACACATAATACAAGATTACCTCACTTAAACCAGCATATGGTCACACTTTTTAACACCTACGGCCACTTTTGGCATAATTTTATGTGACCAAAGCCCACAAGAAGACACTCATTGTGTGACCAAATGGTTGCAATCAGCCACACATACATCTAAATAAAGTGGTCATTGCATTGACAATAGTCACACAAAATACAAGTTTACCTCACTTAAAACACCATATGGTCACACTTACGGCCACTTTTGGCATACTTTTATGTGACCAAAGCCCACAAGAAGACATTCGTTGTCTGACTAATTGGTTGCAATCAGCCACACATACATAAAAGTAAAGTGGTCGTTGCATTGACAGTAGTCACACATAATACAAGATTACCTCACTTAAACCAGCATATGGTCACACTTTTTAACACCTACGGCCACTTTTGGCATAATTTTATGTGACCAAAGCTCACAAGAAGACACTCGTTGTGTGACCAAATGGTTGCAATCAGCCACACATACATATAAATAAAGTGGCCATTGCGTTGACAATAGTCACACAAAATACAAGTTTACCTCACTTAAAATAGCATATGGTCACACTTCTTAACACCTAGGGCCACTTTTGACATAATTTTATGTGACCAAAGCCCACAAGAAGACAGTCGTTGTGTGACCAAATGGTTGCAATCAGCCACACATACATAAAAATAAAGTGGCCATTGCATTGACAATAGTGACACAAAATACAAGTTTACCTCACTTAAAACAGCATATGGTCACACTTCTTAACACCTACGACCACTTTTGGCATAATTTTATGTCACCAAAGCCCACAAGAAGACACTTGTTATGTGACCAAATGGTTGCAATGAGCCACACATACATTAAAATAAAGTGGCATTGCATTGACAATAGTCACACAAAATACAAGTTTACCTCACTTAAAACAGCATATGGTCACACTTTTTAACACCTACGGCGACTTTTAACATAATTTTATGTGACCAAAGCCCACAAGAAGACACTCATTGTGTGACCAAATGGTTGCAATCAGCCACACATACATCTAAATAAAGTGGTCATTGCATTGATCTCAGGAAAAACAGACTTTGATCTCAGGAAAAACACCCATGTGTATCTAGAATAATCATCAACTATCACCAACACATATTTCTTCTTATTGAAGCTTTGTACTCGCATAGGCCCGCATAAATCCATATGGAGTAGCTCCAATGGCCTAGTTGAAGAATGTTCAACTTTTAATTTGTGTGAAGCCCTAACCATCTTCCCTCTTTTACATGCTGCACACAACTGCTCCTTTTGGAATCGGACAGTTGGTAGACCTTTTAATAAACCACCTTTTGCAAGGTTTGTTGGTTTTATTGAAGTTCAGATGATATAGATGGTGATGCCACAACCAGGATTCTTTTGATGTTCCCTTTAACAGTAAACAGACATCTTTCTTCAAATTAATGTTTGCTAAGTCTATGGAGTACAAATTTGTTTTCCTAGTTCCAGCTAGGATTTCTTTCCCTTCCACAGATCTTATACTACATCTATTCGCCTTAAAATTGACTTCTAACCCTTTGTCGCACAGTTGGCCAATACTGAACAGATTGTGGCCAAGACCATCTACATAGAATACCTTCTGAATAGTAATCTTATCGTATTCCAGACTTTCATAACCTTTGATCGGACAGAACTGATCGTTGCCGAATCTTACCGTCCCACAGAATTTGTCCACAAAATTTCTTAGGGTGTCTCGGTGTCCAGCATGTGCTTGGAACATCCGGAGTCAAGGTACCACACAAGATTTACCTACAAGACGAAGTAAAACAATGAGGTACCTACTTATAGTTGGGTACTTTGGATACCGGTAAATCAAGTGGTATTTCTTCAGGTATAGTAACATATAATTTCTTTGTTTTGGGAACCCAATTTTTAACAGTCTTCTTGGGTATCCACTTTTGTATTGTTCTTTTTGGAATTGATTTTGAAATTTGTATCTTTGGATCCCTTTTCTGTTTAAAAATGGGAACCTTGTTCTTTGCTACCCATACAAACATATCAGAATTATGAAATGATTTAACATTCAACGCATGGCATTTTGAAAATGATAACAATTCAGTTCAAGAGTCTTTTGAACATTGTTTAACATTTGATTTATTACAGACAGAATTCCCTACACAACTAATCCTCTTTGTAATACTAGTGTCTTTAACTCTTCACTCTTTTCTAAAATTCATCTTTTTCTTTTCCATTTGCTTCTTTCGCCATATTTGCTTCGATGTTCTTTTCACAGAATTATCTGACATAACAGAAGAACAAGAATTAGTCGATCTCGTGTTAGCCTTATTCTGTTAAACTTTTTTACCTTTAGAAGCATTTCCTTGCTTTGCAATTGTAACTTTTGATGAAGATGATTCACCTTTTTCAAACTTAGGAGTAACAAAAGAAACATATGAGTTCTCCTTTTTGTGTAAAACAGGTGATGGAACCGATTCAATCTTAGGATCTGTAGGTATTCTTTTCAAAATACTTAATGGTCCTTTAGGTTTATCAGTTTGTTTGTCATGAAGTGGTTTTATAAATACGTCCATTTTGACAAACATTTCTTCCAAAGAGTTGAAATCAGAGTTCATATACAGGTCAAACTCTTTTTCAGAATTAATAGTTTCAGGTTGAACTGAAGATATCTGATCTGGTTGAGTTGTGATTTCAGGCTGTTCTTTAAGTTTCATTTCCAAATCTTTAATCACAGCCTGAAGCTTTTCCTTTTCATTCTCAAAAGTTTTAACTTTCAATTTAAGGTCAGAATTAATCTTCTCAAGAATTGAGTTCGGAATGTATGGCTTTTGAATGAAAGATGTATTTCAGACAAATCTTTATTAGAATATGTCTGAATATACTCTTCTGATTTATATGGATTTTGATAACATTCATTAAGCTTGTTATAATCCAGAGTATTTTTCATTTTATCTTTTCTCAACCTTTTCAGATCTTCACCTGATTCTATCTCATCTGATGCTTTTAAAAATACCATTTGTAATCATAAATTCATGTATCTAGTATCATACAGAGTTGGTGAACATGAAATTACTTTCGTTAGATACTTAGGATTATCACAATCAATTCTAGATTTTGAATGATAAAAATCAGTGTTTTTTTCGTTGGGTCGGATGGATTTTCTAATCTGTTTGACCTCTTTTAAGAAATTCATCTTCTAAGGATTTAATTTTCTCATACAGTTTTGTTAGGCACATAAAGGCCTCAGTCAAACCTACTCAACATCTCAGGGGGAGATTTTTAATCAAACCTGTTTGATGCAGTTGAAGGTATAATGTAACATCCGACACTAAACCAGGTTAGCAACAAAGCCCTAATCTACATTTAATAGTCAATTATAGCCTAATCAATGGTCATTAGAAATTAATCAAGTGATTAACAAGGGTTATTAGAAAATTCAACTCAATTAGAATCAAATTCATCGGTGCGATGAATCGAGAAATCAATTAATCCGATCAATTTACGATATGAGGGATTAATTCAACTAAGTACATAATTAAATCATGATTAGTGACACTAATCATACACTAATACAATTACTTAACCTTAATTATGCAAGACTAAAACAATTAATTAAAACAATGCATCCAAAAGTATTTATGAATTTATAAGAAAAGGGAAATACAAGAATACATTTCTAAATACTTTTATACAAAAAAAAAATATACATCAAAAATACACTCCCTAGGCCGGCCACAAGGTGGTACACAAGGACCAAAAGTTTGTATTATTTTACTCAACATTTCACTATCAAATCCTCCTCTTTCCTTTCATCCAAGATTTTTCATCATTTCACCACCTTTATTCATCTATAAATAGAGGTTCAAATTCACTTCATTTCTCACATCTTGCAAACACAAATCTCTCCTTTCTCTCCCTCTAAAAATCCGGCCTCAAGCCTCAAGAACACACAAAGTGTTCTTTCAAAGTGTTCTTCATATTTTTGAAGTGTTCTTGGTGAAACTTTTGAAGATCCAACCTTCTACTCATTTTCATTCTTCTAAAAACACCAAAGTAAGTAAATACTAACCTATTACATCTTATATTTATGTTCATATAAGTCTTGCATAATATATATAATCACCTACAACAACAAGTTTCATAAAAACTCAAGTTTATAAGTTTCTAGTTTTTATTTTTAAGTTGTTTCTTTAAATGTGTTTATGAATATGTGAACACATTATAAAAGTGTTAATATTATGAAAACATGTGATATATATGTGTTTTTATAACTATTATGACTTTTATACAAGTAGTCTTTTAATAAACAACAAGAATCATAAGTTGTTGTAAGTTTATAAACTACGGATTTTCGGCAGAAAACTTATATCGACTTTGAAAAATCATAACACATTTAAAGAAATTATTTGGGAAACCGAAAGTTTGACAGCTCAAAAATGGCCAACATAGCGTTTTTAACGAGCTTTTTCACCAACCTAAACATCTCGAAAAATGGCCGTTCTTGATTCTAAAAATCCTTTGTATATAGTAGTTGAATGTCCTAGGAAACCAAAGTCTAAAACATTTTGGAGCTTGGTTAAAAACAGCCTCAAAGTAGGCCGAAAAACCTCCGAAAAAGCTGGAAAATTATATATATATAAACTTGACGTTTTAAGCAAATTTTATTTATAAACTTGTAATGTTGGGTGATTTAAGACATAAAAATCTATAAATATACATATTATCATATATTAGTGATATTAAGTCCTTATTATCATTTAGGACTCGGTTAAACACCTTCGGTTTCATCACCCATCAAACAACGCACATTTGCATTTTTGCGCCTAGTTTTGCCATCACAAGTTCGGTGAGTCCTCATAGCCCCTATTTTCACAATGTTATGCTTTGGGGTTGAAATACATGCTTCGTTTTTATATGGACACGAAAACAACTTCATTTTTATTATGTATTACACATGTGGTTCCATCCGCCCTTATATCATGAACCGTTAATTGCATTTATTTGTAAGCGCGAAGATATTGTGGATAGATCTATTGGTAGTCATGTCCCCCACTCGGGTTAGTTCGGGTCGGCTAACAGCGGGTGCATATATATTCAACACACGGTATTACGTATGGGAATACTGCACAGGGCAAACTCATTTTAATTAAGCTTCGGTTGCATGATGGTTTATATGTAATACATAACATGGAATTAAGGCAAGTATGCCTTCAGAATTTTGTTGACGTATTTTAGCGTGTATTTTCAGGAAATTAAGGCAAGTATGCCTTCAGAAGTAACTACTTTCAAGCTTCCGCACTTAAGGAGTCGCATTCTTTTTCAAACCGTCGGAGATTTATTTGCATTAATTTCGATAATTTAATTATGTATTTAAATCTCTGTACCTTGCGAACTACTCTTTATCATTTACGGGTTATGTAAAACATTTCTACCTTTTAAAGTCATATCGATGTATTTTTGAAAACGTCCATATAGTGGTCGTTCATTATGATTATGGTTACGCTTCCGCACTCGTCACGTCTCGCTGCCAACCGAGGTAGCAGGGTGTGACAGATTGGTATCAGAGACATAGTTATAGTGAACTAGGTTGCATTAGTACCCTAGACTATAACTGCATATAAAATTTACTGATTTTAAAAATATTTTTGTAACTAACTAAAAGACTATGAATGGACCTTGATAGCAGAAATCATGTCCCGTCCGGAAACCATCATCATATCAGATTCAGAGGAGGAGTACACTCCTGCTAGCCCCACGGCCACTGAGATTTTCCACGAGGAAGACACATCGGAGGAAGAGGACCCCTCGGAAGATCCGATGTGGGAGACGGAAGAGGAGCCGATGGAGGAAGAAGATCCACTGCCCCCAGCGGTCCCTGCTCGCGTTCCATACCATCCAGCCGAACCGTCATATAAGCCGTATAGGCCTTACCCTAACGGCCCCAAAATGCTGTACACACCCCGAAAGCGGGTGAACCCACCAAGAGGGGAGTCTATTCCTGTCCCGACTCCCCAGCCCAATCCCCCACCACCACACCGACGGTAGACGCCCGGCGATGGACCTGGATATCGGAGACCCTCCGCGAATGGAGGCAGATGGAGGGAAATCCTCCCAACTTCGAGATAGGAGGACCATCCTCCGCACCTGTCCCGACCCTCACCCAAGAGCCTACCGAGCAAACCATACCACTTCTGATAGCACGGTCGACTAGGCATGACCACCAGATCCGATCACTTAACCTAGATATCGGTGGGATGACCGCTCGTCTAGAGCGGGAGGAGTTGCAAAACTCCAACATCTACTGGGCTAACCAGCATGCTCTCACCATCCAACAGGATGGCCTGAATGAGCTTCGGCAGCAACTAGCCGAAAGCCAAGCTCGGATCGAGGAGCTGACTCAGCGCCTCAACGCGATGGAAAAGGGAGAGACCCCTGATCACTCCCACACTTAGGGCACTTCTATCTATCCTTGTAATAGTAGGAAAAATATCATGTAATAGTATAGGACAAAATTTTCGGGTAATAACCCGCCCCTAATGTAAGGAAATTTCGAATGATTAATGAATGAAAAATTGCAAGTTATTTGTGAAATTGTGTTTGATGATTATAGTATTGTGCTTTAAGGAAAATTTATCTCTTTAAGATTCAACTTCTTACACTATGCTTTTTCTTTAAAATTTTAAGATAATGCCGCCGAAACGAGCAATGAACGCTGCTGACATTGAAGAGCTAGTCGCACAAAGAGTGGCTGCCGCTATAGCCACGTATGAGGCAAATAGGAATAGCTCAGCTAATGGAGATGGTGGTGCTAGCCGCACCACGGGAGGAACCGAAATCCACGCAAAAGGTTGTGGAATTAAAGGATTTTTAAGTTGCAAACCCCGGTACTTCAACGGAACCGAAGGAGCCGTTGGCTTGATACGGTGATTTGAGAAATTAGAATCTGTCTTTCGTGTCAGTGGATGTGCTGAGGGAGATAAGGTGAAGTTTGCTACTCACACTCTACAAGATAGCGCCCTCACATGGTGGAATTCCTATGTCCAGTCTGTAAGTATCGATGAAGCCTACCAGCTCACATGGTCCACGTTGAAGCAAATGATGACGGACGAGTACTGTCCGAGGAACGAACTCCAGAAAATGGAATCGGAGTTCTGGAACCTGTCAATGAAGGGATCGGACGTTGCAGGATATACCAACCGATTCCACGAGCTAAGTATCCTGTGTCCTCAAATGGTGACCCCGGAGTACAAAAAGATCGAACGTTACATTTGGGGACTCGCTCCTCAAATTCAAGGTAATGTCACTGCCTCCAACCCATCCACCCTACAAGATGCCATCAGGATGGCCAATAATCTTATGGACCAAGTATCCCGGAGAAATGAGGCCAAGGCCGGGGAAAACAAAAGAAAGTGGGAAGACAAGACCGGGAAGAATGCGGGTTCACAATCCAAAAAGCCCGAAACCATTAAGGCTTACGCAGCGGGAGCGGAGCCAAGAAGAGGTTATACCGGTACCAAGCCTTTCTGCACTAAATGCACCTTCCATCACAACCAGGGTCCCTGTCCAACCCACTGTGAGAAATGCAAACGTTTGGGGCATATGGCCAAGGACTGTAAATCTGGAGCCCCGGGAACCAGTGGCAGCAATCAAAAAGGCTGCTTTGAATGTGGAGTTACTGGGCACTTCAAGAGTGAGTGCCCGAAGCTGAGGAATGGTGGAGGAGCTCAGGGGAGAGCTTTTGTGCTAGGAGCAGGTGACGCTCGTCAAGATCCCCACGTAGTATCAGGTACGTTTCTTTTAAATGACATTTATGCTTACGTACTCTTTGATACTGGGGCTGATAGGAGCTTTATATCTGATAAGTTTAGTAAGAAATTGAATGCCGCTCCTTTTCCCTTAGACAACTCTTATGCTATAGAACTGGCTGATGGTAAAATTATAGAGGCAAGTAGTATCATTAAGGAATGCACACTGAAGCTGGCAGATCATCCCTTTAAGATAGACTTGATGCCTATAGAACTCGGAAGTTTTGATGTAGTAGTTGGTATGGATTGGTTATCACACAATCATGCCGAGATTTTGTGTGGTAAGAAAGTGGTACGGATACCACTCCACAAGAAGAAGTTCCTAACAGTCCAAGGAGAAAGAAAGAACCGACAGTTGAACGTCATATCCGGCCTAAGAACATTAAAGTGCCTTAGGAAAGGTTGTCATGCAGTATTGGTGCAAATTGTAGAAAAAGAGTCGGAGGAGAAGCGACTCGAGGATATCCCTGTGGTTCGTGACTATCCGAAGGTCTTCCCGGAGGATTTGCCTGGACTTCCGCCAACTAGGCAAGTAGAGTTTCAAATCGATTTGGTGCCGGGAGCTGCACCGGTCGCAAGGGCCCCATATAGACTCGCCCCTTCTGAGATGCAAGAGCTATCCAATCAATTACAAGAGTTGATGGATAAAGGATTCATTCGACAAAGTTCCTCACCTTGGGGAGCTCCGGTCTTGTTCGTGAAAAAGAAAGACGGATCCTTCAGAATGTGCATAGACTACCGAGAGCTAAACAAGTTAACGATAAAGAACCGCTACCCTCTCCCCAGAATTGATGACCTGTTTGACCAACTACAGGGATCTAGCTTCTACTCTAAGATTGATCTGCGGTCCGGTTATCATCAAGTAAAGGTGCGGGAAGAAGACATACCCAAGACAGCATTCAGAACTCGTTATGGACATTACGAATTCCAGGTAATGCCATTCGGTTTGACTAACGCACCAGCCGTATTCATGGACCTCATGAATCGAGTGTGTAAACCGTATCTGGACAAATTTGTAATAGTGTTCATAGACGATATTCTCATCTATTCCAGAAATAAGGAGGAGCATGAACACCACCTCAAGCTGATATTGGAGTTGTTAGAGAAGAAACAGTTATACGCCAAATTTTCGAAATGTGAATTTTGGTTGCGAGAAGTTAAATTCCTTGGACATGTGATCAACAGCCAGGGAATCCAAGTTGATCCATCAAAAATCGAGGCCATAAAGAACTGGGCGACTCCTAGAACCCCCATGGAAATCCGCCAATTTCTAGGACTTGCCGATTATTATAGGCGATTTATCGAAAACTTCTCAAAGATAGCAGGTTCCTTAACAGAATTGACTCGGAAGGATGTGAAGTATATCTGGGGTGAAGAGCAAGAAAAGGCGTTTCAGCAGTTAAAGCAAAGGTTGTGTAGTGCACCAATTCTGTCCTTACCCGAAGGGACTGAAAATTTTGTGGTCTACTGTGATGCCTCACACAATGGATTAGGTTGTGTGCACATGCAAAGGGATAGAGTCATTGCTTACGCATCACGACAGCTCAAAATCCACGAGGTGAATTATACGACTCATGACTTAGAGCTTGGAGCAGTGGTGTTTGCTCTCAAAATATGGAGGCACTACCTGTATGGAACTAAGTGCACGGTGTTCACAGACCATAAAAGCCTTCAGCATATTCTGAATCAGAAAGAGTTAAATATGAGGCAGCGTCGTTGGGTTGAACTGCTTAGTGACTATGACTGCGAGATTCGTTATCATCCAGGGAAGGCGAATGTCGTGGCTGATGCCCTAAGCCGAAAGGAACGGGTTAAACCATTAAGAGTCCGAGCTTTGGTCATGACGATACAGTCAAACCTAAACTCTCAAGTACGCAAGGCACAAGAAGAAGCAGTCAAGGAGGGTAATATACTGGATGAAGCCTTGAGAGGGATGGATAAGCAGTTTGAAATCAAGCCAGATGGATGTCGATACTTCATGGGCGGTGATGGACATGTCGGGTTAATAGAGGAAGTAGGAACTCCTCCAGCTCGAATAAAATCCTGCTCGAGAATTCGAGCAGCTTCAACACAGTCAGCATAGTTGGTATATCCCCGGTGCTTCAAGAACTTTTGATATTCAGGATGCAGACCCATCAGAAAACGGTCAATCTTTCGCTCTTCAGTAGCGACTTGATAGTCAGACAGCAAGCTTAGTCGGGTGAATTCAATCTCATACTCAGTCACCGATTTGGTTCCCTGAGTAAGAGACATCAGCTTCTCTTCCAAACGCTTCTTTTCATCAGCTGGGCAGTACTGACGAAAGAAAATAACTTTGAATTCATCCCAAGATAGGGACTTAATCCAGTTGGCTCCGTGCATGTTTTCCTGAGATCTCCACCACATAACAGCGCCACCCTCGAACAGTGTTGTAGCGAAGCTGACCTTTGATTCTTCAGCACAGTCACTAATGAGAAAAATCCGCTCGATGCCAGTGATCCACTCAAGCGCTTCGATCGAATTTGCAGCACCCTTAAAAGGTTGAGCTCCGCAAGCCTTAAAGTAACGGAAGTTGCAGCCCTTAGGAGGGACTACAGGGGCTTCCTCCTCGTCGGTGTCGTCGTTGTGGCGTCCAGTGTCATCATGCTGTTGTTTCCTACGTTCTTCTCTACGCTTAGTTTCGGCTTCATCACGAGCACGAAACTGATCTTGTAAGAACTTAGCTTGACGCTCATTGTTTTCATTGAGCATCGTTTGCATTATTTGCATGATCTGTTCAGGAGTGAGTCCACCTCCAGCTCCTTCACCAGATCCAGACATGTTCTGAAATTATATAAATAATACTTGCATAAGAATAGGCATAACTCCTATTCTACCCCATTTCCCAATTCCTAAAGGAAAGTCAAAGCCTATCTCAGGTCAAGTTAAAGCCTAGACATTCGAAGCTAATATCTTTGCTTAAAAGTTTGAGTCCAAGTGTTATTGCTAACACTTGAATCCCTCAAACTAATGCTCTGATACCATCCTGTCACATCCTTGCTTCAAAACACGCTTGCTTATCCCAGGAATAATAATAAATACAAAAAGCTAAATAAAATATTACAATAAGTCTTGCACTACACATGCTTCAAGGTTACAGTACTAAGTTGCTAAAAACATCATAACATAAATAAAAGCAGCTACCCAAAACCCAAGGCATTATAAGCTATACCACAAGCTGAAAATGAGCTAAGTCCTCTGGGCAGATCAGATAATAGACCTAAGCAGAAGGTCCAACTTGTTCTTTACCTTTTCCTGTAAAAATTGTGAATAGCAACTGTAAGCTAATGCTTAGTGAGTAAACAGATATTCATGAATGCATGTAAAATATGAGGCGAAAGTGCCTAAAAAGGCTGTTATGCTTGCTTGCTTGCTTGCATTTGCTTAATACCCAGAAAGAACGCTGCACAATTGAGACATTTCACGCAGAACGGAGATGCCACCACTATGGGTTTACCGCTGACAGATGATCAATCTGTGATACGGGGCTAGCTACCCGTATAATGCTCAAGGGATAGTGGTGAACATCAGAATTGCTTGCTCGCTAAATATAATGCTTATGAGATGCACAAAGAAACGCTAACACAAGGTTTGCTGTATAGTATGCAGAACAATAAACAGATAGCAGATAAATATGCATATTAATAGATCAAATGTAAGATCCGGCTAAGCTGGGCATCACCTGTACCACAGTGTTCGCCTTCACTCACAAAAGTCTATTGAATTCCAAAGAAGTCACATAGAAGCAATTTATGTCTCAATTTCATATAAAACATGTAAACAAGAATAACTGTTACTCACAGTACTGAAAATGCTTTGAAATATTCTGAAATGCTTGCTCGGGCTTATTTACGCTTTAAATTGCTTTATAACGCTTGCTCTTGCTTATCTAGGCTTTTAATATATTCTGGCACTGGCTTTGACTCGCAGCTGGGCTAAACAGCTTATGTATAATATCTGAAGTTCAATATTACAGAACATGTGCTAAATTAATATTGCTAGCTCAATATTCCAACATCTATAAGCCATAACTTCTAGCTAAATATTTTGCTAATTATTTTGCTAATTTATGCGTTGTTCGTAAATTTTATTAATTAAAATTCGAAATTTAGGGGCTTGATTCGAATCTGAGTATCAGATTCGAAGTCAGATTCGAATCTGAGTAACAAACTCGAAGCCAGACTCGAACTGGGACAGATTCGAAGCCAGACTCGAACAGGGGATTAGATTCGAAGGCCATCTCGAATCTGGTGGTTAGATTCGAATCTATGATTCGAATCTAGCCCTATTCGAGCCTGTTCTATCTATTTTCGAGTCTGTTCTACGTATTCTCGAGTTTGTTCATAAGCTACAGCTTTACACATGCATTTTCAAGCCTAAAATCACAAATAAACTAAGCAACAAGCCTCGGTTTGATTATATTATACATAATCTACCATATTTTAGCTAAAACTCATACAAAATCAGCTTTAAATCGCCTAGAATGACAAACTCGAATTCGTAGCTTCAAAACCGAAAGTGCAGAAAACGAAAAGGACGATTCTTACCTCAAAACCGTATGAAATCTCACATGCAATGGTAGATTCGAGTAGTACTCTTCGAGGTCTTTCCGTTAACGTATAGAACACGAGATTTGGCCGGTCGGTTTGGGAGAAAAGCTAGAGAGAAGCTCAATTCTAGAGAGAGGAGCTCTGGAAAGGAATATGTCTTGCAAGAAATGAGAAAATGAACTCTCGGCTCCTATTTATACCAAACCTCGAAATTACATCATTTTACGCAAATTGCTCAAAATTACTAAAAATAAAAATGCAAATAAAAAGCAAGGTGTTATACGGCACTAAACCAGGTTAGCAACAAAGCCCTAATCTACATTTAATAGTCAATTATAGCCTAATCAATGGTCATTAGAAATTAATCAAGTGATTAACAAGGGTTATTAGAAAATTCAACTCAATTAGAATCAAATTCATCGGTGCGATGAATCGAGAAATCAATTAATCCGATCAATTTACGATATGAGGGATTAATTCAACTAAGTACATAATTAAATCATGATTAGTGACACTAATCATACACTAATACAATTACTTAACCTTAATTATGCAAGACTAAAACAATTAATTAAAACAATGCATCCAAAAGTATTTATGAATTTATAAGAAAAGGGAAATACAAGAATACATTTCTAAATACTTTTATACAAAAAAAAAATATACATCAAAAATACACTCCCTAGGCCGGCCACAAGGTGGTACACAAGGACCAAAAGTTTGTATTATTTTACTCAACATTTCACCATCAAATCCTCCTCTTTCCTTTCATCCAAGATTTTTCATCATTTCACCAACTTTATTCATCTATAAATAGAGGTTCAAATTCACTTCATTTCTCACATCTTGCAAACACAAATCTCTCCTTTCTCTCCCTCTAAAAATCCGGCCTCAAGCCTCAAGAACACACAAAGTGTTCTTTCAAAGTGTTCTTCATATTTTTGAAGTGTTCTTGGTGAAACTTTTGAAGATCCAACCTTCTACTCATTTTCATTCTTCTAAAAACACCAAAGTAAGTAAATAATAACCTATTACATCTTATATTTATGTTCATATAAGTCTTGCATAATATATATAATCACCTACAACAACAAGTTTCATAAAAACTCAAGTTTATAAGTTTCTAGTTTTTATTTTTAAGTTGTTTCTTTAAATGTGTTTATGAATATGTGAACACATTATAAAAGTGTTAATATTATGAAAACATGTGATATATATGTGTTTTTATAACTATTATGACTTTTATACAAGTAGTCTTTTAATAAACAACAAGAATCATAAGTTGTTGTAAGTTTATAAACTACGGATTTTCGGCAGAAAACTTATATCGACTTTGAAAAATCATAACTAATTCATAACTCAACAAAATGAGTTGATTCTTGTCTCAAAAGTTAGATCTATGTCTTAACTATAGATCTGCAATTTTTCATAATTTATTTTGGAGTTTAAGACCTCCAGAAATTATTTGGGAAACCGAAAGTTTGACAGCTCAAAAATGGCCAACATAGCGTTTTTAACGAGCTTTTTCACCAACCTAAACATCTCGAAAAATGGCCGTTCTTGATTCTAAAAATCCTTTGTATATAGTAGTTGAATGTCCTAGGAAACCAAAGTCTAAAACATGTTGGAGCTTGGTTAAAAACAGCCTCAAAGTAGGCCGAAAAACCTCCGAAAAAGCTGGAAAATTATATATATATAAACTTGACGTTTTAAGCAAATTTTATTTATAAACTTGTAATGTTGGGTGATTTAAGACATAAAAATCTATAAATATACATATTATCATATATTAGTTATATTAAGTCCTTATTATCATTTAGGACTCGGTTAAACACATTCGGTTTCATCACCCATCAAACAACGCACATTTGCATTTTTGCGCCTAGTTTTGCCATCACAAGTTCGGTGAGTCCTCATAGCCCCTATTTTCACAATGTTATGCTTTGGGGTTGAAATACATGCTTGTGAATTCATATTTCTAGCAATTCATACAACATAGAACAATTCATATGAACAATTATCAATTCAACACATTATATTGAATGATTAAAGAGAGAAATATTACATTGGTGTTCTTGGCTTTCTTGCAAAGCAATCCTTCTTTTCTCTCTAATTCCAGCCGTGTCTTTTTGTGTAATATGAGATTCCTCCTTCTATCAACAGTACACAGATACCTCTTTTTATACTTAATACTCAAGCTTTGAGTATTTACAATCCAACCCCTATACTATTGAGTAATTACAATTATATACAATATAATTGTTTCATCTCTATTATTTATTCCCAACATTCTCCCCCTTAGAGATGAACACAATTATTAAAGTAATATTCTTTTCAGCTCTACAAATATTGTCCCTAACAATCTCCCCCTTTGAGATGAAATCAATTTTCTGATAAAAGATCATTTCAGGGACTTTTTCGTGAATATTCTTCTTTTCTCTGATCTCTGAATCTTCTTCTTTTCTTTATTTGTCTCTCTCTGATCTTCACAACTCTTCTTCTCTGATCTTCTCTTTTCTTGTATTTTCTTGTGAGTACACTCCCCCTTGAATCATGAATAGCTTTTTAATTCTCTCCCTTGATCAATTCATTTGATATGATGTAGCAATTGTCTTCAGTTGACTTCAATCTACTCAACTGTTGTTTCTGAAATTAAGCTTTTCTCCCCCTCATGATGATCATAAAAAATTATGAACATCATGCAAAAACTTCAGAAACATTAATTCAATGAAATTACAGTAGAAGAAATACAACAACAATTACAACTCAGAAATTATTACAAATTGATTTTCTCCCCCTTAAACTGACATCTCTCCCCCTATACAAAACAGAATTATCTCACCCCCTCAAAAAGTTCACTCCCCCTCGAATTGATATTATATCTTTTTAGAACAAAACAAAGCTTTACAACTTTGGGGAAAATGAAACACATTCATTTTGTGAGAAAACAAGTCCAGGTCCACATAGGATTCCTGTTTGCACAATAGACAAAATCTATGTGACCTACTTTCAGCGCTGGCGTGATGTTAACACTGGTAGGATTTCCCAATAGTCATCGTGAAATCCTTTATCATGAAAGAATCACTCTTATTTGTTCCGGCTTAGTCACTTTGGACTAGCAGTTTATAGTCACGCAGACTGATAGACTCGATGTGTCCTAAAAGTGTATATAATTAGCTCTAGACACAATGTGCATGAAATGAAATTGGAGACCGGAGCAACTGTCTTCCTTGTTTCAATATCAATAATATCCAAATGATATATCGATAGAAATGTGTTATATCTCCGTGATTATTGAAACAGAAATCTTTTGAAAGATAACTGAGTAGTTGGTGGGGTTAAGTGTATGCGTCACTGGGTCCATGACGTCTTTTTCAATATCAAGTCGCCTAGGGCTTGATAGATTATGTGGATTACCCAGCAGACACAGTGTAGGATAGGATTATCTTTTCTTCAAATCCTTTCTCAACTCTCAGCTCTCAGCATTTTTCAACCTAGCTCCCTCCGGCTCACTTTTCAGAATTAAATTCAGTCAGCTTTATACGAAAAGCATGATCTGATGCACCACCATCGCCTTTTAATATCCCTCTCATTTACATTTTACCTCTGCTCGACCCTGTCAGTATCCCGTGATAACTGACACTTCTCAACTAATAAACCTAAAGAACCCTCACCCACACAAACTATAGATGGTTTGCTCCTTGGGTAGGTCTTCCGGATCTGGTTAGACCATAGAAGCGAAATTTATGCCTATCACTCAGATTGGTGCACAATCGAAGTTAGCAGAAAAATTTTCAGCTTTGAAAGGTCATGAGATATGATGAAATCCAACTTATATGGTATTGGAGATAATATGCAGATAATTTTGGGAGATATCAGAATGAAATGGAAAATCTGATATATGATATGAAAAGAATAAGATTTTCTTGAAAGAATTAGCACATGGGAGATAACAGGAGAATCCAGTATAAATTGGAAGAGTTATAACAAAGAGAATCTCAGAAGAAATGAGATTATGAAAATCAAAGAGATTAGATCAATTAATCTCAATGATATATTCAGAGAATCAAACAAATATTTCTTTTCAGCTCAAAACTTCTTTTTATGTGTGAATCAAATATTTTCGTGAAAAATCACACAGTTTTTGAAAAAATGTCATCGTCAAAGAATGTCTGAAACTCCCCCTGTAAATAAGCAAACACAGGTAGTCAACTCATAGAAATGAAATCAGGAGCAAAAAATTATAAAAATAAAACTCCCTCTAAATCAATGCAACTTCAGAGTTGAATTCAGGGCAGGAATTCCAGAAATATTTGTCTTTCAGACTCGGGTTCTAATCTGAAGTGATTAGAAGCCATTTGTCGCATAAGCTTGGGTTTCAGTCTGAAGTAACTGAAAACCATTGTCTCTGGTTCATTGAAGTCCGGGTTCTAGTCTGAATTTAACTAGAAACCAATTTTGAGTTGAAGCACGGGTCTTGACCTGAAGTAATCAAGAGCCTATTGAAATGAAGAACGGGTCCTTATCTGGAATGATAAGAAACCTATAACCTGCAAAATTTAAGATGTCTTTGGTATCCAAACAGATTTGGATCCAGACTTGTTAGCGCTCTTGGGTACCCATTTCAAAACAGGTTTTGGTACCCACTTGTACTTGGGTTTAGGTACCCATTGCATGTTATAACTATCAGCTTCTCTTTCAAACGCAGAAAACAAATTTCTTTGAGTATGAGAAAATTGAATATCTGAATTTCTAAATAAACTTGAATTTGAATGATCAGACTTTTGCGAACTCTTCTTTTTGAAAAACTGTCCGGTTCTTGCCTGTTTCTGATAATACTTGGTATTTTTCTGTGAAAATGTTTTCTGATTAGAATGACCAGTATTTTCAGAAACTTTAAGAAAATTTGACTTCGAAGATTCACCGGTGTAAATCTTGACCGGAAGTTGTTCAACAATTTTATCTTTGCCGCTGTGTATCTTTAACAGATACTTAAGTTTAAGATCTGAAGAAGAATCAAACTTAGCAGAGTTAGTTAGATTCACTTCACTTTCAGAAGACAAACCAGAGTGATCAACATTGGATTTTAAACATACTGAAGAAGGGGTCTTAACCTTTGACTCAGTTGACGAAGTAAACACATGTAATTGTTTTGTAAGATGAAGTATCTGATGTTCCAAACTTTTGATAATGACTAAATTTGAATTTCTGTCATGATCAAATGATTGGTAATTAGATTTAAAAGATTGTTCTTTGATTAAGAACATTTGTCTTTCATCTTCAAACATTTCAGATTCTGATTTAAAATCTTGTTCTTTAAGGAAGAACTCATGTCTTTCCTTCTCAATCAAATCTTTAGTTAAAGACAACTCTTGTTGAAGAGCAAAAATTTCTTCATTTTTGTTTAAAATACAATTCTGATCAGTTGGTTTTGTCTTACAAAGTGTATCTTCAAGATCCTGAACTTTCTTGTAAAGATCAGATCTTTCAGGCAAAAGATATTTCAGTTGAGTTGCATTCTGAAAATTTTCTTGTTTCAGCTCATCAAGTTCTTTAAGTAATTCAGATATTTTCAATTGATGAGCACAACTCTCAGAGTTTTGTTTTTCTTTTAAGCTTTGAATTTCTTCATTCAATATTTGTACGTCACGTAACGCCAAATGTTTATCAGTATTTAACTGAATGAGAATGTCGTAATTGTTCTTACGAATCTTTTCAGATTCAGTAAGTTTTGCAATTAGCTCAGACTTTGAAAATTTTTCATATTCCATTATGAATTGCAGAAAAATTGAATCTTCCAAGATCTTTTATGGAGAAACTGAGTGAATTCTGATAGCCCTTTGAAAAGCTATTTCAGTTAATGTTAACTAGTGAAAAATCAGCTCTGAAATGACTTTTTGGCGTTGAAATTTCAGCTTTTCTGCATAAAATTGCCTATAACTTTTTTCTGGAGTGGATTTGAGCCTCGAAAATTTACCGAACCGGCTACGCCTGTTTTAGAAATATAGATCTCTTTTCAAGCTTCGATTTGGCGTATGGTAGGCCTTCTAACGATGTTCCAGTCAAAAGTTATGACCAATTTAAGCAGCAAAGGTCAAATACTCAAAACTCGAATGATATTGGATGAAACTCGAATGTATAAGAATCAAACTCGATTGATGAAGACTCAAACTCGAATAAAGAATCATCAAACTCGAATGAATAAGTATAAAACTCGAATGATTGAGTATGAAACTCGAATGAACAAGAATGAAACTCGAATGAACAAGAATGAAACTCGAATGAAGAAGGTATTAAACTCGATCAATTAAGCTTGAAACTCGATCAATTAAACATGAAACTCGAATGATTAAGGCTTAAAACTCGAATCATAAGGCATGAAACTCGATGAATGTATTATCAAACTCGAAATAAGCATATATCAAACTCGAATGAAGCATTCAGCAAACTCGAATGAAGCATTCATCAAACTCGAATAAAGCTTTCATAAAACTCGAATGCCTTCTTTATAAAACTCGAATGCCTTCTTTATAAAACTCGAATGCCTTCTTAATAAAACTCGAATGCCTTCTTTATAAAACTCGAATGACACTATGAATATAGTTATGTCCGAGTTTTATCATGTTTCAACAAAAACAAGATCAGATTCGAACTTTTTCAACAAAAATCCATGATTTGACCTCAAATTGATTTCGAGGGTTCGTTTTAATAGCAGAAACAACTTTTGTGAAATCACTTTGGCTAATTCTCGATTAAAAACCAAAAATTGACCAAAAACCTCAAGAACACACACTTTTTCAAAAAATCTGAAATTTCTCAATTAAATTCTGTGTGTTTTGAGATAATATTTGATGTTTATGTCATCAGATTCGCCTTTAAATTTCACACCTTCGATCCAAAATTCAGATCATTTCATCCACAGAATCAAAATCCTCAATTGATTTTCAGATTTTCAAAAAAATGAATATAACAGTGTTCTAAAAAAATACGATTTCAGATTCAAATTCACTCAAATTCAGCCATATTAGGCTCTGATACCAATTGTGAATTCATATTTCTAGCAATTCATACAACATAGAACAATTCATATGAACAATTATCAATTCAACACATTATATTGAATGATTAAAGAGAGAAATATTACATTGGTGTTCTTGGCTTTCTTGCAAAGCAATCCTTCTTTTCTCTCTAATTCCAGCCGTGTCTTTTTGTGTAATCTGAGATTCCTCCTTCTATCAACAGTACACAGATACCTCTTTTTATACTTAATACTCAAGCTTTGAGTATTTACAATCCAACCCCTATACTATTGAGTAATTACAATTATATACAATATAATTGTTTCATCTCTATTATTTATTCCCAACATTATCTCTACAAATATTGTCCCTAACAATGCTTCGTTTTTATATGGACACGAAAACAACTTCATTTCTATTATGTATTACACATGTGGTTCCATCCGCCCTTATATCATGAACCGTTAATTGCATTTATTTGTAAGCGCGAATATATTGTGGATAGATCTATTGGGAGTCATGTCCCCCACTCGGGTTAGTTCGGGTCAGCTAACAGCGGGTGCATATATATTCAACACACGGTATTACGTATGGGAATACTGCACAGGGCAAACTCATTTTAATTAAGCTTCGGTTGCATGATGGTTTATATGTAATACATAACATGGAATTTATGATTTTATAAGTTCAAACACTAATATTGTTGTCCATACAAGTCAGATCGTGTAAACCTATGTGCTCACCAACAATTTTGTTGACGTATTTTAGCGTGTATTTTCAGGAAATTAAGGCAAGTATGCCTTCAGAAGTAACTACTTTCAAGCTTCCGCACTTAAGGAGTCGCATTCTTTTTCAAACCGTCGGAGTTTTATTTGCATTAATTTGGATAATTTAATTATGTATTTAAATCTCTGTACCTTCCGAACTACTCTTTATCATTTACGGGTTATGTAAAACATTTCTACCTTTTAAAGTCATATCGATGTATTTTTGAAAACGTCCATATAGTGGTCGTTCATTATGATTATGGTTACGCTTCCGCACTCGTCACGTCTCGCTGCCAACCGAGGTAGCAGGGTGTGACATATAATTTGAGGCCTACTAATGCCTTATTGAAACCTGAAAAGTGATTTGCAATAACAGCCAAAGCTGTTTACCCTGTTGCATTCGTTGCAACAAAGGTAGATTGTCCAAGCTGTTCTGTCTGCTGAACAGGCTGTACATAAACTCTGACCAAATGAGCAGCTTGGACAGATTCTAAGTGTACTGTTCTTTGTGAACAGAACCTGTTCTTTGTGAACAGACTAAACACTTTATGGAATATGTTTCCAAGTCCACGTGTATTGTTTTGGCTACAAAATCAGTTTACTAGTCGAAGACAAAGTGGAAAACAGAAACTGCAAAAGCCTGCCTACGCTGTTCTATTACATGAAGACAAACGGATATCTGAAAAGGGTGACATACCTTTTCTTATATCAAAATGGCCTTTACAAAAGAAGAAAGATGCAACGTTGACGTTCCTCTTTTGGTTAAAGCCTTGTGCAACAGTGACAAAAAGAAAAGACAAAGATTCTGCAATATGAAGACAAATCTGCTTTATCAGAATGTGCAGAAAAGGTGTTTTGTCTTTTTGGAAAGACATCCCACTATCTCATTGTCCAATGAAGAAGCTTCACTGAGACTCTCAGTGAGATTATAAAAGGAAGCCTCTAAGGATTGTAAGAAAACCAAGAGTGAGAAATCTGATCGTGCATTGAATTGTGTTTTTCCATGCATGCAAGTCTGCTTGAATATAAAAGTATGTGTGTCTAAGCTGTTCATACTCAAGCTGTCTATCTGTGTCTTGTAAAATAAGTGAGTTCATATAAGTGAGTGTATTCATTGTATCTAGTCTGAGTGTGTCTTAGATTAGTTGAAACAATTGTTGTATCTGTCATCTCAGCTTGAACCTTTTCGCAGTCAAGCTTGTTTGTAATTAACATTTGTTAATAGTATACACAAACATTGAGAAAAGAGTGTTGAGTTTTAGTTAGCTATATTCACCCCCCCCCCCCCCTACAGCTTAGAACAATACTCTAGGGAAACCTTTTTGAGACCTACAACTGGTATCAGAGCAGATAGAGTGTGTGTCAACTCTAGATCTCTCATTCTCCCTACTTTCCCATGGACAACAGTGCTACCAGTTCCTCCTCTTACTATAACAATGGTTCAATGGCCAAACCTCCCAAATTCAATCATCAAAACTGTCACACCCTGCTACCCTGGTTGGCAGTGAGCCATGACGAGTGCGGAAGTGTAACCATAATCATAACGAACGACCACTATATGGACTTTTTCAAAAATACATTGATTTAACTTCAAATACAAATATTTTTTTACATAACCAAAATACAGCGATAGTAGTTCTTAAAATACCAAGATTTAAATTCACAATTTAGTTTATCAAGAAATATGCAAATAAATCTCCGAGTTTGAAAATGACATGACTCCAAAATGAACGGAAAGCCTTGGAATGCTTCCGATAAATGCGCATGCCTTAATCACCTGAAAATACATGCTAAAATACGTCAACAAATTGTTGGTGAGCTCATACGTTTACGCGAAAAGACCAGTTGTATGGACATTATCAGATGAGTTGAATTTATAAAGCATAAATTTCCGTGTATGTATTACATAAACCATCATGCAACCGAAGCTTAATTAAATGAGTTTGTCCTGTGCAGTATTCCCATACGTAATACCGTGTGTTGAATATATATGCACCCGTTGTTAGCCGAGCTGAACTAACCCGAATGGGGGGGCATGACTCCCAATAGATCTATCCACAATATATTCGCGCTTACAAATAAATGCAATTAACGGTTCATGATTTGAGGGCTAATGGATCCACACATGTAATACATATAAGAAATATACAGTTTTGATGTCCCTATGAAAATAGTGCATGTATTTCCACCCCCAATAGATAGTGAAAATAGGGGCTATGAAGACTCACCGTATGTTGATGGCAAAATGATCGTAAAAACGACGATTTACGTTGTTGATGAATGATGTCACCGGGCGCGTTTAACCGAGTCCTAAATGATATAAGGGATTTAATAACTCCCATATATGATAATATGTATGTATAAGTATTGTTATGTTTTAAATCACCCAACATTACAAGTTTATAAAATAAAATCCACTTATAACGTCAAGTTTATATATATATATATATATATATATATATATATATATATATATATATATATATATATATATATATATATATATATATATATATAGATTGAGGTTCAATTGAGAACTTTTATGCATCGGGGAACCTCGAGGCACTTTTGTGCATCGGATAATCCACCAACGGTGCACAAAGGGCATTTAGGGAAAACTAAAGACATGATAATTAATTTATTTCTAAAAATCATTAAATGATAATTAGGAGTTACATTTTGAATTAAAATCTCATATTAACTACATTCCTCATTTCTCTCTCTCTCTCTCTCTCTCTCTATAATCGTGTTCTTCATGATTTTTCTTTGATGATGATGATTTGAAGACGAAGATTAACGATGAACAACGATGATGATGAACATGAACAAGAGAGGTAACCGATGATAATTATGAAGAACATGATGCATAGATGGATGATGAACGATGAATAATGATAATGCATAGATGGATGATGAACAATGACAATGCATAGATGGATGATGAACGATGAACAACGGAAAATGATGATGCATAAATGGATGATGAACAATGACGATGCATAGATGAATGATGAACAAGTTGAACATGATGCATAACTGAATGAAGAATATGAACGACAAACACGATGCATAAAAGAATGATGAACAAGTTGAACACGATGCATAAATGAATTTGTGTATTTTTTTTGTTAAATGCGTTTTTTTAACACAATGCATAGATAAACACGATTAACGATGAAATGCATCGATCTCCATCATCTTTTTTGAATTTGTGTAATTTTTTTAAATTTGAAAATGTATCAATTGAATTTATTTAGCATTTATTATTTGATTATTTGTTGAAATATTAAATTTAATGAGGTATGCACATTCCCCAAAATGCCCTTCTTTCTTTGTTTCCATAATGCACAAGATGCATAAAATTGTCCAACTATTTACCCTTTTGCCATTAATCTAATCCATAGAATTTTTTGATCTAATGGATGGTATAGGTACTTTTGTACCTCGATGCATAAAAGTGCTCAATTATATATATATATATATATATATATATATATATATATATATATATATATATATATATATATATATATATATATATATAATTTTCCAGCTTTTCGAAGGTTTTTCGGCCTACTTTGAGGCTGTTTTTGACCAAGCTCCAAAATGATTTAGGCTTTGGTTTTCTTGCATATTAAACTACTATATACAACGAATTTTTAAAGTCAAGAACGGACATTTTTCGAGGTGTTTAGGTTAGGGAAAAAGCTTGTTGAAAACCATATGTTGGCCATTTTTGAGCTGTCAAGATTTCGGGTTCCCAAGTAATATCTGGGGGTTCAAAACCCCATAATAAATTATGAAAAATTCCAGATTTTTAGTTAAGACATAGATCTAACTTTTGAGACAAGAATCAACTCATTTTTTAAGTTATGAATTAGTTATGATTTTTCAAAGTCGATGCAACTTTTCGGCCGAAATTCTGTAGTTCATAAACTTGAAATAACTAGTGATTCTTGTTGTTTATTCAAAAACCACTTGTATAAAAGGTTATAAAACACATTTATATAACTTGTTTTCATAATATTTATAGTTATATAATATGTTTATATGTTTATAAACACATTTGAAGAAAACAAACTTAAAACAAAACTAGTGATTTATAAACTTGAGTTTTTAGAAACGTGTTGTTGTTGATAATTATATATTATGCAAGACTTATATCCACATAAATATAAGATGTAATAAGTTAGTTTTTACTTACATTGATGTATTAGAAGTATGAAAATGTGTAGAAGAGTTGTTCTTGAACTAGTTGCACCAAAGAAACTCTTGAAAACCTTGAATTCTTGAAGAATAAAGGAAGAAAACAACTTTGGTTGTGTGTGTGGCTATGGACGATTTTGAGAGAGTAAAATGAGAGGTTTTGCTCTTGCAAATGTGTGAAGATGAATGAGAAATGATCTCTCTATTTATAGAGAAAAATTGTCATCAAAGTGGAGGTTGAGTGGAGTGTTGGATGAGATGAAAGAAGATGATGAAAAGGATTTGATTTTGATGGGTTATGGAAGTGTGTATTATAAAAATGAAGTCAAAACCTACTTGTACCTCCCTATGGGCAGATTTTTAGAAGATATTTTGATGTATTTTCATTTTTTTTTTGTATAAATGTATTTAGAAGGTATTCTTGTATTTTCCTTTTTATGTAAATTCATATATACTGTTGAATGCATGTGTGTTTTTCCATGCATGCATGTCTGCTTGAATATAACAGTACGTGTGTCTATGCTATTCATACTCAAGCTGTCCATCTGTGTCTTGTAAAATCAGTGAGTTCATCTAAGTGAGTGTATTCATTGTATCTAGTCTGAGTGTGTCTTAGATTAGTTGAAACAACTGTTTTATCTGTCATCTCAGCTTGAACCTTTCCGCAGTCAAGCTTGTTTGTAATTAACATTTGTTAATAGTATACACAAACATTGAGAAAAGAATGTTGAATTTTAGTTAGCTGTATTCACCCCCCCTCTACAGCTTAGAACAATACTCTAGGGAAACCTTTTGGGACCTACAAGTATAGTTCTTTCAGCAAAGATAGAATTATATTTTATAGAGAAATTCGCTGATTCTAATTCTGCTAGTTTTTCTGTTAAGTCAGAAATATTGTTACTCAGCTTTTGATTTTGCAGTTGAATGTCATTGTATTTTTCCTCTATGTTTGACACAGTTTGCAATGCAAATGCCTTATCTTTGGAAAACTCTATCACTAAAGCATGTTCGAGTCTTAATTTATTTTCCAAAGAATGGACATTCTTTTTCTCAGCTTTTAAAGATTATTCAAATCGTTTTAGCATGTTAGCCATCTGAACAAGTTTTTGTTCAAGCTCACAGGAGTTATCGTCATCAGAATCAGGATTAGAATGTACCTCGGGTGTCTCTGATTGATCTATGGTTTCTGAATCTAACCTATCATCCTCTTGATCTTTGCAGCATCCAGCTTCTCCTATAGCCAGTAATGCTATATCTTCTCTCAGTTCTGTCTCGGAGTCAGAATCCTTTTTCTCTTCTTCTACATCATCAGTCAAACCAACCCAGACTTCGTCTTCAGACAGTTGAAGCCAGCGGTCATCATCTGCCATGAAAGCCTTTCCAGCTTCTTTTCCTTTAGCCAGTAGAGCCTTCCGAGTATAGTAATCCGAATTCTTGACTACTGGCTGTCTACATTCCCTCGCAAAGTGGCCTGGTTTTACACAGTTATAACAATTCTGTTCTTCTTCTTTCTTGACAGACTTCTCATACTTTCCAAACTTCTTACCACTGCTTTCTCCAAATTTTTCATATTTATCTCTTTTCTCAAATTTTATGGATCCTGTCTTGTATCGCATCTTATTATTCGTTGGTTTGCAATAGAATTCTTTTGGAATGCCTTCGTCAGGAGTGCCATCTACTTCTTCACTTCCTCAATCTCTGAGTCTGCTAACGAATCTGGTGATTCTAATTCTGATGAACTGCTACTTATAACAACTCGCTTCTCCTTTTTCAACTTGTATTTATACTTTTTGTTTGCAAGGTGAGCTAGTGGATCAATCGTTGCTTTCTCAGACTGCTTCTTTTTGGATACTTTTCTTAAAACAACTTCTTGATAGTTGTTTAAGTTCTCAAACAACATATGAAAATCCATGTCATCTATCTCCTTAGTCTGTTGGATTATCATGGTGTATTAGTCCCACTCCGGGTTAAGAACATTTAGGAATTTGACATTGATATGCATATTAGACTTTGTTACCTCGTTTCTCTTCATTTCACTTACGAGGTTAATAAATCTTAGATAAGTATTTTCTAACAGCTCCCCTTCTCTTGCTATGAAGTTCTCAAATTTCATCAGGCTGTTTCTCGATCTGTTTGTAGCTGCTTTGTCTGACCCTCTCATTAGCTTCCACACCTCATCCCAGATGGATTTGGCTGTGGTTGTATTTGTCAGACTGATGTAGATGTCATTTGGAATTGAGATTAATAGGAGTTTTCGGGCTTTTTTATCTCCTAGCTTTCTTTTCTTCTGAGCTTCAGTCAAATTAGCAGTTGTGACCTCCTCTATTCTCTCAAGTATCGGGGGACTACCGTTTGGAACTATTGGTATTGTTACAAAGAATCTGGTTGGACCTTCCGTCAGTGAAGCCAACATCTCCTCAAATAAGTCATGAAAGCTTATGTGTTCTAAAAACTGTTCCCTCCATTGCACATACTCTCATCTGTAAAGGATTGGAGGTTTGGTTTTGGAACCCATGGTAGTGCGTCTTTGGACATTGTGAATTGATAATACTGAATCTTCCAAGATCTTTTTATGGAATAAAGAATGATTTCTGAATGAACACTGAAAACAAACTCTAAGAATGAAAGACCAAACTCGAATTAAGAATGGTCAAACTCGGGTAATGAAGTGTAGAACTCGATATATGAAGAGTGAAACTAGAAGTATTAAGGGTAAAACTCGATCAAAGAAGGATCAAACTTGATTTAAGAATGACTAAATTCGAATAACAAAGTATCAAACTCGATTGAAATGGTATGAAATTCGAATGAAGCTTGGTTCAACTCGAATGAAAAATGAATTAACTGGAATGCTTCTGATCAAACTCGAATCTGCTGTGAACAAACTCGAAAAGTTACTAATCAACCTCTAAGTACAAGTATGTAAACTCGAATGAAGTTTTGTAAAACTCGAATGAAGTTTGTTCAAACCCGAATGAAGTTTGTTCAAACTCGAATGAAGTTTGTTCAAACTCGAAATAATGTTGAAATAAACTCTAATGCCAAGTAATGAAACTTGAAGAAAGTTTTATCAAACTCTGATGAAGTTTGATAAAATTGATTAGTAACAAACTCGGTCAAAACACTGATGAAACTCGATCAATACTTGATAAAACTCGATGAAAACTAAAATCTTTGTTTTGCCCGAGTTTTAACAGAAATTTTCAAAAACCAAGTTCAAAAATTCAATTTTCAACAAAAAATCCTCTAAATGAACCCAAACTAAACTCGAGTGTTTGGTTTTCACTTACAAACACTTTTTGATTGAAAACTTTGCCTAAATTCATATCAAACCCCCAAAATTTGCCAAAATCATTGAAGAACACACAAAGTCTTGAAAAATCAGTAAAATGCAAATTACTTTTTATGTCTTTTGAGTTAAGATCTGACATTAATATCAATCTATTCGCTTTCTTAAAACAATCCTTCGATCCAAAAATCAGTTTAAACCATCCACTGATTCAAAAACCCTCAGAGATTTTCTGTTTTTCGAAAAAAATTGATACAATAGTGTTCTTTAAAAACTTTTTTTAGATTCAAAAAATCAAACAATTTCTGCCATATTAGGCTCTGATACCAATTGATATTCAATATTAATCAATCACAATTTAGATTCAAACAATAAGAACAAGATTGAATTAAACACTAACCGAATGATTTGATTTCACAGAGAAAGGATTTAAAATGTGAAGCTTTGAATGCACAAATCCCTATGAGCCCTAGCCGTACGACAAAAGAATATTTCGTGCAGTACAATTCGTATTGCTACAGTACATCATTCTTCTATTTATATACATCATTAACTACTGAATTATTACGAAACACACCCTAGACTTATTACATTCATAAACACAATATATTTCCTAACAACTCATATATGGGGAGTCAATCCAACTCTTACAAAAAAATTTTAGATGGTTATCTGAAAATATTTGATGCAATTGACAATTCATTGTGTATTCATAGATCGCGTCAGGGCACAAAGAGCATTCTCAATTGGTTTCAATACTTTCTATAATCTGGCCAACTGATCGTGCATAATCTCTACGTCGTTAACAGTCATGAAATCCATATCTGACTCATTAACCTCATGTTGTGTACCATCTTCCCTACTGAAGAAGATGGATGGCGTGAATACCTAGGCTCTCTTGTAAGGTGTGATGGTGCGGACCTTTTCACCTTTGAATTTTACCACACCAATTCCTTAGCTTTATACTCTCTCAACATCATTTGGTTATATTTTGCTTGCTCCCCCTTCGAACGATCATGAAGTTCCATAAGGAGCCTTAGGCTCTATCTTCTGGGGTTTTTCATGGAAACTGATCTAAATTTGTCTTCAAGGTATGGCTCACACAACTCATCGAATGACATCTTTGAGAGGTATTTCTTTAATCCCTTGGTGTGGCCCTTTTCCAAGTCTGTCTTGTTGACATGTAGTAAATGATAAAGTTGTTCTTGATGTGTGTCAACCAACTATTGTTTTTCTTAGGATGGTAGATTAAGGTCGTTTTTGTGCGACAACCAATACACCCAATTAGCTTTGTTTTCATCATATGTGGCTTCAAATTTTGGGGTATTGGTCTGGAAACAATCTACCGATGTTGTTGTTTGGACTGGAACGGGTTATTGGACTGTTGGAATAGGATGGGTTGGAAGGCGAATTTTTAGTGACGCTAGCTGATAAGTGGTTGGGGTAATTGTAGTTTAAGTGGAGATGATTTCTTTTTTTGAATTAGGTTCGGGCTTTAGAGAGTTTAGAGAGGTAAAGGATGAGGAGACGTCGTCAGAATCTATTATGATCAATGTATGGTTTTATCAGACGACCCTCATAAGGCACAAAAGCTGTAGTATCATCACCTCCCTTGGTGCTCTACCTAACCCCTTCTGCCTCAGTAGTCACACCCTGAGGTTCAATCCGGGGACGTTTCTGCCCCTCAGGATGATCAAGGTCGTCGTGATAATTACGCTTTCATTTCTGAACCGAAGTCTAAGGCTCATGTGCCCTAGAGACCTATGATTGCCAATTCAACCCAATCCATTCTTTATTTAAATCTGTCTCTACTCGTAATATTTACCTCTGCAGTTGATCAAAATATTCAGTGACTATGGCAGTGGATGTCGCAATATTGTCTATGAGTATGTCGAGTTCAGCAGATCTTTGGACTGAAGGGATACCTTGTGGCAACTCCTGAGTACAAGCCCCTTCACCCATCAACAGATAAAGTTAATTGGAGAAATGTTCCTCAGACGTTGCCTTGAGGGCCTCCATGTCTGCCCGGGTAACGCAATCAGTATCACAAAGAGTTGTTCTTAATATCTCGGGAGTGATCCCAGGATGACCTATTACTGACGGCTTAGATATTGTCGTATCAGGATTTCCATCCTTCATCTTTGGTCCACCATGTATGGAGACATATCCGGATGTTTGGGAGGACGTTACGTAGACATCCTTTAGGAGTTACAGTGTGTTATGGGGTGGGGTAGGAGAAGTGATTAAACGAACCTTGGTCACCGGGGGCAATGGGTGACATATTTCAACATCACCTCCCTCCGAGTGACGGGGTGATGGTATGTGTGTTTTAGCCCCGTGGAATTAAACCTGCACCTTTTTGAGAGGAGCGAGAGTGGTAGGAGGGGTGTGCTTCGTTTACTGGACTAGTGGATTTATACTAACTTGTCCGACTTTGGTTTGTCGTACTCCCTTGGCACTTGGTTCGTCGAAACCCACATCAATATCACTCAATAAATCAAAGATAGTCTTTATAGAGTCAGCCACTTCTTGCTCACCTTCCTGCTCACTCTCAACCCTTACCCTCGAAATATGTACATCTCCTGCTACCTCTGCTGCACTCCCCTTATCTTCACCACTCTATGCCCACTCATACCTTATACCCATAATCTCATCTCCACCAACTCCCTCTTTATCACTACTCTAATGATCACTCACAGATGTGGTTGGCGTAGTCGTTTCAGACTGCGCTTCATCTTGATAACCACTTAGATATACCATTCATCCCTCTCTTCTCTTCAATCAGCATAAGAAAGTAAAGACAGTGGGATATCCATGATTGGAATAGTATTGATGTCCCTTTGAAGTTTAAAGAGGGACAGAGCCACTGTATTATAAATGTCCACCTCAGGTCGTTTGTGGATGTCATCATCAAAGTCCATAGCATACTGAATAAGTAGTTGCAAAAACCACTAATGGAACGAATTTCCTTTCCCTCTTCGATCTACAATCCATGACCGCCTAATGTAACTAGTTGAATACCCGTGCGTTGCTTGGGTGATAGGCATTAAATTTAATATTTAAAGACTAAATAATGACATAATAAAAACATGTTTTATATAGGACAACTATACATTGTTTATGAAGAAAAAATTACTTATCTTAATCGTAAATATTAATTATTACATACAATTATATTTGTGGTAAAAAATATGTTATAAAAAGAGCAATTTTAATAAAATAATTTAATAGATATTAATAAAACCATATTTAACAAATTTAAATGTCAAATGTTATATCTCATTGGGTAGAGATTTATTTAAAATATTGTGCATTCATTATTGGTTATTCTTTCATCATATTACTGGCTGTCTTCATTTTTCTTCATGATATACTGAAAAAATATTAAAACATGCGTTAATTATGAAACTTTAGTATATAAACAACACAAAATAATGACAAACTTTAAGAAGTGACGACATATTAAATATTCGTTCTTTCTGGAATTATTTATCTATGAATTAATATTTTTTAATTAATCAATCATACATTAAAAATGTATTTAGTTTTGAAAAAACTACACATTCTATATATATGAATAACTAAAATATTATATAATGTATAATATATATTTGTGGCAACCTTATTTAAAGAACCTTTCACAATATATAAATAAATAATAAATAATAAATACAGATTGACCTAATGAAAAATTATTTTGAAAAACAACGTGCCCAACTAATGCTCTCTTTACTTTGATTGTCTGTAGCCCGTACCACTCACGTTTCAAAATCACTTCCCTGACCCAAGTGGAAATTGAGTGTTTTTTTATTTGCACCTTAAAAGTGTTAAATGTACCTTGTATTCACACCTAATTAATAATTAAATAATTATTTTGTAACGCCCACAATTCTCATACAAGAAATGCCACGTCAATACAATATACAGGTGGCTATATCGCAATCATCTCAAGGTACACATGTCACAGGTTCAGCGGATATGAAGACCACCCCTTACAGGGCAGTTCTTACGAGTCTAGGTCCCACATCATGCAATACAATATCAATCAAACTAAGATAGAGTAATTAAGTGTGGAATATTAAATTACAGTACAAGCATATTAGGATTTAAGTTTAATACAGATTACTATTTTTAAATTAAACTTATAAAGGGCACAAGTCTAATCTAATTCATGTCATCATATAATCAAAATAAATCTACCCAGATCACCATAATATAGTCATCCAATTAGTACCAAAATGGGGTCGCTGAGTAGATGTCTATGAAACTTCTGTCTTGAGCGTGTAAGACCTAAGAACTAGGTCCGGCAGGTGACTTTCCTTTGTCTTTTCCTGTAAAAATGTGAAGTAGCAACCGTAAGCAATGCTTAGTGAGTAAATAGATTTTCAAATTAACATGCAATGTCATGCGGATCATAAATCTAGCGTGATATGTCTTGGCTGCCGCTACAGTCCTCATGATTGAGACATAGAAGTCATAGAGTCGGATGATGCTCAAGCCACGCTCACGCTTAAATCGTGGGAATCAGCCACATACTGGGCTAGCTACCAGTAAATCAACGTGGCGGAACATCGGAGGTCATTACCAATTCAATAGAACTGGTGAAATAGCCAAGTCTAGAACAATAGACCAACAAGGCTAGTCAAGCTGAATCAAATGTCAAAGTATATGCAATGATGAAGCATATGTAATCAAGTCATGATAGCAATGGTCTTAAAGCAATGTCAGAAATGAATTGTAAATGCAAAATAATATGAAGTGATAAGTCAAATAGCTATCATGATACACTGGGTAACACCGAACCATAGTGTGCACAGGTCACAATCCAGCTGATAATATGAATGTCAAATCAATCTAACATCAACAATATGTCTCAACCGGAAATTCAACCATGTTAAATCTGAATATCTATAACTCACAGTGTTGGGTCTTTATCAAACAAATGTAAAATCTGCCACCTGAGTTATCTCAGGATTTTATCTCAATCTGTTCTCTGTCAAATTAAATCTTTGACCCACTTTATAAATCTTTAAATGTTTTGTTCAGAATTTCACTGAACCTGTCCAAAATTATCATGTCAATATCATATCAATTCTTTTGTCAATATCAACGTCTTTTATCTTTAAATTCTTCATTTTATCTGATTCTGATAACTTGTTTATTCATAAATCATCTTTCATTAATATTCTTTGTTTCATAAATTCTCAAAGATCTATATATATATATATATATATATATATATATATATATATACTCATTTTGCTAATTATCTTGTTAATTTATAAGTGTTTTATTCAATATATTCGAATTTAAGGAGTGGGGTTCGAATTTGATTATTAAATTCCAACATATAACTTAAATTCAAAAGCATTAAAATCGAATGAGGGTTAATATAATATATAGTATTACATTCAAATTCAATTCTCAAACATAGGCACCAATTTCAAAGCCACTAATTAAATCTCAAGCATATGCACCAATTTTCAAAGTCACTATTCGAATTTGCTTCTCAAATTCGAAACCCAATTCGAATTAGGGTTAAACTCGAATCTCATTTCGATTTAATTCGAATATATTCTCGAATTTAGCACAATTTCGAGTTTGTTCTATGTATTTTCGAGTTTGTTCTTTGGCATCTCGAATTTGTTCATATTTACAGCTTTAAATCATTCATTTCTAAGCCTAAAATCACGAATATGTTACGTAATAAGCCTAGGTTCGTATATTTTATACTTAATCTAGTTAAAAACTTAGGTTAAATTAACTTTAATCATATAAAATAATCAAATTTGAATTTATTCTTAAAACCGAAAATATAAAAGCTTAAAAATATTGATTCTTACCTCAAATTCGTACGAAATCACGTATGGAATAGCAGATTTGTGTAGAATTCTTCAAGATCTTTCCAACAGTATATAGAACTCGATAATCGGCCGGTCGGTTTGGAAGTATTTCTAGAGAGAAGTAGAGAGAGAGTAGAGAGAGAGTCTGATTTTGAAAATGAATAATTAAAATAAACTTAATTACGTTTATATACTTCATCTAGTTATATTTGCTACTTAACCCACTTTACTTTTGTATCTTATATCTCTTTTATTTAATTATTTTTATAACATAATTTATAATTAAATCATAATTAAACTATTTATATAATTTAATTAAATATTTCATAAACTTAATTAAATTATAATTCAAATAATGTAATAATATTACATTATCGGTTCAAGAATACTGAATTTACGACTGGATAAAAATTAGGTTGTTACAGAATGGGCTCTACCACGCACAAACTTCGTCCCCGAAGTTAGCTATGTTCGAACAAACTGGGATAAGTAGCTTTCATGACATCTTAAGAATCCTAAGACTGATGCGAACCTTTGTGGTGTTTCCACTGGACGAGCACCATCTGTATATCTTTATTTCTAAGCTTTTTGGTCTTCGAGTCCAGAATACGTTCTGGATCTTCAACCACTCTAAGCTTCTCATCAATTTGCAAGTTAACATGTGGTATTTGAACTTCTCTTTCGTTTGCGAAGCTCTTTCTCAGATGACTGACATGGAATGCAGGATGTATTCCAGATAAGTCCGCTGGCGGTTCAAGACGATAAGATTGATTTCCTATCTTTTCAACAATCTTGAACGGACCGATGAATCTCGGAGCTAGCTTGTTCTCTTTATGAATCTCACCACATTCTTCATTGGGGATACTTCCAACATCACCCAATCGTTAACCGCAAAGCTTATTGATCTATGTCGATTATCATAATATGACTTCTGCCTGCTTTGAGCTTCAAGTATGTTCCTCCTGACGAGTTGAATCTTCTCATTAGTCAACTGTAGAAGGGCAGGTCCTGCTATTGGCGATTCACCTGTTTCGCGCCAACAGGTGGGAGTTCTGCATTTTCTTCCGTACAAAGCTTCAAATGGAGCCATCTTAATCGTAAAATGATAACTGTTATTGTATGAGAATTCGAACAACAGCAAATGGTCATCCCAGTTACCACCTAGATCAAGAACACAGGCACGAAGCATATCTTCAAGAGTAAGGATAGTACGCTCACTCTGGCCATCTGCATTAGGATGATAAGCAGTACTCATAGAGATCCGAGTACCCATCCCGTCTTGTAGAGCTTGCCAGAATCTAGATGTGAAACGACTATCACGATCAGAAACGATAGATTTCGGCACACCGTGACGAGAGATAATTTTGGTGATGTACATCTGTGCCAATCTATCAAGAGAGTATGTTTCTTTCATCGGTATGAAGTGAGCTGACTTCGTTAATCTGTCCACGACTACCCAGATGGAGTCGTGTTGTCTTTTGGTCTTAGGCAACTTCTTAATGAAGTCCATTGTTATATGCTCCCACTTCCACTCAAGAACTGGTAGTGGTTGCATATCCCCGAAGGGCTTCTGATGTTCTTCCTTTACCATCTGACAGACTCTGCAGCTTTCAACATAATGACTGATGTCTTTCTTCATTCCTGGCCACCAGTAGTCAGCTTTCAGATCAAAGTACATCTTTGAGCTGCCAGGTTGAACAGATAATTTGGACTGATGGGCTTCAGATAGAAGAGTGCTGCGAATTGAACCATACTTAGGAACCCAGATTCGGTTTCCCTTGAGACAGTGAAGTCCCAAATGATTCAGAGTTAGAAATTGTAATTGTCCTTTAAGATTTTCAGAATCAATATTCTCTTCTTTCAATGCTTCAGCTTGAGCAATTCTGATGTCTTCAATAAGATCAGAAGAGAATACTACAGGAGTCAGACATAGCAGCACTTTTCCGGATAGACTTTCCTACTCAAAGCATCCGCGACAACATTAGCTTTGCCGGGATGATATAGGATCTCGCAATCATAGTCCTTAATAAGCTCCAAGGACCGACACTGTTTCATATTTAGATCCTTTTGAGTGAAAAGATGTTTGAGACTTTTGTGATCGGTGTAAAGCTGACACCGAGTCCCATAAAGATAGTGACGCCAGATTTTCAAAGCAAAGGTAACGGCAGCCAACTCAAGATCATGAGTTGGTGCACTTTTCTCGTAATCCATTAATTGCCTTGAAGCGTAGGCAATTACTTTTCCCCTTTGCATTAAAACACATCCTAAGCCAGTACCAGATGCGTCACTGTAAACGACAAAGTCATCATTGCCTTTTGGTAAGGCTAGGATCGGCGCTTGAATCAGTTTCTGCTTTAGAGTTTCAAATGCCTCTTGCTGTTTATCTGCCCATACGGAAGGAGTATTCTTTCGTGTTAGCATCGTTAGAGGTACAGCAATCTTTGAGAAGTCCTTTATGAATCGCCGATATTAGCCGGCCAATCCAAGGAAACTTCTTATTTCAGAGGCATTGCGAGGCGTTTGCCATTTTTGAACGTCCTCGACTTTAGACGGGTCAACGAAAATACCTTCGCCAGAAACAACATGGCCAAGGAATTGAATCTATAAAAGCAACAAAGTAGAGTTTCAAGTTTTGTTCAATCAAAGAACGCTTAAGGAATAGCTCAAGACAATGTAAAGTTATACCTGTCTGAGCCAGAATTCGCATTTAGAAAATTTTGCATAGAGTCTTTCTTTTCTCAGTAACTCTTGCAATTGCCGCAAATGAATAGCATGATCAGCCTCCGTTTTGGAGTAAATCAGAATATCGTCTATGAATACGATAACTGACTTATCCAACATCGGTCTGCACACGCGATTCATGAGGTCCATGAACGCCGCTGGTGCATTTGTTAAGCCAAACGGCATTACGAGAAATTCGTAATGACCGTATCTTGTTCGGAAGGCTGTCTTTGGAACATCCTCATCTCTGACTTTCAATTGATGATACCCAGAACGAAGATCGATTTTCGAGAAGTAGCTGGCTCCTTGTAGCTGATCAAATAGATCATCGATTTTGGGCAAAGGATACTTATTCTTTATTTTGACTTTGTTCAACTCCCGATAATCGATGCACATTCGAAAAGTTCCGTCTTTCTTCTTAACGAATAAGATAGGTGCACCCCACGGAGATGAACTTGGTCGGATAAATCCTTTTTCTAACAGCTCTTGCAACTGCTTTGACATTTCTTGCATTTCTGCAGGTGCAAGTCTGTAAGGAGCTTTTGCAATGGGAACCGCACCAGGAACTAAGTCAATGCCGAAGTCGACTTGACGTTCTGGTGGTACTCCAGAAATATCATCGGGAAAGACGTCTGGAAACTCACAGACGATAGGAATGTCAGCTAGGGTTTTCTTTTCAGAGTTAGATTCAGAAGCGACGTAGCACAGATAAGATTCGTGAGCCTTAGACAAACATTTGTGAGCTTTCTCTACAGAAATTAAGCAGTGAGCACCTTTTCTTTTCTCTCCTTTGATCTCCAATACTCGGCCGTCTGAGGACTTGATTCTGATGATCTGACGGTTGCATACGATGGTTGCTTCGTTGTTCGTTAGACAGTCCATGCCGATGATAACGCCAAACTCTTTTAGCGGAATCGGTATAAGATCGAGGTTGAATACTATATTATTTACGAGCAGGGTGCAGTTTCGGTAGACAGAATCAGCCATAACATAGTTGTTACTGGCTGTCTCGATTTCAATTACAACAGGAAGCTTTGATGGGGATTTAAATAATCTTGATGCAAAAGAAGTCGATATAAAGGAACGACTAGCGACAGAATCAAATAGTATGCGAGCAGGTATCGTATTTAACAGAAACGTACCGGTAACTACGTCAGGTGTTTCTCTCGCTTCTTCTGCTGTTATCTGAAACACACGTGTCCTTGCTGTCGGAGTTGCAGCAGAACTCTTTACTGTAGAACCTCCCGTTGATGATTGCGACTGTCCTCGTTACCCGCTGCGACACTGATACATGAAGTGATCTCTTTTCCCGCATTTCGCACATCCACGTCCTTGCTGTGGACACTCTTTGCTACTGTGACCAATTCTGTTGCACGCAAAGCAAGTGACGTCTTCTAGGTTACACAGCCCCATGTGTGATTTTCTGCATCTCTTGCAGAATCGTGGCTCGTTTGTCAATGAGTAGGCTTGGGCTTTCGGTTGGGATTGCTGAGATTGCTGGGACTGAGATTTGTTTGTCCTGAAGAATCTGCCGAATCTCTGCTTCTTTGGAGGAGATGGACAGGTCGGGTTAGCTGATGGAGCATAAAGCTGATCGCCATACTCTAGGTATCGTCTCTCGATCTGTCTGGCAGCTTCCACCATTTCCAGATAGGAGTTATACTTTATCGCGCTCATCGGGTGCCGGTATCATGGGTTGAGTCCTCCGCGGAATCTATTCATCTTCCTTTCCTCGGTAGCTACTTGATACGAAGAGTAGCCGCACAAACGTGAGAATTCATGCTCGTATTCATCAACAGTCTTTGTTCCTTGAGTCAGCTGCATCAGTTGTACTTCCATCTTGTCTCGCTGGTCAACTGGACAGTACTTTGCGTTAAACATATCGAGAAACTGATCCCATTCCAAAGTCTGAATCACCTCCTCTCCATAGATACTCCTCTGAGTCTGCCACCAAGCACGAGCAGCACCGACGAACAAAGCGGATGCATAACTTACTTTCTTGGAGTCTAGGCAATCAGAAATCCTGAAGATTTCTTCAGTGTGGCTAATCCAATCCATCGCCTGAATTGGATTAACTGTTCCTTCAAAATTCAAAGCACCGCTAGCTTTGAAATCTTTAAACTTGCAGCCTTTTGACTGAGCAATTTGGGTTTCAGGATTTGTGTTATCAGAATCAGATTCATTAGTCTGGACTTGCTTTTCTTTTCGCTTATTCTTTTTATCTTCCCGTCTTTTAGCTTCAGCCTCATCTCTGGCCTGAAACTGTTCTTGCATTGTCTTATTTTGTTGTTCAGAGTGTTGGGCTAACAAGTGTTGCATCATTTCAAACATCTGTTGAGGAGTCATGTTTGGTATGTCACCTGATCCTGATCCTGACATCTTAACTGAAAATTAAAATCATTTAACTATCAGTTTATAGACTTAGATCTATGTACCCTTTTTCCCATCCTAACAGTCTGTACATCCTATCTCAGTTCAAACCACCTAAATGATTGATACATATGTATTGCCTCATTTGAGACCAAGTATACTCACGTAATACTTGATTCACTCAAACTATGGGCTCTGATACCATCCTGTGACGACCACCCCTTACGGGGCAGTTCTTACGAGTCTAGGTCTCACATCATGCAATACGATATCAATCAAACTAAGATAGAGTAATTAAGTGCGGAATATTAAATTACAGTACAAGCATATTAGAATTTAAGTTTAATACAGATTACTAAATTTAAATTAAACTTATAAAGGGCACAAGTCTAATCTAATTCATGTCATCATATAATCAAAATAAATCTACCCAGATCACCATAATATAGTCATCCAATTAGTACCAAAATGGGGTCGCTGAGTAGATGTCTATGAAACTTCTGTCCTGAGCGTGTAAGACCTAAGAACTAGGTCCGGCAGGTGACTTTCCTTTGTCTTTTCCTGTAAAAATGTGAAGTAGCAACCGTAAGCAATGCTTAGTGAGTAAATAGATTTTCAAATTAACATGCAATGTCAAGCGGATCATAAATCTAGCGTGATATGTCTTGGCTGCCGCTACAGTCCTCATGATTGAGACATAGAAGTCATAGAGTCGGATGATGCTCAAGCCACGCTCACGCTTAAATCGTGGTGATCAGCCACATACTGGGCTAGCTACCAGTAAATCAACGTGGCGGAACATCGGAGGTCATTACCAATTCAATAGAACTGGTGAAATAGTCAAGTCTAGAACAATAGACCAACAAGGCTAGTCAAGCTGAATCAAATGTCAAAGTATATGCAATGATGAAGCATATGTAATCAAGTCATGATAGCAATGGTCTTAAAGCAATATCAGAAATGAATTGTAAATGCAAAATAATATGAAGTGATAAGTCAAATAGCTATCATGATACACTGGGCAACATCGAACCATAGTGTGCACAGGTCACAATCCAGCTGATAATATGAATGTCAAATCAATCTAACATCAACAATATGTCTCAACCGGAAATTCAACCATGTTAAATCTGAATATCTATAACTCACAGTGTTGGATCTTTATCAAACAAATGTAAAATCTGCCACCTGAGTTATCTCAGGATTTTATCTCAATCTGTTCTCTGTCAAATTAAATCTTTGACCCACTTTATAAATCTTTATATCTTTTGTTCAGAATTTCACTGAACCTGTCCAAAATTATCATGTCAATATCATATCAATTCTTTTGTCAATATCAACGTCTTTTATCTTTAAATTCTTCACTTTATCTGATTCTGATAACTTGTTTATTCATAAATCATCTTTCATTAATATTCTTTGTTTCATAAACTCTCAAAGATCAATATATATATATATATATATATATATATATATATATATATATATATATATATATATATATATATATATATATATATATATTAATATATATACTCATTTTGCTAATTATCTTGTTAATTTATAAGTGTTTTATTCAATATATTCGAATTTAAGGAGTGGGGTTCGAATTTGATTATTAAATTCGAACATATAACTTAAATTCAAAAGCATTAAAATCGAATGAGGGTTAATATAATATATAGTATTACATTCAAATTCAATTCTCAAACATAGGCACCAATTTCAAAGCCACTAATCAAATCTCAAGCATATGCACCAATTTTCAAAGTCACTATTCGAATTTACTTCTCAAATTCGAAACCCAATTCGAATTTGGGTTAAACACGAATCTCATTTCGATTTAATTCGAATATATTCTCGAATTTAGCTCAATTTCGAGTTTGTTCTATGTATTTTCGAGTTTGTTCTTTGGCATCTCGAATTTGTTCATATTTACAGCTTTAAATCATACATTTCTAAGCCTAAAATCACGAATATGTTACGTAATAAGCCTAGGTTCGTTTATTTTATACTTAATCTAGTTAAAAACTTAGGTTAAATTAACTTTAATCATACAAAATAATCAAATTCGAATTTATTCTTAAAACCGAAAATATAAAAGCTTAAAAATATCGATTCTTACCTCAAGTTCGTACGAAATCACGTATGGAATAGCAGATTTGTGTAGAATTCTTCAAGATCTTTCCAACAATATATAGAACTTGATAATCGGCCGGTCGGTTTGGAAGTATTTCTAGAGAGAAGTAGAGAGAGAGAGTAGAGAGAGAGAGTCTGATTTTGAAAATGAATAATTAAAATAAACTTAATTACGTTTATATTCTTCATCTAGTTATATTTGCTACTTAACCCACTTTACTTTTGTATCTTATATCTCTTTTATTTAATTATTTTTATAACATAATTTATAATTAAATCATAATTCAACTATTTATATAATTTTATTAAATATTTCATAAACTTAATTAAATTATAATTCAAATAATGTAATAATTTATTACATTATCGGTTCAAAAATACTGAATTTACGACTGGATAAAAATTAGGTTGTTACAGCGGAAAACACAGTTAATTAAAACTTTAATACACATAAGTCGTCATACAACGTGTCACATACTGATACAATACATACACACTGAAGTAGCTGCTAAACACTGATTACTGATAACTAACACAATGCTGATCAAGTACAAAGTACAGATAGCTGTTCTGAAGTCTTATGTCAAAAAAACAACTAGCACACATAAACTCTAAACTGCCTCGTCCCCTACTTTGGCGGTTGCTGCTGCTGCGATACCACGGTATGACTGCCTGAGACACACAGGTCTCGAAAACATAAGCTGGACAGCTCGTGAGTACGCGAGGGTTAGACACTGCAGGTAAACACATATAAAATACACAACACATATATCTCAATGCACATAACACGGCTCGATGCACACACATATCTCTGCTCAAAAGGGGAGGCCGTTCCCCAGCTAACAAGCCGCACACAGCACCGGTTAGCTACTCAATAGGCACAGGAGCGACCTGGCAATAACACTGCTGTATATATACAGTCTCATACTTCGTGACTGGTTAGGGACAGTCAGCCTACGCGATCACATATCGCGGACACCTGCAACTCAAACACATATAGCACGTATAGGGTAGAGAAACTCATACCTGCGCGCTACAACACAATCTCATACACGTATATATCACAATCACATAGACGACATGAGAGTATGCACGTGCGTTGTAAAAGGACTCGAGTACTCACCGATTACCCGAAACTCGATTGAAACCCGAAACTCTAATGCGGCTCGGCACGTGATCGACTAGAACCTGTAAACGCCACGGATCCCACATATTAACACAAGCTCAATAACCGAATAATTCAATCCAAACACATTTATCACAATCAAACTAAACCCGAAACACACTCCCGAACGGATAACCGATCCCGGAAATCTCTTTACGAGACTCATACCGAGACCCAAAACCCTTGATTATTCAATCCGACACTGCCCCCTGCCCCGAAGGAACCCAAACCATTAACGACCCAAGACTCCCCCATATGTCTCAAACCGGATTTCCCCTGCAGGCTGCGGCTCGCGCCGCTAAGCCTCTGAGGGTCACGCCGCGACCAAGCGGTGCCCTGCACCTTGACCTGCGATTTCCATGGCTGAACCAAGGGGATTCTCGTCTCCCCAAAATTGATTCCAGCAGCAAATATACACTAAAATCACATATATCAAACCCATAAACTACCAAAACTCAAAACCCTCACCATACACAAACATAACTCAATTTCCAACTCATAAAATCATGGATTCTTACCTCCAAACCTCAAGAACACAGTCAAGGAGGATGAAGATCAATTAATTGCAGCCAATTTGAACTTTTTTGAAGATCCTTTGCAGCTCCAGGGCACACACGCACACACTCACTTTATCTCTGGGTTTTGAAAATGGAAAAAGGATAAGGGATAAGGCAACAAACATACATATATATCCACTTCCTTTATTTAGCAAGTCCCGAACCCGTTAAATCCGAACCCGATATCACTTCTTCACAATTAATATCATTAGGACCCAATTAAATCCACGATCTCAATGATTATAATAATCCACTAATTATTAGCTCGGAGACACGTATCACTCAGTCTCGACACGTTTAATCCACGAAACAGGATTTAATTGAAACAACGCAATAATATTAAAATAATGAGCCAATAAATTAAATCACGTACCAGGCTCAAATTCGGGATGTTACAAATCTCTCCTCTGACGGAATCTAGCTCGGCTACTGGAACAGATGCGGATACCGGCTCCTCATATCGGCCTCGGGCTCCCAAGTGGCACTAATACCCTTATGATGCCTCCACTGAACGAGTACTAGCGCGATCTCTTTGTTTCGCAACTTCTTCACCTTACGGCCAGTAATCGCTTCGGGCTGCAAAACATATCTCAGATGGTCGTCCACGGTGATCTCAGATAACGGCACGTACTGATCATCCTTGGCCAGACATTTCCTCAGATGACTCACATGAAACGTATCATGAACTCCGGAGGCAACCTCAATCTATATGCCTGATCTCGGACTCTAGCTATAATCTCAAACGGACTGATGTACCGCAGACTCAGCTTACCTCGGTGTCTGAATCTGATAACTCCCTTCCATGGCGATACTTTCAACATCACACGGTCCCCAACACTGAACTTAAGCTCTGTCAGACGACGATCGGCATAACTCTTTTGCCGGCACTGCGCCACTCGCATATGCTCGCGGATAACCGCCGCCTTGTCGCTCGTCTCCTGTAACAACTCGGGCCCACTGATAGGTCGCTCGCCGACCTCGCCCCAACACACCGGGGTTAGGCACTTACGCCCGTACAGTGCCTCAAATGGAGCCATCTTGATGGAGGTGTGGTAGCTGTTGTTGTACGCAAACTCAACCAACGGCAAGTGAATGTCCCAACTACCACTGAAATCTATCGCGCACGCTCGGAGCATATCCTCGAGAGTCTGATTCGTCCGCTCTGTCTGCCCGTCTGTCTGAGGTCTATACGCCGTGCTCAACTGAACTTTCATCCCCAGCTCGCGCTGAAAGCTCTGCCAGAATCTCGAAGTAAACCGCGTATCTCTATCAGACGTAATCGACATCGGAACGCCGTGCCTCGAAACTATCTCATTAATGTACAATCAAGCCAACTGATCCATAGTAATCGTGCCCCGAACCGCTAGAAAGTAGGCACTCTTGGTCAACCATTCCACAATCACCCAGATCATATCGTTGCCTCGAACCGTGTGTGGAAGTCTGACGATAAAATCCATCGTGATATGATACCACTTCCACTCGGGGATCTCTAGAGGCTGCAGATGCCCGTGAGGCTTCTGATGCTCAGCCTTAACGCGCAGACAAGTCATACATTCTTCGACATATCGGCCCACATCTCTCTTCATCCTAGGCCACCAGTAGAACTCACGCAAATCTCGGTACATTTTGGTGCTCCCGTGGTGGATAAACAGTCTCGATCGGTGCGACTCATCTAAAATCAGCTGCCGCAGATTACCGACTCTCGGAACCCAAACCCGATCATGAAACACCCACAAACCTCTGCTATCCCTGCTCAACACATCAAGCTTTCCCGCAAGCCGCTCTCTCTTCACATTCTCTGCTCGCAAGCCCTCTAATTGGGCCAATCTCAGACTCTCCACAAGAGTCGAGGTAACCTCGAGCCTCGCTGCTCGGGAAACTACTGTCTGGCCGCACGCCTTGCGGCTCAACGCGTCGGCCACCACATTGGCCCTACCAGGATGGTACTGAATCTCGCAGTCATAATCTTTCAGTAACTCGAGGTTGCGCCGCTGTCTCATATTTAACTCTTTCTGACTAAACAGATATTGAAGACTCTTATGATCGGTATATACCACAAACCGCGAACCGTACAGATAATGACGCCATATCTTCAACGCGAACACTATTGCATCTAACTCGAGATCATGCACGGTATGGTTCTCCTCGTAGGTCTTCAGCTGTTGCAACGCGTACGCTATCACTTTGCCCCGCTGCATCAGAACACGAACCAAACCGGTTCCTGACGCATCACAGTAGACAACGAAATCCTCTGTACCCTCATGCAATGATAACACTGGAGCCTGACATAGCCAGGACTTTAACTCTCTAAATGCAGACTCCTGCTCATCGGACCACACAAAAGGAACGAACTGCCGTGTCAATCTCGTCAACGGCCTGGCAATCCTCGAGAAGTCCTGAATGAAGCGGCGATAATACCCGGCTAGTCCCAAAAATCTGCGGATCTCAGGCACAGTCTTTGGTGGCTCCCAACTCATGACGGCCTCTATCTTTGCCGGATCCACTGAAATACCCTCAGCACTCACGACATGCCCAAGAAATTGGACCTCGCGCAACCAGAACTCGCACTTGGAGAACTTCGCATAAAGTCGCTCCTTTCGCAGCACAGTCAAAATCTCTCGCAAGTGCTGCTCGTGGTCCTCGGCATAACTCGAATAAATCAAAATGTCGTCGATAAAAACAATCACGAACCGATCCAACATAGATCTACACACCCTGTTCATCAAATCCATGAATGCCGCGGGTGCGTTAGTCAGTCCGAAGGGCATCACAAGGAACTCGTAATGGCCGTATCTCGTCCGGAACGCAGTCTTCGGAACATCCTTGTCTCTAACTCTCAAGTGATGATACCCCGATCTCAGATCTATCTTCGAAAAGAAGCTCGAACCCAGCAACTGGTCAAACAGATCATCGATGCGTGGAAGCGGATAACGGTTCTTCACCGTCACTTTATTCAACTCTCGATAGTCGATGCACATCCGCATAGAACCGTTCTTCTTCTTTACAAACAACACGGGAGCTCCCCACGGGGACGAACTCGGACGGATGAATCCAGGATCAAGCAACTCCTGAAGCTGTGACATCATCTCTCGCATCTCAGTAGGATCTAGCCTATAAGGCGTCTTCGCAATAGGCACCGCTCCAGGGATAAGATCGATGCAAAACTCGACCTGACGATCTGGCGGTAACCCAGGCAACTCCTCTGGCAATACCTCAGGGAACTCTCGAATCACAGGTATATCCGCTATGGTCTTCTTCTCTAATCTGGCGTCAACGACATAAGCCAGAAAGGTCTCGCATCCCTTCGCAACATACCTTTGAGCTCGGGCCATCGAAACAATGCCGATCTCACCTCGGCGCCTCTCGCCATACACTGTCACTGTCTCGCTGTCTGAAATGAGTATCCGGATCATCTTCTTTGCGCACAGAATGTCGGCCTGTCTAGCCGTCATCCAATCCATACCCACTATCACATCAAAACTGTTGATCTCTATCGGCAATAGATCAATCAAAAACCGGTGAGCGTCGATCTCTAAAACACAATCTCGAAATACTCGGCTCACTAATGCTGTACTACCATCCACCCTCTCAACAACTAACGGAACAGGTAAAGTAGTAGAAGGCATAGAAAAATACGCACAAAATATCACAGACACATATGAGCGATCCGCTCCAAAATCAAACAAAATACGAGCACTAAGCCCGTTCAGGATGTACGTACCGGAAACAACATCGGCGGACTCGCGGGCCTCCTCTACCGTGGCCTGAAATACTCTGCCTCGGCCTCTAGGTGCCGACTCTCGACGGCTCGAAGATGACAGCTCTGCTCTAGCACCGCTAGTGCTCGCTCCCTGCACAGCTGGCGGTGCATCCGGAGAGTCTCTAGCAACATGGCCTAGCCTCCCACATCGGAAGCACAGGGAATCTCTCGAGGTACAGGTGAAAGAAGTGTGGCCATACTGTCCACACCGATAACATCTAGGTTGCTCCGGCATACAAGAACCGGAATGACGGCGACGACACCTCTGACAGTCTCTCTCCCCGGCTGAACTATCTGCCCGGCTCCCTGACGGCTGGGACCCCTGCCCCACGCTACTCTGGCTCTGACTGGGAGCACTATATCAGGAAGTCTGCCCCTGACTCTGATTGGCCGTCCCCGACCCCTGATACTGCCCTGATCTCCTGGACCTGCGATCTCTGCCTCTCGGAATCCCGATCCCTGCCCCTGACTCTGCTGCTGCTCAGGCTGTCTCTCTCTCTGAAAATCCTGGAGCGACCTGGCAATAACACTGCTGTATATATACAGTCTCATACTTCGTGACTGGTTAGGGACAGTCAGCCTACGCGATCACATATCGCGGACACCTGCAACTCAAACACATATAGCACGTATAGGGTAGAGAAACTCATACCTGCGCGCTACAACACAATCTCATACACGTATATATCACAATCACATAGACGACTTGAGAGTATGCACGTGCGTTGTAAAAGGACTCGAGTACTCACCGATTACCCGAAACTCGATTGAAACCCGAAACTCTAATGCGGCTCGGCACGTGATCGACTAGAACCTGTAAACGCCACAGATCCCACATATTAACACAAGCTCAATAACCGAATAATTCAATCCAAACACATTTATCACAATCAAACTAAACCCGAAACACACTCCCGAACGGATAACCGATCCCGGAAATCTCTTTACGAGACTCATACCGAGACCCAAAACCCTTGATTATTCAATCCGACACTGCCCCCTGCCCCGAAGGAACCCAAACCATTAACGACCCAAGACTCCCCCATATGTCTCAAACCGGATTTCCCCTGCAGGCTGCGGCTCGCGCCGCTAAGCCTCTGAGGTTCACGCCGCGACCAAGCGGTGCCCTGCACCTTGACCTGCGATTTCCATGGCTGAACCAAGGGGATTCTCGTCTCCCCAAAATTGATTTCAGCAGCAAATATACACTAAAATCACATATATCAAACCCATAAACTACCAAAACTCAAAACCCTCACCATACACAAACATAACTCAATTTCCAACTCATAAAATCATGGATTCTTACCTCCAAACCTCAAGAACACAGTCAAGGAGGATGAAGATCAATTAATTGCAGCCAATTTGAACTTTTTTGAAGATCCTTTGCAGCTTCAGGGCACACACGCACACACTCACTTTATCTCTGGGTTTTGAAAATGGAAAAAGGATAAGGGATAAGGCAACAAACATACATATATATCCACTTCCTTTATTTAGCAAGTCCCGAACCCGTTAAATCCGAACCCGATATCACTTCTTCACAATTAATATCATTAGGACCCAATTAAATCCACGATCTCAATGATTATAATAATCCACTAATTATTAGCTCGGAGACACGTATCACTCAGTCTCGACACGTTTAATCCACGAAACAGGATTTAATTGAAACAACGCAATAATATTAAAATAATGAGCCAATAAATTAAATCACGTACCAGGCTCAAATTCGGGATGTTACAAATCTCTCCTCTGACGGAATCTAGCTCGGCTACTGGAACAGATGCGGATACCGGCTCCTCATATCGGCCTCGGGCTCCCAAGTGGCACTAATACCCTTATGATGCCTCCACTGAACGAGTACTAGCGCGATCTCTTTGTTTCGCAACTTCTTCACCTTACGGCCAGTAATCGCTTCGGGCTGCAAAACATATCTCAGATGGTCGTCCACGGTGATCTCAGATAACGGCACGTACTGATCATCCTTGGCCAGACATTTCCTCAGATGACTCACATGAAACGTATCATGAACTCCGGAGGCAACCTCAATCTATATGCCTGATCTCGGACTCTAGCTATAATCTCAAACGGACTGATGTACCGCAGACTCAGCTTACCTCGGTGTCTGAATCTGATAACTCCCTTCCATGGCGATACTTTCAACATCACACGGTCCCCAACACTGAACTTAAGCTCTGTCAGACGACGATCGGCATAACTCTTTTGCCGGCACTGCGCCACTCGCATATGCTCGCGGATAACCGCCGCCTTGTCGCTCGTCTCCTGTAACAACTCGGGCCCACTGATAGGTCGCTCGCCGACCTCGCCCCAACACACCGGGGTTAGGCACTTACGCCCGTACAGTGCCTCAAATGGAGCCATCTTGATGGAGGTGTGGTAGCTGTTGTTGTACGCAAACTCAACCAACGGCAAGTGAATGTCCCAACTACCACTGAAATCTATCGCGCACGCTCGGAGCATATCCTCGAGAGTCTGATTCGTCCGCTCTGTCTGCCCGTCTGTCTGAGGTCTATACGCCGTGCTCAACTGAACTTTCATCCCCAGCTCGCGCTGAAAGCTCTGCCAGAATCTCGAAGTAAACCGCGTATCTCTATCAGACGTAATCGACATCGGAACGCCGTGCCTCGAAACTATCTCATTAATGTACAATCAAGCCAACTGATCCATAGTAATCGTGCCCCGAACCGCTAGAAAGTAGGCACTCTTGGTCAACCGATCCACAATCACCCAGATCATATCGTTGCCTCGAACCGTGCGTGGAAGTCTGACGATAAAATCCATCGTGATATGATACCACTTCCACTCGGGGATCTCTAGAGGCTGCAGATGCCCGTGAGGCTTCTGATGCTCAGCCTTAACGCGCAGACATACATTCTTCGACATATCGGCCCACATCTCTCTTCATCCCAGGCCACCAGTAGAACTCACGCAAATCTCGGTACATTTTGGTGCTCCCGTGGTGGATAAACAGTCTCGATCGGTGCGACTCATCTAAAATCAGCTGCCGCAGATTACCGACTCTCGGAACCCAAACCCGATCATGAAACACCCACAAACCTCTGCTATCCCTGCTCAACACATCAAGCTTTCCCGCAAGCCGCTCTCTCTTCACATTCTCTGCTAGCAAGCCCTCTAATTGGGCCAATCTCAGACTCTCCACAAGAGTCGAGGTAACCTCGAGCCTCGCTGCTCGGGAAACCACTGTCTGGCCGCACGCCTTGCGGCTCAACGCGTCGGCCACCACATTGGCCCTACCAGGATGGTACTGAATCTCGCAGTCATAATCTTTCAGTAACTCGAGGTTGCGCCGCTGTCTCATATTTAACTCTTTCTGACTAAACAGATATTGAAGACTCTTATGATCGGTATATACCACAAACCGCGAACCGTACAGATAATGACGCCATATCTTCAACGCGAACACTATTGCATCTAACTCGAGATCATGCACGGTATGGTTCTCCTCGTAGGTCTTCAGCTGTTGCAACGCGTATGCTATCACTTTGCCCCGCTGCATCAGAACACGAACCAAACCGGTACCTGACGCATCACAGTAGACAACGAAATCCTCTGTACCCTCATGCAATGATAACACTGGAGCCTGACATAGCCAGGACTTCAACTCTCTAAATGCAGACTCCTGCTCATCGGACCACACAAAAGGAACGAACTGCCGTGTCAATCTCGTCAACGGCCTGGCAATCCTCGAGAAGTCCTGAATGAAGCGGCGATAATACCCGTCTAGTCCCAAAAATCTGCGGATCTCAGGCACAGTCTTTGGTGGCTCCCAACTCATGACGGCCTCTATCTTTGCCGGATCCACTGAAATACCCTCAGCACTCACGACATGCCCCAGAAATTGGACCTCGCGCAACCAGAACTCGCATTTGGAGAACTTCGCATAAAGTCGCTCCTTTCGCAGCACAGTCAAAATCTCTCGCAAGTGCTGCTCGTGGTCCTCGGCATAACTCGAATAAATCAAAATGTCGTCGATAAAAACAATCACGAACCGATCCAACATAGATCTACTCACCCTGTTCATCAAATCCATGAATGCCGCGGGTGCGTTAGTCAGTCCGAAGGGCATCACAAGGAACTCGTAATGGCCGTATCTCGTCCGGAACGCAGTCTTCGGAACATCCTTGTCTCTAACTCTCAAGTGATGATACCCCGATCTCAGATCTATCTTCGAAGAGAAGCTCGAACCCTGCAACTGGTCAAACAGATCATCGATGCGTGGAAGCGGATAACGGTTCTTCACCGTCACTTTATTCAACTCTCGATAGTCGATGCACATCCGCATAGAACCGTTCTTCTTCTTTACAAACAACACGGGAGCTCCCCACGGGGACGAACTCGGACGGATGAATCCAGGATCAAGCAACTCCTGAAGCTGTGACATCATCTCTCGCATCTCAGTAGGTGCCAGCCTATAAGGCGTCTTCGCAATAGGCACCGCTCCAGGGATAAGATCGATGCAAAACTCGACCTGACGATCTGGCGGTAACCCAGGCAACTCCTCTGGCAATACCTCAGGGAACTCTCGAATCACAGGTATATCCGCTATGGTCTTCTTCTCTAATCTGGCGTCAACGACATAAGCCAGAAAGGTCTCGCATCCCTTCGCAACATACCTTTGAGCTCGGGCCATCGAAACAATGCCGATCTCACCTCGGCGCCTCTCGCCATACACTGTCACTGTCTCGCTGTCTGAAATGAGTATCCGGATCATCTTCTTTGCGCACAGAATGTCGGCCTGTCTAGCCGTCATCCAATCCATACCCACTATCACATCAAAACTGTTGATCTCTATCGGCAATAGATCAATCAAAAACCGGTGAGCGTCGATCTCTAAAACACAATCTCGAAATACTCGGCTCACTAATGCTGTACTACCATCCACCCTCTCAACAACTAACGGAACAGGTAAAGTAGTAGAAGGCATAGAAAAATACGCACAAAATATCACAGACACATATGAGCGATCCGCTCCAAAATCAAACAAAATACGAGCACTAAGCCCGTTCAGGATGTACGTACCGGAAACAACATCGGCGGACTCTCGGGCCTCCTCTACCGTGGCCTGAAATACTCTGCCTCGGCCTCTAGGTGCCGACTCTCGGCGGCTCGAAGATGACAGCTCTGCTCTAGCACCGCTAGTGCTCGCTCCCTGCACAGCTGGCGGTGCATCCGGAGAGTCTCTAGCAACATGGCCTAGCCTCCCACATCGGAAGCACAGGGAATCTCTCGAGGTACAGGTGAAAGAAGTGTGGCCATACTGTCCACACCGATAACATCTAGGTTGCTCCGGCATACAAGAACCGGAATGACGGCGACGGCACCTCTGACAGTCTCTCTCCCCGGCTGAACTATCTGCCCGGCTCCCTGACGGCTGGGACCCCTGCCCCACGCTACTCTGGCTCTGACTGGGAGCACTATATCGGGAAGTCTGCCCCTGACTCTGATTGGCCGTCCCCGACCCCTGATACTGCCCTGATCTCCTGGACCTGCGATCTCTGCCTCTGTCCCTGTCTCTACGGAATCCCGATCCCTGCCCCTGACTCTGCTGCTGCTCAGGCTGTCTCTCTCTCTGAAAATCCTGGGGCTCTCGATAGTAGCTATGGGACTGGTCAGACGTCCCTGTCCTCTATCACTGGGATGGAGGTTGACCCCTCTGCCTCTCAATCTCTCTCTCTAACACGAGCCAGCTCTAAGGCTCTCGCAAACGTAGGAGTGTCGTGAAGCCCAACGAACTCCCGGATATCGGACCGCAAACCATCAATAAAGGCATCAGCCTTACGATCCTCTGAATCCACATGTTGGGGCGCAAATTGGGCATACTCATTCAAACGATCTACATACTGCTGGACTTACATGCTGCCCTGCTGGAGATGTAGAAAACGACGCTCCATTTCCTGGCGCTCATCCAGGGGAATATACTGCAACTCAAAGATAGCACGAAACTGCTCCCACGACATGGCATACGCTGCTGCAGTAGTCATCGAACACTCAATGGACTTCCACCACTGTGAAGCCCCTCCCTTCAGCAAATAGGCCGCATAACCGACCATATCATGAGGATCAACATGGGCGACTCGAAAAGCCGCCTCAATCTCTCTCTCCCATGCCATGGCCGCACCCGGCACACCACCGCCTCGGAACTGAGGTGGGACTCCTGCCATAAAGTCCTTAAAGGACCCACCCCTCACAAAAGATGATGAAGATGCCCCAACTCCTGTCTCAACACTGGTAACTGGCGGTGGATCCGATCTCTGCTGTCGATCCCTCTCTCTGTAGAACTCAGTCAATACCGCTAACATCTCTGACCGGCGGATGTACTCGTCCCCGGCTGGTCTCTCGGGCCCAGATCCCTCTCCATGATCTGCCATAACTACCTGCACATATCACAAAGGTAAGATAACAGATCGACCACCCAACGTTATACAATAAGCTAGGCCAGTTAATTCCGCTAAACTCAGTCTCAGGGAAGAATCCCACGGATCTGAACACGGTAAGAGCTCAAGCATCCACTGATACTCAATACTGAAACCACAAGCTCTGATACCAAGCTATAACGCCAACAAATCTCATACAAATGCCACGTCAATACAATACACAGGTGGCTATATCGCAATCATCTCAAGGTACACATGTCACAGGTTTAGCGGAAAACACAGTTAATTAAAACTTTAATACACATAAGTCGTCATACAACGTGTCACATACTGATACAATACATACACACTGAACTAGCTGCTAAACACTGATTACTGATAACTAACACAATGCTGATCAAGTACAAATTACAGATTGCTGTTCTGAAGTCTAATCTCAAAAAAACAACTAGCACACATAAACTCTAAACTGCCTCGTCCCCTACTTTGGCGGCTGCTGCTGCTGCGATACCATGGAGCGGTGCCTATCGATCTTATCCCTGGAGCGCTGCCTATTGCGAAGACGCCTTATAGGCTGGCACCTACTGAGATGCGAGAGATGATGTCACAGCTTCAGGAGTTGCTTGATCCTGGATTCATCCGTCCGAGTTCGTCCCCGTGGGGAGCTCCCGTGTTGTTTGTAAAGAAGAAGGACGGTTCTATGCGGATGTGCATCGACTATCGAGAGTTGAATAAAGTGACGGTAAAGAAGAAGGACGGTTCTATGTTTTGGCGGCTGCTGCTGCTGCGCGATCACATATCGCGGACACCTGCAACTCAAACACATATAGCACGTATAGGGTAGAGAAACTCATACCTGCGCGCTACAACACAATCTCATACACGTATATATCACAATCACATAGACCACTCGAAAGTATGCACATGCGTTGTAAAAGGACTCGAGTACTCACCGATTACCCGAAACTCGATTGAAACCCGAAACTCTAATGCGGCTCGACACGTGATCGACTAGAACCTCCAAACCTCAAGAACACAATCAAGGAGGATGAAGATCAATTAATTGCAGCCAATTTGAACTTTTTTGAAGATCCTTTGCAGCTCCAGGGCACACACACACACACTCACTTTATCTCTGGGTTTTGAAAAGGGAAAAAGGATAAGGGATAAGGCCACAAACATACATATATATATATCCACTTCCTTTATTTAGCAAGTCCCGAACCCGTTAAATCCGAACCCGATATCACTTTTTCACAATTAATATCATTAGGACCCAATTAAATCCACGATCTCAATGATTATAATAATCCACTAATTATTAGCTCGAAGACACGTATCACTCGGTCTCGACACGTTTAATCCATGAAACAGATTTAATTGGAACAACGCAATAATATTAAAATAATGAGCCAATAAATTAAATCCACGTACCAGGCTCAAATTCGGGATGTTACAGTGATGTTGTTGTAAAATTTTAATTTTTGCTAGAAAAACCAGTCAGCTTCTTCAACAATGTGTTATCGCTATGTAAGCTTATCCCATTTTTTGTGATATTTTGTTAGCATCCACGTAGCTATTGATTCAGAGTTTTAAGAGATAATTTCACTTTTTTTGTTGTAATTATCCCAAGTTTCACTCATTTTCTGCAGGTTATTTGGTTCAATAGCTTTTCCCACGTGATTACTCAGTATGATCCCTATTTTTCTGCATTTTTTTTGTTATGTATTAATTTATGCGACCATTATCTCTAATTTATCTTTTCTTTTATTTGGTTTATATTTTGGGTTTATCTGCATATTATCATCGAACAGTGAAATTGTAACATCTCGTTTTTGTGATAATTGTGTGTAATTATTTTAGTGGATATTTAAATAATTATTATCGTGTTGGACCAATGAGATCCCGAGTAGTGGATTGATACGTGTCGGGCTTATGGGTTACGTGTCTCCGGGTTATAATTTAGTGGATTAACTATATATTTGGGTTCGTGGAGTTAAATAGGTTAAAAGGGTATTAATTGTGAAAACGTGATATCGGGTCCGGGTTAATGGGTTCGGGACCGGCCAAAAGAGAGATAATTATATACGTGCCTTTTTCCTTCTCCTTATCCATTTGAGATAAGCCTTAAGTGTGTGAAGTGTGTGTAATAGTGTGTGCGCGTGTGATTCTGGAGCTGCAAGGAGGTCTCCAAGCTTCAATTGATTTGCTGAGAGTTGATCTTCAACCTCCAATTCTTGTGTTTTGGAGTTCAAGAGGTAAGAGTTATGGGTTTTGGATGGCTAAATCTTGAAATATGTATGTGTTATATTTGAGATTTGGTTTCTGTGGAATTTGGGTTGAATATATATGAGTTTTGTATGTCTTTTTGGTTGCTGAAGTCGGGATTTAGGGGTTGAAGCCCTTGGAGCTGCCATGGAAATCGAAGTGCAGGGATGGAGGCAGGCGCATGGTCGCGGCGCGATGCGCAGAGAATGAGGGGCGCGGCGCGGTGTGCAGGGGGCGCGGCGCGGTCAGCTGCTGGGTCGGGTTCTGTGTGGGGTTTGAGTTGGGTTCCGTCGGGGCTATTATAGGGTCGTGTTCGGGTCGGGTTTCCAGGGTTTCGTTGGTTTGCTTTTGAGTCTAAATCGGATTTTCGTCGGGGCTTCGGGTTGTAATTATTATTGGGTCCGGTTATGTTAAAGTGTCGTGTCCGGATCTGCTTTCCGGTTATATTGAGAATCTTGTTAACGGTTGGGATATGTTTGATTTCAGGGACGAGTCAGCGAGCCGAGCCGAGTCAGAGATTCCGGGAATAGTGGATTGATCAGGTGAGTACCCGAGTTCCTTTTCAAACCCGGGACCGTTTTACGAGTCATAACTGTGTAGCTAGCTTCGTGTATGTGTATATTGTGTATTGTGAATGAGACAGGGACGTGGGCGCCAGGTATGATTCTATTTCCCACGTATGTGTTATATGTGTGCATAAGATGAGATCCAGTCCAGGGGTCCGTGATGAGTTCCATACGGACGGTGATTCGCGATGTGTGATCGCGCAGGTGACTGTCCCTAACAGTCCTTGGAGCGTGTATACATGGCAGGGCCTGTAGCCGGTTCACGCCTGTGCTACAGGGTTGTGGCTAACCACCGGTGTGCACGGTCGTTAGCTGGGGAAGGGTCCCCCCCAGTGATATTGTGTGCAGGGCTCCGGATCTCATGCTGAGTGCTCATACCTGCTTTGGACTGTTGATTGCCAGGGACAGAGATCGAGTTTGTGTTGTGTGTATGTGCTACGTGTATGCATGTTATGTGCTACTGTGCAGAGTCTAACCCTCGAGTACTCACGAGCTTCCGAGCTTACGTATTCGAGTCTTCCGTGTTCAAGGTTTCAGTGAAGGGTTCAGTAGCTGAGTTTGTGGATCAGAGACTCGCCGTTATGCGAAGACTATTGCAGCTGCCTTTGTCATCAATTATGTTAGTGTTTGTGTCTCAAGGGATACTGTTAATCAGTGAATAATGTGTAATCAATATTATGTGAAAGTTTTAAATTAATAGTGATTCTGAGTTATCCTATAACATATGTGTAATTGAGTTATTGAGATGTGCCACCTGTGTATTGTATTGACGTGGCATTTCCGGGATTGGGGAGGGTGCTACAGCATGGTATCAAAGCTTGTGGTTTGAAGTCTGAGTATCATTAGTGGATGCTTAACTTAAACCTTGTTCCGATCCGTGGGGGATCAATTGCGATTGACATTAGTGGAGTTAACTAACCTGGCTTAGTGTATAACGCTGGGTGATCTATCTGTAGTTCTCAATTGTTTTGGTTTGTGCAGATAGTCATGGCAGATCAGGGCGAGGGATCCGGCGCGGGCAAGCCGGCAGGGGACGATTTCATTCGCAAATCAGAGCTTCTGGGGGTATTGACTGAGTTTTACAGGCAGCAAAAAGAGCGGGAGCGGGAACAGGATCAGGGTACGGGACCACGTGCTGGGGGTGGTCAGGATACGGGTACGGGTGCTTCTTCATCTACGTCTCGGCGAGGGGGTTCGTTTAAGGATTTCATGACCGGGAATCCGCCAGAGTTTAGAGGTGGGGGTGAGCCAGGGATGGCTATGGCATGGGAGCGCGAGGTAGAGGCTGCTTTTCGAGTTGTGCATGTGGAGTCGAGAGATATGGTCGGTTATGCGACCAATCTGTTGAGGGGAGGGGCGTCACAGTGGTGGCAGTCTATAGAGTCAGCGATGACATGTTCTGCGGCGTATGCGATGACGTGGGATTAGTTCAGGGTTGTGTTCGAGCTACAGTACATCTCGAGAGACGAGAGGCAAGAGATGGAGCGGCGATTCCTTCACCTACAGCAGGGAGAGATGACGGTGCAGCAGTACGTGGACCGGTTCAATGAGTACTCCCAGTTTGCAACTCATTACGTCGCCACTGAGCAGCGAAGAATCGATGCGTTTGTTGATGGACTGCGAGCGGATATCAGGGAGTTCGTCGGGATGCACGAGACTTCTACTTTTGCCAGAGCATTAGAGATGGCCCGCATAAGGGAGCGGGAGATAGCCAAGCAGAGGGAGGAGCCATCTTCTCAGAGTCGGCGTGTAACGACTCCTGAGCGGTCCTCGAGAGATTGGAGGCATTCCAGAGACGATTCCAGAGAGCGGCGTTCGGGACAGAGTTCAAGAGACAGACGAGAGATAGATAGAGACAGAGACAGGGACAGGGAGCGGAGATCAAGTGGACCGGGACGGAGCCAGCGATCAGATAGTCAGAGTCAGAGGCAGAGTTCGAGATATACAGAGCAGAGCCAGAGCAGTGTGGGGCAGAGGCCTCGAGATGGAGACAATAGGGGAGACAGTTCGGGTGGAGGTCGGGAGTGCCCGAGATGCCACCGTCGCCATAGTGGGTCGTGTGTGCCCAGGTGTTTTCGATGCGGTCAGCGTGGGCATGCTGCCGCCACGTGTACTGTTCCAGAGCCATTGTGCTTCCGTTGTGGGAGACCGGGGCACAGAGTACGAGACTGTCCAGAGCCGGGACCAGCCGTGCAGGGTGCGAGTTCTAGTGGGGCCAGAGCAGAGCCATCGTCATCCGGTCGTCATGATTCTAGGGCGCGGGGTCGAGTCTTTCAGGTGACTGCAGAGGAAGCTCGAGATGCTGCTGATACGATTTCAGGTATGTCTTTCTGAGCTTGCTTTGAGTATGTGTTAGTTATGGGGCGGGCTATTGGGCTATGTCTGTAATAAGTGTATGTGTTCTGTTGCGTGTGACTGCCTAGTTGTGTCTGTGATTATGTGGCTCAGTGATAGAGGTGTGGAGGGGTTGTGTATGGGTTATATGGGATTGTTATATCTAGGTATGTGTGTGAGAATGTGATATATTGTGGTAAGATGGGTTATCAGAGTTCTGGGATTGGGTATTGTGCTATGATTAGTGGATTAATCATGTTGAGTATGTGAGTTATATGAGTATTTATTGCGAATGTGTTGTGATGTGCTAGTGGATTGATCATATTGATAGTGGATTTAAATTCGTGTGTATGTTATCCATATCTATGATATTGCGTTTTATGAAATGTGTTTATCCGTTGTGGTGAAAAGAGTTGACAATTTTAATGTGATAGTGGATTAGTCTATTGAGAGTGGATTTAATCCCTTTGTGATTTTAACCATGTTTATGAGCTTGCGTTTAGCGAGTCGATGGAGACATCTTATGTGTTGTGTTAGTGGATGATCTATATAGAGTTATGCGAGTATGTGATGAAAGAGAATGAAGATCGATGGATTGAGATGATGTGTGAATTAGGGGATTTAACCAAGTTATTGGTGGATTGCCTAATTGAGTTAAAGATTCGAGGGAGTTGACTTACTTCGAGAGTTGAAGTAGAGACGTGTATTAGTGATGATTGTACCATTCAGAGTTCAAAAGCGAATTTATCAGAGTTGTTGATGATATCGAGAGTTATGAGTCAACATTTTCGAGGATTTGACTCAGAGATGTGTATTTGCGAATGGCTTGCGATAGATTCCGGGGACGGAATCTTTTTAAGAGGGGAGGATTTGTAACATCCCGTTTTTGTGATAATTGCGTGTAATTATTTTAGTGGATATTTAAATAATTATTATCGTGTTGGACCAATGAGATCCCGAGTAGTGGATTGATACGTGTCGGGCTTATGGGTTACGTGTCTCCGGGTTATAAATTTAGTGGATTAATTATATATTTGGGTTCGTGGAGTTAAATGGGTTAAAAGGGTATTAATTGTGAAAATGTGATATCGGGTCCGGGTTAATGGGTTCGGGACCGGCCAAAAGAGAGATAATTATATACGTGCCTTTTTCCTTCTCCTTATCCATTTGAGATAAGCCTTAAGTGTGTGAAGTGTGTGTAATAGTGTGTGCGTGTGATTCTGGAGCTGCAAGGAGGTCTCCAAGCTTCAACTGATTTGCTGAGAGTTGATCTTCAACCTCCAATTCTTGTGTTTTGGAGTTCAAGAGGTAAGAGTTATGGGTTTTGGATGGCTAATTCTTGAAATATGTATGTGTTATATGTGAGATTTGGTTTCTGTGGAATTTGGGTTGAATACATATGAGTTTTGTATGTCTTTTTGGTTGCTGAAGCGGGATTTGGGGGTTGAAGCCCTTGGAGCTGCCATGGAAATCGAAGTGGAGGGATGAAGGCAGGCCCATGGTCGCGGCGCGGGGTTTGAGTTGGCTTTCGTCGGGGCTGTTATAGGGTCGTGTTCGGGTCGGGTTTCCGGGGTTTCGTTGGTTTGCTTTTGAGTCTAAATCGGATTTTCGTCGGGGCTTCGGGTTTTGTTTGAGATTAAGGTCGGGATCCGTTTGACATGTTGGGTTATATCGTGTTGGGTTTTCGGGATGTGTCAAAGTTGTTTTCGGGTGGGTTTTGTCTAAGCTTCGGGATTTCGGTTGTAATTATTATTGGGTCCGGTTATGTTAAAGTGTCGTGTCCGGATCTGCTTTCCGGTTATATTGAGAATCTTGTTAACGGTTGGGATCTGTGTGATTACAGGGACGAGTCAGCGAGCCGAGCCGAGTCAGAGATTCCGGGAATAGTGGATTGATCAGGTGAGTACCCGAGTTCCTTTTCAAACCCGGGACCGTTTTACGAGTCATAACTGTGTAGCTAGCTTCGTGTATGTGTATATTGTGTATTGTGAATGAGACAGGGACGTGGGCGCCAGGTATGATTCTATTTCCCACGTATGTGTTATATGTGTGCATGAGATGAGATCCCGTCCGGGGGTCCGTGATGAGTTCCATACGGACGGTGATTCGCGATGTGTGATCGCGCGGGTTGACTGTCCCTAACAGTCCATGGAGCGTGTATACACGGCAGGGCCTGTAGCCGGTTCGCGCCCGTGCTACAGGGTTGTGGCTAACCACCGGTGCGCACGGTCGTTAGCTGGGGAAGGGTCCCCCCTCAGTGATATTGTGTGCAGGGCTCCGGATCTCATGCTGAGTGCTCATACCTGCTTTATACTGTTGATTGCCAGGGACAGAGATCGAGTTTGTGTTGTGTGTATGTGCTACATGTATGCATGTTATGTGCTACTGTGCAGAGTCTAACCCTCGAGTACTCACGAGCTTCCGAGCTTACGTATTCGAGTCTTCCGTGTTCAGTGTTTCAGTGAAGGGTTCAGTAGCTGAGTTTGTTGATCAGAGACTCGCCGTTATGCGAAGACTATTGCAGCTGCCTTTGTCATCAATTATGTTAGTGTTTGTGTCTCAAGGGATAATGTTAATCAGTGAATAATGTGTAATCAATATTATGTGAAAGTTTTAAATTAATAGTGACTCTGAGTTATCCTATGACATATGTGTAATTGAGTTATTGAGATGTGCCACCTGTGTATTGTATTGACGTGGCATTTCCGGGATCGGGGAGGGTGCTACAGAAACTTGAAAATTTCTTGTCTTTTTTTATATTGAAAAACCGGTAATATAATTGTCAAATATTATCTCTATTAATTCCAAGTGTTTGTTATCTATAAATTTTCTTTGAATACCAATTTTAAGCACGCTGCAATTGAGAATGTTATCCCCATTATTTCTCCATAGTTTGTTATGTAACATTTTTTTTATTGTTTCTTTGTGCTTGAGCCTTGATGGACAAAATTTCTATTGGCTGAAAGTGAGCAGATTCACGATTTTTTTAAAAGTGGATGGAATCCCATTACTTTCTGAATTTTAACCTGTTATATTGCGCCAAATCAACAACCCTTAATTTTCTGAGTATTAAATAGTATTATTGTGCCAACTCATCAATCTTCCTTAATTTTTTGAATTTTAATCAGTGATATTGCCTCAACTCAGCAGACAACCTTAATTTTCTGAATTATTACCAGGAACATTGCGCCGCATGAGCATTTTTTCTCTCTGCTCCCTCGGCAATATATATATATATATATATATATATATATATATATATATATATATATATATATATATATATATATATATATATATATAATTCATCAAAGATTAATTATGCATAATCGTAGTGGCGATCATATGTGAATGCAGCAAACATCGTCATGACATGAATGCTTGTAGAATCATGTCCTGAATGCTTCCCAGTGAAGCATGTATTTAGTATATCAAAAAATATGTGCCAGTGGGATCATAATTTCTTCATTTTAAAATCTGACGGCTTGGTTAGGGTGACATCATATCCTAGTTGTTGGAATTATTGGAGGATGACGAAAGGAGAAGGGATTGGGGTGAACTTGTATTTGGTGAGGGTGAAGTATTCGAAGGGTAGGCATAGAATGTGACAGATGTCTTCTTTTGTGATGCGGATGGGTAGGGAGACAATTTTTGTTATGGAGTGAGGTTCTTCCTCGTCAAGGTATTAGAAGTGGTGCCAAAATTGCTGAAGGTATATGGAGGGAACGGAGATGGAAGTAGTAAGGGCGTAGAAGATGGGATGACCTTTGAAAATGTCGAAGGTTATGTCTTCGGTTTCTTGGTGGAGGAGGTCGAGTTTTAGTTGCCAATTATGTGGTTTGGAATTCTAGGTATAGGGCAGGGTTTAGTAATACGACATCTGGGAGCTGGGCATTGTTTAGGGGGATGGGAAGGTGGGGTATGGTAAGTGATAATTGCTCTGTATGCTACATTGTTAATAATAGATCTAGGCGAATCAACACAATTGAACACAAAATCGCCTTATTGAATGATTGACTTTTTGTTCTCAACGTGAAAAATAATGAAAAATGGCAAAAGTCTATAAACAAATTCCTTAGAATTTGTTTATATATCCCTAAACTAAACTTTCTAAGATTGACAAATCTGTCCCTATACTTACAATAATAATTATTTTCATCTCTATATATTTGTTCCTAACAATCTCCCCCTTAGAGATGCAAGCAATTTTTCAATCAAAGTTCAAAGCAGGAATTTTACAAGGAAAAACTAAATATAGTAAATATCTTCATGATTTTAAAAACTTGATCTTCAAAACTTTTCTCTTTTCTTCTCTTCTATCTCTGAATCTTCAAATAAACTTTCTTCTTCATTGACTCTCTCTGATCTTCACATCTCTTTCTCTCTGATCTTCTCTTTTCTTATGAGCAAACTCTACCCCTTGAATCATAAATAGAATTTGATTCTCTCCCTTGTTCAATCAAAGAAAACATATCATCTTTCATCTTGAACTCTTCTGCAGTTGTCACAATTGTCTTCAGCAATTGTTGCAATTGTCTTCAAACTATTCAGTACTTGTCCCTGAAATACAACTTTTCTCCCCCTCATGATGATCATAAGAATTATGAACATCACGCAAAATCTCTAGAGACACAGATGCAGTGAAATTACAACCGCAGACATGAATATAGACAGAATTACAACAACAATTACAACTCTGAAATTTTACAAAGATTCTCTCACTCTCCCCCTCAAAAATAATATCCTCTCTTTCATAAATTATCTCTTCCCCTATTCTGAACAAATATATCACTCCCCCTCAAATGGATACTTTCTCTTCACGGATACCAACGAAGTCAAAGCTTTTCAACATGACCTAATAAAAATGAAACATATTTATTTGTAAATTAACGAGCCATGTACACATAGGATTCCTGTTTGCAAAATAGACATCTATGTGACCTACTTTCAGTGCTGGCATGATATTAACATTGGTAGGATTTCAAAATAATCATTATGAAATCCTTTATCATGAAAGGATCACTCTTATTTGTTCCGGCTCAGTCACTTTGGACTAGCAGTTTACAGTCACACAGAATTTAGACTCGAAGTGTCTCAAAAGTGTACATAATTAGCTTTAGACACAATGTGCATAAAATGAAGTCGGAGACCGTAGCAAATGTCTTCCTTGTTTCAATATCAATAATATCTTAATGATATTTCGATAGAAATGTGTTATATCTCCGTGATTATTGAAACAGAAATCTATTGAGAGATAACTGAGTAATTGGTGGGGTTAAGTGCATGCGTCACTGGGTCCATGTCGTCTTTTTCAATATCTAGTCACCTAGGGCTTGATAGATTATGTGGATTACCCAGCCGACACAGTGTAGGTAGGATTATCTTTTCTTCAAATCCTTTCTCAACTCTCCCAACTAAGCTCCCTCCGGCTCATTTTTGAGAAAAAAATTCAGTCAGCTTTATAGCGAAAGCATGATCTGATGCACCTTCATCGCTTGTCAATATACCCATCTCATTTACATTTTATCTCTGCTCGACCCTGTCAGTATCCCGTGATAACTGACACTTATCAACTAATAGATCTAATGAACCCTCACCCACACAAACTATAGATGGTTTGCTCCTTGGGTAGGTCTTCCAGTTCTGGTTAGACCATAGAAGCGATGTTTATGCCTATCTTACAAATTGGTGCATAATCGGTGTTAGCAAAAATAATGTTCAGCATTTCAGCTCCTGGGATATCACACAAAGAATGATTAGGATTTTCAACTTAGATGAATTAGGAGATAAAATTCAGATTGTATTTGGGGAATGATGAGTTCGGAGATATCAGAATGAAATGTAAAATCTGATATAAGATATGAAATGAATCATATTTTCATAAAAAAATTAGCTCATGGGAGATTATGGGAGAATTTAATATGAATGAATTGGAAGAATTAAGAATGCATGGGAGAGTAAAGAAGAGAATCTCAGAAGCAATGATATTATGAAAATCATGAGATTAAAACAATTAACCTCCATGATATTCTCTGTCTATCTGGAAATTAACATCCTTAAAAATTTTATTTTCAGCTAAAAACCTCTTTATGTGTGCACAAAAATATTTTATTAAAAAAATTGCACACAACTTAGTGAAAAAGATATCGTCGTGAAAGTGCGTCTGAAACTCCCCCTGGAAATAAGCACACAATGTTAGTCAACTCATAGAAATAAATCAGGAGCAAAAAATTATAAAATAAAACTCCCCCTTTGTCAATACAGCTTCAGAGTTGAATTCAGGGTAGGAATTTCAGAAAGATTCATCCTTCAGAATCGGGTTCTAATTTGAAGTTATTAGAAGTCTTTGTTGCGGAAGCTCGGGTTTCAGTCTGATGTAACTGAAAGCCTTGTTAAACTTTGCATCGATGTGCGGCTTCCAAATGAAGTATTTGGAAGCCATATGCAAGAAGTACGGGGTCTAAGTTGTTGTGAGTTGAAGCCATACGAGTGAAAACCGGGTTCTGCACTTATGTGTACAGAAACCATTTCCAATGATATCCAGGTTCTAGTCTGAATTGACTAAAAACCAATTTGAGTTAAGATCGGGTTCTACTCTGAATTGACTAAAAACCAATTTGAGTTAAGATCGGGTTCTAGTCTGAATTGACTAAAAACCATTACCTACAAAATTAAGATTTCATTGGTATCCACACAGATTTGGATCCAGACTTGTTAGCGTTCTTGGGTACCCATCTCAAAATGGGTTTAGGTACCATTTCAATACACCTTTAGATACCCATTGCAGAACTTATTTTTTATCTTCTTTTTCAAACTCAAGAAGCAAATTTCTTTTAGTATGATTAAATTGAACAGCTGATTTATAAAAAAAAAACTTGAATCTTAACGAACAGAATTATGCAAACTTTTCTTTCTAAAAATCTGTCCAGTGTTGGCTTGTTTATGATAATACTTGGTATTTTTCTTGGAAGATTTCTGCTGAGAAGAATAACCAAAATTTTCAGAAAACTTTTGAAGACTTTGATTTCGAAGATTCACTAGGGCGAATCTTAACCGGAAGTTTTTCAACTACTTTCTCCTTGCCTTTGTTTATCTATAAAAGATATTTAAGTTGAAGATCTGAAGACAAATCAAACTTAGGAGTTTTAGCTAGATTTTTTTCACTTTCGAAAGATAAATCAGAATGATCAACATTAGGTTCTAAACAAACATTAGAATTCTTAACCTCTGATTCATTTTAAGAAGGGGAAACATTAATTTGTTTAGAAAGATGAAATATTTGATCTTCTAATCCTTTTATAATGACCAAATATGAATTTCTTTCATTATCAAATGATTGGAAATCAGTTTTGAAAGATTGTTCTTTAATTATCAACAACTTTCTCTCAATTTCAAACAATTTTGATTTAGCTTTAAAATCTTGTTCTTTAAGCAAGAACTTATTTCTTTCCTTCTCGAATAAATTTTTAGTTAAAGAGAACTCCTTTTCATGAGCAAAAAGTTATTCAGATTTGTTTGAAACATAACGTTGATCAGGATGATTTGTCTTCGAAAGTGTCTCTTCAAGATCTTTAACTTTCTTGTACAAACTAGATCATTCCGGCAAAAGATATTTTAGTTGATTTGCATTCTGAGAATTCTCTCATTTAGAATCTTCAAGTTCGTTTGATAATTCAGATATTCTCACTTTAAGAATATGCTTCTCAGAATTCATCACCTTTTGTTTTTCTTCAAAATTCAAAACTTCTTCTTTCAATCTTGTGAAATCATTTAAAGCAAATGCTTTATCTGTATTTAACTGAACAAGAATATCATAATTATTCTTACGAATCTGGACAGATTCAATAAGTTTTGCAATCAGCTCAAACTTTTCAGATGTTAACTTTGAAATGGAAGCATGATCAGATATTTGATTTTCAAACAGTTTACGCTTCCAATCAGCTTAGAATTCTCAGCTGTGAGATTCAACACCCGATCATGTTCATTTTCCAGTTTAGGTTCCAGAGAAACTACCTTCTTCTTCTCATCTTGTAGTTTAACATTTTCCTGTTCAGCCAACTTTGTCACATTCTTCAACTTTACTTCAAATTCCTTCAACTCTACAGTTACATCAACAGGCTCTTCAATTGTAGCCATAATGCACTGAGCAATATTATTCGTGTTCTGTTCTTCAGGTTTGTGCTTCTTAGATGATAATTGTGTTCCAAACTTCCTTTTAAAAGCCTTTTGAAGGTTGAGTAATTCCAGCTACATCTCTTCAATATCTATGTCACAAAAATCAGTGTTAGATTCCATCTGATTAGATTTTTGGAAATTGGAGGGAAATCAATTAAGCTCAAAAAATATCAGCAAGTTGAAGGTTGTTCAAGGATAGAAATCCAATGTTGAAGCTCTGAAAGATGTATCTGTGGTTGATAACTTGGTGAAATTCAGCTCTGAAGTGGCTTTTGGACGTTGATTTTTCATCTTCTTTACATGAAAAATGTCTGTAACTTTTTTCTGGAGTCGAATTAGACCTCAAAATGAAGGTTGGTAAAACTCGGGTGAAAAGTGATAAAACTGTTATTCCTATTTAATCAATCAAACAAACAATTTGAACAATTAAGAACGAGATTCAACGACTAACCGAATGATTATATTTCTCCAAAATACGATTACAGAGAGAGTAGAAAGAAGATCACTGTAGCCCTAGATGTTCTTCTCTCAATTTCCGTTCCAATTACAAAATCAGAATGTCAGATCTCCTATCAACTACAAAGGAAAGTTCTACTTATATCACAAACTCAACTTTACAGTAATTACAAAAATATACCATTGACTTGTTTATTTCATCAATCTAAATAGGATTCTAACATTATCCCCCTTTGATGAATTAAACTAAGTCTTCATTTTGAAAGCCCCAACTTCATCTTAAAACGCGTGATGCTTTTTCTGTTAGACAGCCTCTAATTAATCTTTGATATGAATTTGATCATGAGTTTTCTGTCATTTGCACTCAATGCTCCTCTCTTAGTCTTTATTTTCTTGTCGGCTGCCAATTTTCCTTTCAATCCATTCATCACCCTTTGAAGCGTTCCATCACAAAATTTATTCAGTTGAATGCTTCACATAGCTCTCAACTTTCTATCTTTGTCTTTATACATTACAGCAGGATGCTTGACCGTAATGACTTGATATTCTTTCAAATCTTCTGCAAACTTGATAAACCGATTTGGCGCAGTAATATTTATCTTTCTCATTCCTCTTTCAACTACGATCTGTAGATCTTACACAGACATAAGCACCAATTTGGTGTGCATGAAGTGAAAAAGTGTCTTTAGTGCAAATCTACAGTGCTCATTCCTCTTATTTCGACAAAATTCATCAAATAAATCTTTAATGTCTACCAGATGCATTCCGAACATGTCAGCTTCAGTGAATGTATAAGTGTTTCCATCTGCTCTGGTCACAGTGAAGGTAGGATAGAAGATCTTAACAAAACGATCTTTTTCAATTTTAACAAAATCAACTATCCTAAATTCACTTTGGACGTTATCCAGAGGCTGAGCTTTATCCAGCAAGAAGCTCGCATAATTTGCTAAGTTTGGCATATTTTGCTCCAGAAATCTGAATAGCTTCAAAAACGTACAAGGAGCTTGCTTCTTA